>BSBK01006262.1:197500-615000 GCA_027943335.1 Chamaecyparis obtusa | reverse complement strand
AGCCGCTGATGGACATGATTAGGCATATCCCTCTCTCTCACAACAAGGATACTATTATTTGGGGGGTGACAAAGGATGGCAACTACACTGTGGCCTCAGGCTACGAAACCATGCAAAACATTGAAACTATCCCTGTTTGGGCCAAAGCCTAGTATCCTGGTCTTATTCCCAAAATCAACATTTTTTTTTGGATTATGCTTCAAAACCATATATTGACGGTGGACAACCTGACCAAAAGGGGTCATTTAATGCCAAATAGATGCATTCTTTGCAAAAAGCATAGTGAGAGTGTGGACCACATCTTCATTCACTGCCAATACACCAAAGCTATATGGTCTTATTTCCTGTCTTTCTTCAAGTTGACCTGGGTTTTTCCCAATAACACTATGGGTTTCTTTGAACAATGGCACTGTGGGGCGATTGGGGATGTGAATAAGTGCTTGTGGGATTGGACTCTACCTCATCTCTATTGGGGGGTGTGGAAGGAGTGGAATAACTAAATTTTTAGGGAGAAAGAAACGAATGCTAAAGTTGTCTTCCACAAAAGCCTTAACGCTCTATTAGAGAACTATACTATCAACAAAGATTGGAACCCTCTTCTCAGCACTAAGGAAATTAATAGAAATAGGAGGGAGGACTGTAGATGGACTCTCCCACCTGAGGGTTGGTGTAAAACAAACTTTGATGGGGTGGCTAAAGGCAACCTTGGCAAGGCTGGGGTGGGAGGCATAATAAGAAATGACCATGGAAAAGGAATTGCAACTATCTCAGCTCCTTTGGGGGTGCAATCTAACCACTATGCGGAGGTGATTGCAGCTTATCAAACCATCAAACTTTCTTGGGACATGGGAGTCAAAAAATTGTGGCTGGAAGGAGACTTAAAGAATATAATAGATTATCTTAATGAGAAGAATGATCCTATGTGGAAGATTGTGAACATCATTGATGAGTGCATTTAGTTCCTTAAGTCCTTTGATAGTGTCTACATGGCTCATGAGTATAGGGAAGCAAATCAAGTGGCTGACAGGTTGGCCAACTGGGCAGTTAAGAATGATGAGATGAAAAGATGGATGGACGGACATAATATTCTGCTTGAAATCTTAGATTTAATTGAAAGGGAGAGGATCCTGGGTAGATTGGGAAACATTAAATGTTAATTATGAAAGTTTATGTTCTATGGGAAATGTGCTGAGAAATGATGTGTAAGTACAATAGCCAAAGTATGAAACACCTTAATAATTGTCATCATCACACTTTGAGGCCCATTTTTGGGTATTACTTTCATGAGGCGAAAAGAAGTCTTGAGAATACCATTCACTTCAATTGGAATCAGGCATCAAAAGACATCGCTACCAGGAGAAAAATTTACAGAGAGAATGAAAAAATGGTGGGGGAAAGACACAGGAGGGAACCAAAGGATGAAGCTGATAAGTGGCATCAGCAATCTAAGGTGTGGAGCATTTTGAATAAAGGTGAAGCTACTACGGTCATTGACCGACTTCATGGTTGGAAACCCTCTGTTACTCACTCAATGGATAAGATTTGGGACGAGGGGATTGTTAAAATTGATGGGGTGGATTTCATGGTGACGGACATACCCATTATTGGGAAGAAATTCTACAGAGATAGGCGTATTTCGGGGCAGGCGGTGATGGAATTTACCAAAGGTGTGGAGGAAAAGATCACTTTAGTGAAGAAAAGCACCTACTACTTGTCGAAGTCCATCAAGCTGCTGTGGAGGTTTGTGCTGAGGGCTATCATCAAGTACATTACCCTGGACACGACCGCATCTACTCTTACCATTTAGTGCTTCTAAATCATTTCAGGTCTGGGGCAAAGATCTCTATCCCTTTTTTCCTGTATTTGTCTATTAATGAGAATATCAATGACTATAGGGAGAAGCCTATTGGCCACCCTGCTTTCCATGATGGGCTTTTGCTGCTAATTTATGAATTTTTTAAGGCTAGGACTATAGGGAAAGAAATTAAGAATAGGAAAGAGGGCAAGGAGGGTAAAGATGAGGAGATTGAGTCAGGAGAAGAAGAGTATGTCCCGTCTGATACTAAGGAAAGCCAAGAGATGCATTCAGACATGGATGAGGACGCTACCCCATAGACCAAAAGAGGGAAAAAGAAAATAAAAATGGAGAAAATGGAGAAAAAGGAGATTCCCGACCCTAAACAAAGCATTGAGATCTCATTTGATAAAGATTACAATGAGAGGGCGAAGGGCATGGATACTGAGGGTGACAGTGCTGAAGAGGAGGAGGATATCACTACCAAAGAAGAGGATAATATAGAGAGGAAGGGTGGAAAGAGAACCATAACTATTAAGATGCCTGCCGACAAAGAGGAGGTTTCTGTTGACAAACCTTTCAGGAGACTGAAAAAAGGGAAGGATATTGATGAAGAACCCAAGGAGGATAGGCAGGAGGAGGGAAAGGATAGCGATGAGGAAGAGGAGAATCAGGGGGGAGAGGATGATAATGAGTAGGGTTTTGAAGATTATGGGTTTGGCCATTACACTTGCAAGATTTCAAGCAAAGACGAGAGTGTGGTTTGGAGGAATTTTGATAATATCTTTGTGAGGATGGGTCTCAAGAGAGAGATGATGAAAACAATGGTTAAGGAGAATACGGAGGGAAAAATTCAAATGGAGGAGCCTATTGATCCTACCTTGGTCATTTTGAGCGACATCACGAAGGAGAACCCTCAGATGGATGTGCTTAATAATGCTAAGAACAGTGTAATTAACAGCTACAGAACCACTAAATGGACCTATCATGAAATCCATGAGCTTAAATATAGGGTGGGCAGATTGGAGAGGGAAAATTGTAGCAATAAGAATAGGAATACTGAGGAGGAGAAGGATATGGAAAACAGAGTGGAGGAAGTGAAGAGGAGAGTTCAGAGCATGAAGGGCACCTTGCAGAAAATTGTAGAGCAAAGCTACAATATTCTTAAAGCTTCTAACGACAACATAAAGGTGTTGATTAACAAAATTGAGGAACATAGGGGCAGCAAGGAGGATGACCAGTCTCCAAACAGCGGCAAAGATAAGTCTCCTGAGGAAGGACTGAGGAAGAGAACCAGATCTAGCACTATGAAAAATGACACTCAGGAACCTGATAAAGATCTCTCAGACCTTAAGGAGGTAGCTAGAAGGGTGTCAAAGCTGGAGATTTGTGCTACGAAGATTCTCAAAGAAATTGCTAGAGCTGTTCTCCTAGCTTTGGGCCTTACCTGGTTTTTTGTTCTGCTTCCCTGGTTATTTTTTCTAGTTTTATCTTGCTTTCTAGTGGGAGGTTGTTGTTTTAGCTTGTGCCTTTTTTACTGTTGCTACTCTAAACGCTATATCTATGTTATGCTTTTAGTTTTGTAAGGGTTCCAGGGCCCCATCAAAACCTATTTTCCATAATAAAAAACAAATCCACTCGTCTCCCAAAATCTAAAAATTGACTAACTTTATATCAAACAAACACCAAGGAAGGGCTCATGAATTCGCATCACTTTGATGAATTTAGATGGATGGAAATAGATACTTGCCTGATATTTAGGATAATTAATGGTTGGGATTGGGATTTGGATTTGTATGTTATCTCCCCTCTCTTACCATTGAGATTTTGCGATAGGGCATGCTCATCTTGGCAATTCAGGAAAGTTGATGCTCGGTACCTGCAAACCTGCATAAAAGACAAGCATGTACATACATGTATAAATATAAACAAGCAACGGTGGGGATCGGTCAATCGTGTGGATCTCGCAAGCAAGTAACTTTGACTCCATCCCTCAACCACATCAAGCACATCAAATAGAAATATAAAACATACACATCGACCATACACATGCAAGTATGGGGTCAGTAAAACCATAAGCATTCACGACACCCTAACATATGAATCATCAAATGAAATAACCATCACAAATAAATAACATCATCATTTGCATTTAATCAACATGAAAATAATTCAAAAGTATGAATCATCAAAATGAAATAACCATCACATATAAATAACATCATCATTTGCATTTAATCAACATGAAAATAATTCAAAAACATCTAATTCATGATTATTCAATAAAATGCCATACATTCATAAACCTAAAAAATCCCTGAAATAAATAATGTTCACACATGAAAATGGCCTAAAAGAGTTTGGCGATAACATTGAAAAGCAAACTATGGGAGGGGCATTACAGATTTAATGTCATTAATATATGTTCGATAAAACATGCTCATATTAAAATTAACATCTCATTTGACTAAATGTGTTTGTTCGTAAAATTCAAACTTTACAAGGTATCAAGAAGTATCACTTGTATGATAAATGTATAAAATTGTGTACATTTGTGTAAATTTGGAATTTATTGTGACGAATTCACTAACTAATATTATGCATGAACTAGATCGATACATGAACCTTTTTATCAGATGAATTTACAAAGATGGTTACATTTGTATGAATTTGAGTGCCTTTCAAGACATATGGCTATGTTGGCTATGCCAAGATATAGGAAGTATATCTTGCAGGATATGAAGTAATTTGATGTTTGACTATGTTGATGTATGCATGAATGTATTTTTGGGTTTCTCCATGTTTAAGATAAATTTATGTTATATTTTAAATGTGATTGAGATGGATTTGAGAATAATTTAGATAGTCAAGCAAATATTGTTGCTTTTGTCTTCTTATTTTATGAGATAAGCATCTTGTGTGTCCTTGATATTGTTATATTAGCATTAGAGGATATATCATGCTGCAAAAATCCCATTACTCTTGTCAGTTTTGTATTGCTAGTCATGAAAGATTCTTGTGCAGGGTAGGCTATCTTTCGTGTCATGAAAGATTCTAGTGAAGAATAACTACTTCTTGGTAGCATGGTAACACACTCCTACAATGTTTTCATCGAGGATTTGCTTGAGGGCGATAAATGTCGAGAGTTCTTATTGAGATGGTTGTCATGTTTTGTACAATATGTATTCAACCCAGTGGTCTATTGTAAAGATATATGTATACCTATGTTAGCCTAGTTAATGGTTCCTGTACTATTCTTTAGGTCGAATGTAATTCAAAGTCCATATTTGGTGTATTTAAACACTTGACATTAAAGTATGCAGGTTTTGATAATTTTTGTTATTTTAAAATTATGGAGGTCCTTACATCTTGTATTTTGTTGTTGTAGCATACTTTGTATGGAAAAATCTATTTATGATAATACAAGAAGACCCAATTATTTCGTGTGAAGTTTGTGAAAATTGGGTGCTTATCGATTGCAAGAAAATTGATAAATTTGTGGATGTTTTAAAAATAATTTGAAAGTGATTTTATGGGTTTGAAATACTATTTTTCCTCATAGATGTTGTGCATTGCTATAGCTTAAAGAAATAATAAATAATAAAAAAAACATTTTAATTTAGGAGTTAATAAGATGATAGTTTGTTGTTTTGGGTGTGGTGTGTTATGAATATTTTGCTATAGTATAATCATTTTTTTGTTATTCATTTTATGGTTTTAGACCATTATTAGGAGTAGAGTTTAGCAAGTTTCTAAAATTTGTCTCTATATTGTTGATGTACTTTTAATATTATTATTTGTTATTATATATTTTGTATGAAAAGAGCATTTATATTTATACAAGAAGACCTACTTATTTTGTGTGAAGTTTGTGCAACTTGGAGCAAGCAAATTGATAAATTTGTGGATGTTTGAAAAATAATTTGAAAATTATTTTTAAGGGTTTGAAATACATTATTGTGCACTATTGTAGCCTAAAGAAATTAAACATATTTTATTGGGGGGGGGGAGGGGTTTATATATATGATGGATTTATCTATGTAAATGTAAAATGATTTTTTCCACCCAACATAGATTTTCAAATCTTGTTTTTAATATTATAGCTAATACACCGCTTTAAAGTAAATTATCATTCTCATTGTTATTATAAGCCTCAAATTTTTCTATGTGACTTAAGTCTTAAAATTTATAAAGTCTAATTCAAAATAGACTCAAGATCATTTTCACAATGTTCTCTTATATATATTTTATACAATCTCATAATCTAATTTGATTATATATAAACAATACTATATATATTTCAAATTTCTTATCACCCTTTTTTTCAATAATTTCTACAACTAACTAAATCATTTAAAATTCATTTCACACATATTTAGTAAACTTCACATTTGAAAATACTTTGTAGTTTAAAAAGCTTTCCCATCCAAGTGAGACAAGAGTTGCCCAACATATACATTTAGATGGCCTAAGAGATTTAAAGTGGAAATGCTAAAGAATTGCTTCATTTCTCCATTTCAATAGGTTTGAATGAAATGCATAGATAATATCAAAGAAAATTGCATGAATAAAACGTTTAATAACATTTAAAAATCATTTTTTTGGTTAAAATAATAATAACAACCCCAACAAAAATACTTCATACTACTCTGCCCACCAGACTTCAACAAAATTTTCAAACCCATTTTCTTCTCATTCAAATCTTAATATAATAACTTCCATTTTTTCATTTTTAAGGCTTACAATTTTGTCTAACCTCACTCCCTCGAACAGAACGTACGACGCAGGCGGCGACGGAAGAAAAAAACAGGAGTTGTAAAAAAAATTGCATCGAAAACAAGGAAAAATGGAGGCGAACGAAGGTCCAATGCGATCGCCATGGGAGAATTCGTCCTCTCACATCATCGTCAGCCGCATCCATCGACGAAGCGCCATCGCGAGACAAAATCCGCAACAAAAAATAATTCATTCCGAGGATAAAACCCTAAGCTTATCCGCGCACAAGTTCAAATTCTGCCTCGCAGGAATCGCAGGAAACCAAAAACATAGGGCGGCAGTTGCCCTTATGCACAATCAATTGCTTAAATAACCGATCTGGACTTCTGGAAAAAATTGCTCCAAGTTGCAGTACCAAAGCGCCCTCAATTTAGTTCCTCCAGAAACCCTAGTTCGAATCCATGGGCCTCCTCTGCAAGACTCCGGCTTCTTCCGGGGGAAAAGAGGGCAGAAAAGGCGCTGTAGATTGGGTGTACGTCTCCTTCTGCTCGAAAATTTCAGAGTCGTATAATCCCGGAATGTCGACCTGGATCGAGGCATATAACACAGCAGACAGAGTCTGGCAGCGCGTTACGGAAATTCCGGGCTTAGAAGAAGATCAGATCCTCAAGGGCTTCGGCATGGTGTCGATCGGAGCTTCTCTGTTCGTCGCCGGGGGTCGCGTCTGCCGGAAAAACCCTTCGGACGCCATGCCCTCCCCTCCGTCGGAGATCGACATCCGAGTAAGCAACGAGGTTTACAAGCTGGACTGCAAGACGAACACCTGGACCCGCTGTGCAGACCTAAATGCCGCCAGGGTGGATTTCGCCTGCAGTGTCTACGACGGGAAGATCTACGTGGCCGGCGGCCTCAGCCAGACGAGCTGCGCAAAGGGGGTTTCCAGCGCTGAGGTTTACGATCCTGACCTCGATACCTGGACTCGTCTGCCGAGCATGAGCACGGGGAGGTATAAATCCGTCGGAGTGACCTGGGAGAAGAAGATTTACGTAGTCGGAGGGTTTGCAGTGCCGGAAGATTCAGAAAGGATGGTTTTTCCTTATTTGGATCGGAGCTCTGTTGAGGTTTTCGATCCGGTGGAAGTGCGGTGGAGCTTGATCCATGGCATGTGGCAGCTAGACGTGCCGCCGAATCAGATCATCACTCTAAATGAACGGCTCTACAGTTCCGGCGACTGCCTGAATATGTGGAAAGGGCATATTGAGGCGTATGACAGTAGGCTTAACATGTGGAAGATTGTGGAGGGATCTCACCTGAGGAGTATGCAGAGCCCTGCAGGGTTTGGAAACGTTACTCCAGAGCATGGCAAAGGTGAGCAGCTTTACGTGACAATGGCGGCCGTGGGGAATAAGCTCTATTTTCTCGGGGGCCATCGACATGCACGGGACTACAACCGCTATTTGTCCACCATTTATGTGTTTGATACGTCTCCTTTTGCGGAAGAACAGCGGTGGGAGAGCTTTGAGCCTGGGGATGAGAATCTCTGTAAAGAGATCTGCAGCCACTGCTGTGTTGTGAGGATGTGAGGCCAGGTGTTTTTTTTTTTAATGTTTCTGTTTCTGTAAATGTTTTTGTGTTTCTTGTTTGCTTTTTTAAATTGTCTGATTTTTTAAATTGTCTGAAGATGCTCAAATAGCTGGTGTTCTGGACTGTGTCCGTGCATTTCAGAATGACAGTTTACAAATGTCTGATCTGAAATGTTGATTGAAAATTCCTGAACACAATTGAATTCAGGAAAGATATTCTCTTGATTCTAGTATGAATCATAGCTGTAATATTCTCCTAATTCTAGGATGAATCATAGCTATTACAGCAGCTGGTATTTGAGCCTCTTCAGAATTACAGCCCTCTTCATATGTCCATAATGTTTAGTTAGTGTGGAGAAATAATTTGAGCTTACTTTTGATGTAATAAATCTGACCTGCAGGTCTTCATATAAATGTAAATGAGAGGGTTAGAAGGGGCTTTAATTTTGTTTGACAATTCAACACAATTATATATTGATTGTGTTTGATAATTGTGATTTGGATTTCAGTATTTGAATCTTTAATCTATAAATTACAATAGATTTGGTCAATTGTGTTTTATCAGGTCATGCATGTAGTTTTTAAAAAAGGGAAACTCTATTGTCATGTAGAGTGTTGTTATGCATATTCAATCTTTTATGTGGATCTATTTGTGTGTTGTTAATTTTTTGTCTAAATTAAATAATGTTAAAAAATACATTATGGGGTTTTATTCAAAGGAATGATTTAGAGCTTCCTTGTTAATGGATGGATCATTTTGTTCGTTTATGCAAAGAAATGTTAATTATGTGTCTAAGATGTTACAATATTATATGTTGTGATAATATTTATGCAAGCTTTATGACTCTTTTGATATGACTTTTTAATGTGAGATTATGATAATTTTTTTGATGAATGTTCTCAAAGATAATATTATGTCAATCGATCCGAAATGTTTTGGCATGTAGATCTTTGTAGAGAAGTTCTATCTTAATTTAGAGTTTTGTTATGTATATTTAATTTTTTATGTATCTATTTGCCTATAAATTTTATTGTCTAAATTAAGTGATGCTAAAGATCTCCCTAAAGGAGTTGTATTTAAGGGAATGAAGCAAAGCTTCCTTGTTAATGGATTATGCAAAGACATATTACATATGCAAGCATTTTAAGATGTTAGCATATTGTATATGTTAATATAATGTTTATGCAAGGTCTATGATTCTTTGATATGACCTTTTAATGTGAGATTATGATAATATTTTTTTATGAGTGTTCTTCAAAGATAATGTCATGTCAATCAATTTGAGATGTTTTGGTGTACATGTAGATATGTCACAATGGAAAATTGAAGGGTCAACTTCTAGGTTAGGATTTAACTTTAGCATTTTAGCAAAGACAACCTAAGGATCTTAAGAGCTTCTAAGATAAAGTTAAACACTATGACTTCAAAAACAATAAATGTAGATATGGCAAATTGGGGATAAAAAATCAGCACAAGCTAAGCTCCCTACAAAATGCACCAAAGACAAAAAAAAATGTCAAACGTTTTTTTTCTAGATTTGCAAAAACACTGGTTTTTTTGTGGGTTTCGACCACAAAATATGCAGATCATGAAGAACAGATGCTGAAAATTTTGCAAAAATCTATTGTGTTTTTTGGTTTTTGAAATTTGGTCAATGGTGCATTTTGTAGGGAGCTTAGCCATGTCCTAAAAAATCTGCCTTAAGCAGTATACATCAAGATGTAGGGAATAAAGCAATCCTAACCAAGGGGGTGATAAAATGGTACTTGGATTAAACCTTAGATTTGTTTAAGCAAGTCGAGATTAGAATAACAAATATTTGAACAAGCCAAGACAAAATTTAACTTGAAACAATTGAGAAGAGATTGAGTTCTAAAGGTCAATTTTGACAATAAAAAATTGTTTGTGATAAAGATTTGGAGAATTGTATTGGATATATGATAAAGAGACTAAGATAAATACGATTGAAGTGATGTCTAAGGTTTGGACAAACCATTTGTGCATTCCTTGGACACTTAACCTCTGCATAGATATGTCCCTAATTGTGTGGATTCTACCTCGCATTCTGAATATGTCCCTCCACACAAATCGGTCCCTCTCCACTTATTATATTCTCAACATGTTTATGTCAATTATCTAACCTTCTTAATGTCACCACTTACACTTAGCAATTGTGCCCAATAACTATTAGAGGTACAAAGTACCTTTAGGGGACTTTTTAGATGGAGGGAAATGCATTTTGATATGATGGCCCAATCAAGTCATAACGCTGATTTAGCAAGATAAAAAAGAGAAAATAGGATGGCTTAGATTCTTGGTAGATTGTGACTAATTTGAGGCTACATTATGAACTTTATGCTAAATGTTGATTTTTTATCCTAATTATACATAATATATCATGAAAGCAGCCCAATATTGTGTCCTTCAATATAATTCTTAGGATATAGGCTCAATATAGCTAGTGAATGACAAAATGACAATTATATATTGGGATTATCAACTTTAGAAGTGATAAGTTTTGAATTTCAAACTAGACGATTACACAATGTATGCTACATAGGCTAGGGATGAAAAAAACTCTAGGAAATGGACCAACTTTGTTATGAAGTGAATAATCTAGCATATAAAATTGATGAGTACAAGTTTAGGTAGAGTTGTGGTGTACCAAAAGATGCAAATGTATTGGCCATAGTGTGTGAAGCAAATGATCATAATATGAAAACCCATGTAATGAGGTATAAGAGTTTTTCCCTCAAGTGTGAGGATAAGTGTAAAGAGATATGCAAAGTGGTCATGTGCCAAGCATGATCATGAGGAGCAATATGATAAATATTTCGTAAAATGTGTACATTAAGAAACATGATAACAATGCCATGAAATGTTATCATGAGAATGCCATTCAATGTGTTGTGTAATATATGTTAATCTAAAAATGACAAAACAAATGTTTGTAGTCTGTATAGAAAATAGGGCCCCATATTGCTTCTCAATATACAAGGACAATTGCCATGACCCTCTCCTTGACAAAACTAAATCTTAATCATTAAAAGCTAGGAAAAATTAATTATTTTAAAAGTATTAATTTAATTTATTATTAAGTAGTGGTATAAATAAAATGGTAATAAAATTAATAATATAGTAATAATTAGACATGTGCAATAATCAATAAATTTTACTTGTTGAAAATAAATTAAAAATAAAATGTATGAAATATAATTAAATTAAATAATTAAGATAAAGCTCAAGTCATCAATACTTTTATTAAACAAGAATTGAGAGGAATAATTCATTGATGGAGAGTAATAGGGGAAGGAGGATAGGGTTTTAGCGAGTTTGACATGTCAAATTGGCCCAAGTGCAGGGTGCCCAACCTCAAAGGAGTTTCAGAAACAATGCACAACGTACACAAGGCAAGGCATGGAAGGATCAATAAATTGGTAGAATCAGTTTCAATGAGAATACCTTTAAAACCAACCGATCTTTTTTGGAAACAATCGGCCTAATAGGAATAAGTGGGGTTTTGCAAAGATTTTCTCTGGACCAAGTGATGGCTCCAAAGGGATTGAGAAGGAAATGTGGCAACCAAAAGGGCATCAAACAATGGACAAAAAGGAGGCACAAGTAGTTAAGACAATCCATAACAAAATTATCTTTGTGCGAGTGGAGGATGATAGTTAGAGGGATGTGGTCAAAGTGTATAAGGACAGAGAATTTTTCATGAAACGGGTTAGGGAGTGGCCAACATTTTTGTGATTTTCAAGATAGACAATGGATATTGTTTTGTGGTCCTTTCTTTATGGGGGGTATAGGCATTTTTATTAAGGGTTGGCCTCTAAATTTTGACCATGTTAAAGCTTCTATAGATGAGGCTCTTGTCTAGATTTGTTCATATAACCTCTATAGGAATACTTAGAGTTGAAAATCCTATAAAATATTAGAAACAAATTGGGTAAATTTATTAGAGTGGGCAAGGTGGTTGAAAAGAAGGACCATAGCATGTATGCTCATATTTGTATCTTATGGAAGCCCTACCTCACGTGTTTGAGATTTGGTTAGAGGAGGGTATTTGGTGGAAAAAAATTGAAGTAGAAAATATTGTGGAGAATCGTAGAGTGTAAAGGGGTGGGTCATTTGGAAGAAGATTGCATTAGGGACAAGAAAGGGAAAGAACCAAAAATTGAAAGATTGACAAGGAAATTGGACTCACTATTTTGGGATACAATTTCTTTCAAAGAAGTGCAATGAGCTCACTTAGGAATTCATTTGATGGAAGATGGTTAGACGATAATTTTGCATTCCTTCTATATCACTATCAAGTGGTGCAAAATCTCTTTCCCAAGGACCAGAGAATGATTTCTTCTGATAGAGATCAGATAGAGCCTCAACATCTTAAGCTTGGGGACTATGGGCCAATAATTAAACTTAAGGGGAAGAGTCATTGGCCCTAGGTGATAGAGACCCTCCCACTATCCCTTTGTCCTCAGTCGGGATTGAGGAATCTAGAGTTAACACAGGGGATATAGAACAAATGGATGATTTGAGGATGGTCAATTTTAATAATACTATAAATTCAGTAGTACTTTTCAGAGAAGCTATTAAAGATATTGCGAAGATTTTGGAAGAATTAAGGAGAGTTCATTCAAGGGAGGTTTTAGAAATAGAAGTGGGGGAAAAAGAGGATTATAAAGATGTTCCAATGAAAGACATTCATGTATCCCCAACTCCAGATAATTTTATTATTGAAGAGATCAGTCAGGATTCCCCTTCTCATTCTCAAGTTGCTTGAGGCTTCTAAGAATCCTTTTCTAAAGTGGAAGAAGATTTTTTAGGCTTGGTAGATGAAGAAGGAATCATGGAAACATGAACCATTAGGAAATCTCAAGGAAAGTCCATGAAAGTGAAAAATGGTGAAAAACCTAAAGAGGACCAAATCTAAAAGGATGAAACTTGAATTAGCAGGAAGCACTAAGGGATAAAAGTAAATTGAGATTGGAGAAGAGATTCTCCCTTCACTGTACACCATAAGTTCTTGTAATGGAATGTTAGGGCTTGTAATGCCCTTGACAAGAAATGTCTGATCAAGAGGGATATTGATTAGACAAAACCTTATGTTGTTATGCTCCAAGAGACTAGATTGAATAATGCAGAGGCAAATTGTATTTTAAGAAGTTATAAATTTTAGAGAGGGACCTTTGTTGAGTAAGATGGTGCTCCAAGTGGGTTGGGTGTTTTATGGAACCCAAATACCTTGTTGGTAGAACAAGTAGCCTATGATAAAAATTGGCAACTCTTCAACATGCGATCACTATTTTCTCAAAGATATATTTTTGTGTTTAATGTCTATGGTCCTTCTAGTACAAATTTGAAAAGAAGAGTGTGGAATACCCTCTTTGATAAGATTCATGAAGTTAGTCACAAGTACATTTGACCCTCATTTCCGACCAAGCATTAAAATGATTTTCCTTGGTTGGTTTATAGAAGGAAAATTTTGATTTTTTTTAAATCTATTCTCGTGTTGGTCAGAATTATGACCATGCCATGTGGTCATAATTCCGACCAACACGAGAATATAACAAAAAAAAAATACACAGTTTCATTTTATTTCATTTTGGCAATTATAGTCCGCGAGCAAAGGAGAGGTGAAGGAGGGCAGCTGTCGACACTGCCTATACGCATCTAGCCTGTAAGTTCTGGCATCTCCCTCTCCTCCACATTACTATTCTCAAACTGGAGCAAGCATCGAGAGGAATAGGCATTCGAATCCAACCATTTCTTTCACCATTTCATTGCAGTCTTGGTAAGAGATTCGATGTTTTTGGCATTTGCTTAATCAAGGGTACATTTTTTTATTTTGAATTTGTTTTCATTTGTGTTTTCTTTGTAGTTCTTAAGTCATGGGTTCAAAACCTTAATCTTTGGACTTGGAATCTCAAATGCATTCATTATGCATTATTTACCCTCTAGATTATTTGATTATTCAATGGCGTCGGTTTTCCTTCTAGAATGTCGTATATCTTGCACTTCTAATGGTGTTCACACCACCATTAGAAGTGGCATGAACACCATTAGAAGTGGCATGAATTTACAGAGAGAAGGGCATCACTCCCAGAACTAATCCCCTTTAGAATAGTAGGGTCGGGTAATGGAATTCCTTCCAAGCACCGATGAGCAGAGAGAAAGCTCCTTGTCGCCCGCCTACCTAATCAAATAATTTGGATCGACCTTCCTTCCCAAACAATCAATCCCCTATGGGCCGGTTCAACTATGGGCAATATGAATAAGGCTGTGTCATCAAATATACCCGCCTTCGACCCCTACCCCTACCCCTATGACGTGTAAGGGTTGCCCCCTTTTAGATTATTGCACCAGCATCGACTTTTATTTCATGCCCAGACATAGAGGAAAGGATGTGCACCATGTCGTATATCCTGCATTTCTTGATCCTTGTTTGCCTCTACCTTTACGGTACTGCCAAATGAGCCAGACCACCATGTAACATATGTTTTGATACAATAAAATGTAAATTTTTGGCAATAGCCATGTTCCTGCCCATGAGGGTACAGTCTCCATTTTGGAAGACTTAAAAACTTTCTTTCATTGAAATGTGCTGGGAATGACTGTGGTTAATATGGTAGTTCATTCCTATGAATGTTTTATATCATTTTGATGAAGTCTAAAAAAAAGATTCCCTATTTTGGGACTGACTGTTCCAGAACAGTGACCCTGTGCAACAGTCATTTGCTTGGATCAATGATGGATATGTGTGTTCCATCCCTACCATGAATGGTAGGATATGTGGGAAAGGTATAATATGATAGTGTAGGCTTATTTGATAGTGTAGTTTTGTAATGACTATTCCTGTACTCAGGCCTTGACTGGTCCAAGGGCAAGTGACCCTTCAATCAACAACTTTATGCAATCAGAGATCTTTGCATCTCTTCCCTGTTCATCCCTGCAAATAAAAATTCATTGAAAGCATTCAATAAATAAAAATAACCCTTCCTACATCCTCTACCATCCATGATAGTTTAGGACCTCTCAAATCCATTATTGCATCAAGTAGAATTTACTTTTGCCAATGTCCTTGTATAGGAACAGTCATTACAAAATAGGGAATAACCATTATAAATCTTCACAAAAACCATTTAAATCAATGTAGGGATGAATGACAATAATAATAACATTCATTTCAATCCATTTTTGCAATGAAAGAGATGTTTTGGACACCCAATACATTGACTGTACCCTCACGAGCAAAGACAAGAAACTTGGAAAGAATTTACATTTTATTGCATAAAATACATTTTACATTGTTTCTATTTCTCTTCACTCTACCATAAACTTCGGGGTTTGAGTTTGTTCAACATGACCTTTTTGTGTTAAATTAGGGTCAAAATGTTCTTCATAAGTTGGTTCACCATTATTTATTTGAACACTAGGGATTTTAGGAGTAGAAGATGCATTTATAACCCTACTTGAGTCCCCTAACTTAAATCTAACTCTTTTTGGCTCAGACCTCTTTTATTTTAGCTTTTTAGGTTTATTGGGCCATATGATAAATTATAACCAACCTTCTTTCCCTATTATCTTCCTAAGAAAATGATGCTTTATTATGAGATGGATAAGAGAGTGATATCTAATTCCATTACCCATTTCTCTAACTCTTCTTATCATTGTTGCTAATTGTGAAAAGATAAAAGTGGGAAAAATTCACTCTTACCTGGGGACACTCGTGACCATATCTCAAATGAGTTAACAAGTGCATACCTAGACCCACAACCATTCCATGCCGTCTTTCACATGTGAAGAATTTCATTAACCACAAAACAATTATTTTCCAAGGTTCTTCTAGAGTTTCTATGTTAATTCCCTTTGTACTCACTTTATGTTTTTACAACTATGGTCTTCTCTTTGGTGGTTTATGAAATGTATCAATCAAATTTTCAAGATCGATCTTTCCTTTTGAAACTGGTTCCCCTCCAACAATAATGCTAGAGAGTTCACTTATAATTTAAGGACAAACCTCAATAATCTCCCCTCTCACTTGGGTCACTTATACATTGAAGTTCCTCACAAATTCTTCCACCAATTCCTCATAAAATCCCTAATTTTGATAAATTCCAACCATCCTACTCTCTATATTAGTTCTTTAGTTATGGGTTCCACAATATAATCTTGTAGTTTAAATTTTCATTTTTGTCCCATAGTTATATCAACATTGCCCTCACTTTAACTATTCCAGAACAAGCCAAATTCTTAGCAAATTGCAAAGAATACAGAACAATACTTTTCCTTTTGTTGCATAATTAAGATTTTTTTTTTCATTCATGTGAATAATAAATGATTGTATCATTTCCATTATTAGAGTTAATGCTTTCTCAATCAAATTACTTGGCCATGCACAATTGGTCATTAAATCTACATCTTCTGGATGATCATTTGATCACCGCATGTATTTTGAGGACTTTGACAATGGTCTTCACGTATGATGCCTTTCCAAGAACATCATCTCCACATATCCCTGCACAAACAAATTAGAATACAATGATAAATTACATCAATGACTTCTCCCACCAATTACATTTGTCACAGTGGGTGGGAGAGTCAATCCATTGAGACTACAATCCCTATTTAATGTTGCAACTAGAAAATTGGGTACAGTGGGGTACACCAGTAATTTCCTTTGCCTTCACAACGATTGGAACATTGAAATAAATATAAGAAAGTGTAAATAAAACAAAAATCAGTGACCTTACATCAACATCCAATTAAACCACGTTCTATTCACACAATTTAATTCCTTGTCATGCTGACTATACCCACAACAAAGTCTCTGTTGCAAGGAAAAATGATTGTTTTATTGTTTAAAATGATTACAAAATGGGATCCTTACACACCCACACTCCCATCTATGATTCACTCATGTGGATCCAATACAAAATAGACTCAAACTTCTACAAAAATTGACTGCAACCAACTTCTAACTATCTAATTGTCCCCAAATAGTCCCCAATCGACTGTAACCACAAAATATAATTAAAATATGTTGTCAAGTTGACAACTAATGTTATCAACTCGACAACATAATGACATAATGACTAATGACTAATACTCTATAAGGTGTACCATGTGCTATCCTTTCTATGTTCAACTTGCAAACCATCTCATTTGATTGTTGGTTATAACAGTTGATTTTGTGACTGTTTGGGGACAGTTTGGAGTTAGGTACAACTAGTTTTTGGGGAGTTAGGAGTTTATTTGTATTAAGATCCACGTGAGTGGAAGGAGAGAAGTAGGGTGGTAAGTGTAAGAGACAAGGGTTGTAAATGCTTCAATCACATTAGCAACCCTTATTGCATTACATGTATAATTAATCAATAGGTCATCCTCTGTTATAAAAATAGAGCATCCTCCGTTATTAAAAAATAGAGCATCCTCCTTTATAAAAAAATAGAGCACTATTATAATTATTTAATTATTGTAATTATTTATCTTTTCCTTTTCTTTATCCTCTAATCTGATGTCTCATGATTTTCAATGATTTAAAATGCAAGATACCAAAAATATTGTCTTTTCATATCCAGTTCAAAATCAAAAAAGTACTTTTGGCTCTAGAAAGTTAAATGAAGTGGAAGCACATAAAGTCTTTTGGGCATCTCCATGACATGAAAAAAACTCTTCATACATTTTTTATGTTGGGAAATGAAGAGATAAAAATTGGGTGTTTGCACAAATTAGGTGTTAGTTGTTTGTTTAATTTTCACAAATTCCCCAAATAAAATATTACACTTTGCATTTCATTGATCGCATAAGTGAAAGCAAGCTCTCTAATATTTCTTTTTTTTTGTATAGACATTGAATGCATTATTAATATAGTTAGTGTTTTTTATGGTAGTGGCATTGGAATCGTTACAACTATTGGTGCAATGTTGTGAAAAGTATTGGACATTAAATTAACGATTGCAGGTATTAAATTAATAAGTGTGGGTATTAAATCAACAACTGCTATCACAACCATTGGAATGCATTCAAGTATTGAATCCTCTCCCCTAAGTATGATGCAGCCATAATATAATACATAATTTATTTGCACAAACAATCCAACATTTATACCATTATAGTAAACAGTTTGAAGTAATTATTTGCATACCACTGTATTTTTTGAAGGCTATCGACTAGAAATGTTTAGAGGTACATATATGACATATTATATATTTATTGTTATGGATGTTTATCCTTTCTTCCTTTTCATTTGATTCGATTCCTCAAACCCTTCTTTGTTGTTCTTATTTGATATATTTCTTATTTGAAAATACTTGGTTGCAAAGTTCTCTTTCAGCTACTTTGTCCAAATAAAAACCATGGTAAATCCAATAAAGGTAATATTGAAGAATAACAACATTCCATACAAGTGACATGAATTATTTAGGAATACAAACCAACTTTGTGTTGTGGTGATGTGGACACTAGTGATCCTAGTGTACTTTATGGATGTATAGAGCATCATTTTCATGCATGTATATGTTTAAAACTATTAATCAATTTTCTAGTAATCTAAATCTATACTCAACACCAAACACAACACGAGCTTGTGACTACAAATGTGCTTATTTTAAGATGTCACGTGTATATATTAACTATTCGATGATCTAATTCCATACTCATCACCACACACAACAACACAAATGTGTGACTACACACAAGCATTCTTGAAATTTAGTTGTCATGCACTCTAATAAGGTTCCATGACTCAACCAGACATTTCTAACTATCTTTGCAAGAATTAATTAGCATCTCAATTCAATCTTTGCTGAAAAGACCTAAAAACACATTATAAGGTATGATCCTATGATTTCATCTCACTATAAAAATGGTGACCATGTATTAAAACAAGTTTTACAGTATATAGTATATACTAGCTTACTGACTCTAAATTTGATTTGTTCGTAACAAATTAAAATGCAAGTTATGTGAAGAAATCTTAAATTTTTTATAATATGATATACAATTCTTCATTATTAGTGATCTATCTAATCACTAAGTTCATCTTTTTCAATATACACAGTATATAGTATATACTTGTTTACTATCCTAGGTTTTATTTCTTGGTAACTCAATAAAACACATTTCTCATGCATTGAAAACTAAGATAAATTGATTAACCCTTAAGTTGTTTAATGGGTTGATACCAAACTAAGACAGGAAAGAGAAATGTGAAAAGAAAATTGTTTAATGGAATGTTGGAATTGAATCAATCCAATGATAATTGTTTACTCCATATACTCTATAAGGTGTACCATGTGCTATCCTTTCTATGTTCAACTTGCAAACCATCTCATTTGATTGTTGGTTATAACAGTCGGTTTTGCGACTGTTTGGGGATAGTTTGGAGTTAGATACAGTCAGTTTTTGGGGAGTTAGGAGTTTATTTGTATTAAGATCCACGTGAGTGGAAGGAGAGAAGTAGGTTGGGATGTGTAAGAGACCCAATTTGTAATGATTCCAACCAATAAATAAAAATCATCCTTGAAATAGTAAATATCTGCCCGTGGGTACAGTCACTACAACAATGAATTAAATTGCTTATGGAAATGTGTTCTTGAGTGAATAGTGATGTAAGATCATTGCCTTGTGTTTTACTTACATGTTTTGTGCAATCATTTGTGTTTTACTCCTCTAAGGATCCCAATACACTCAAATCATACACTCATTAACATCTCAATCCATTCTTGTGACCATTCTATCTCCTTGCACCAAACTGTCTGTAATGTCCCTGTTAGTTTGTAACCTTGGAAAGCCCGCATTGAAATAGACTCAAACTCTTCAAAGAAGCCCGACTGCAACCACCTAATTGCCCAAAACTATTCCATAACAATCATAAAACTAACTGTCAAAACCAAATAGATCAATGATCGAAGTTTTTAGATCCTGAGAACATGTATATTTAGTGGAGGTTAGAAGGGATATTTGTGAAGATTTTCTAGATCTCTAAAATTATTATAAAGCAAACTATTCAATTCTCAAATTCAAGCAAAACCCACAAAATTATTATAAAGAAAACTATTGAACTCTCAAATTCAAGCAAACCCCACAAAATTATTATAAAGCAAAACCCACAATATGATAACACTCAGAGCGAGCATTGCAGGGGCCATGGAAGAGAAACACACTAGATGAAACATCTGATGAAGCAGAGACACATGATACAGGGGAATTTGTGGGACCATTAATAGTTTGTGTTTTGTCTACCGGTTAGAGATGGGCGAGTGATCACAGATGAACTTAGACACTTTGTCAGGGAAAGGAATGGGTAAAGAAACAAACCCTTCTAACCAAAAGTGATTTGGTAAAGGATCTTAGAATTGTGTGTGATCCATGAATCTCCAGGGCATTTCATATGAGGATTCATTTATAGATGAATTAATTTAAGGTTTCATTCGAGTTTTACTTGAAATTGTGAGGGTTTTGTTCATGGGTGTATATTTTGTAGATTTGGGGGATGTTGCAATGGGTATATCGAAGATGAGTGATAAGTTAATTTGTAACAAAATTCTCAAACTATTGAACTCTCAAATTCAAGCAAAACCCACAAAATTATTATAAAGCAAACTATTCAATTCTCTCTAAATACCATAAAATAGAATTGTTTGATTTCCAAATGGAAATACTACTCTAATTATAATCTCAAAAAAAGAAACATATTGCTATACCATACTCATATAAAATAAATAAATATGAATAATCACACAATTATGCTAAAAAAATACACTAGAACACACCAAAGAATGCTTGCACATTGACAATGGCAACAATGCCAAATCTTCCAACTTCCTTCACCACAAATGAAAACTATGAAATGAGATTAGTCCTTCTGAACAAAGGGTTTTCATTTTTTAATTACCAAATTGTCATGGGTTTTCATCCACAAGACTTCTATTCCAATGGGGTTTTGTTCATTAAATAAGCATCCTACAAATCTAAAAGTATGAGAGAATGAGAGATATCAATAAACACTGAAAATTGACCAAAAAAATCTCAATATTTGATTTGTCCAACATGCAAGATTTGGGTGCTCAAATTCCAATGCCCTCTTTGGGATTCCTTGCTATTTTTGGTTGTGGAAGTTGTCATAAGTTGTCATGAATTCTCATCCACTTGTAACAATTAGGTATTTCTAGAATCTTCTCGCTACATAACCATTATTAAAGCACAAAATCCAACACCCAATACGAGCCTTATAAAAGTTTGATAAATAATATTTAATTATCTTCATGATATTGAAAATATTTGGACTATAGAAAATAAATATTAAATTGTAAAGGGTTTCGGGGCCCCTTCAAAACCTGTTTTTACCTTAGTCCAAAATAAATAATTAGTAAATTAATTATTCTTCGTACTGTTGATCCCTAAGTTTTGTTTTAGTGTCTTACAATTAGTCATTTTCTAGGCAATGTTGGTCTATCATCACTGCGACCAAGTCATCATGTATAGGCCGAGTTATGTGTAGACTTGTATATTGTACATTTACCAAACAATAGTTACTGTCGAGCAAGTCAGAGCTGGTCACCAAGTATTTTTATGCTAAGTTGTGTAGATATGTATGTGCCGAGCACCAGTAAATGAAGAACAGTCAATGCCGAGTGCCAGAGACTTCATATGCCGAGCAAGCTAGATTTGATATATGTGTTTGTAATGGCACAAACACGTGGGTAAACCATTTTGGCTGACATCTGCACTACATTTATTATTTGTTGAGGAAATTATGGAGATGATTATGTTGTAGTTTTGAAATCATTGATCCCTATGTTATTCATGTAACCAATCAGATTTAGGGAATGCTTAAGCGACATAAGTAGACAATCTAGATTGTTGATCTTTATTTATGGAGTTGATTTGTTTTCTATATAAGATGAGATCCGAACCCTAAAACATAGTATGAAGAGTATGAAAGGTATGAGTATGAAGGAGATCTCATACATGCAGAAAAGAGAAGTGTTTTGATTATCAGAGACAGAGATCAGTGACCAAGCAAAGCAGTGAAGGACATAACAAATATATCTTGATAGAGGAGATCAAATCAATACTGGAAGGAGAAGATTTGTTATCAGTATTATAGTGAAAACTGAAGGATCAGGTACTGAGTCATTCTAACAGGTGAATTAGGGAGAATATCTTTACAGAATGGTCCTAACAGGCCTAAGTAAATCTCTTAACCGAGTGCTTAATTTGTTGTAAGTTCAAATCCTTTTACAAGGTAGATTGTATAAGTCTTAAAGCTCTTAGCAGGGCAAACCTCTCATAGGGTAGATCATTAGTTTATGATAAAAAATTGTAGCTCTAACATGCAAACTTTAATACTGCAGTAGTGAAGATTTTTGGTTGTCATCCCCACCCCAGTTTTACCTTTCAAGGGTTTCTGGGTAACCAAAATCTTTGTGTTATATTTTATTTTCATGGATAAAGATTAGATTGTTATATCTATTATAGTATTAAATTTGATGTTTATGCTATGCAAGTGAATTTATGTCAAAAGGGTGATAATAGTAGATATATGATTCAGCCCCCCCTCTCAGTATATCACTTTCCCATAGTAGATTTCCAATAATTGGTATCAAAGCTAAGTCTCTTATAAGAAGTTTAATCACTTGTGAGTTGAGGTCTTGGAGATGGAGGTTTACAAGTTGGGAAAGATCATAGAGAATTAGAAAATTGACATTCATCTTGCATTACATCAGCTTGAAGCAGCCAGAGGTGAACTGAAGAAATCCTTAAGCAAAAGGAGAGTTGGAAATTCAACAGAATGAGACTCAATATCAAGAAGAAGACACTAGAGGTCTATTTGACAATGGTAATTCTACTGAAAGTGACAAAGCTATAACAAATCTGCTAGAGAAAAACAACATATTGAATGAAGACATCATAAATCTGAAGAGAGAACAGGAAATACAATTAGTAAGACTTTGTGAAGTTGTTGACCAGAAAAAGAAAGTTGAAGAAGACAAGATAATGGTTGAAGAAGACAAAAGACAAATATCTATGAGACTTGATGAAAGGATATGTGACATGCAGAGGTTGACAAAAAATCAATTGGACATGGTAAATCAATTGTTACTCGCTAATCAAGAGTTGGGCAGAAAATATGTGGAAATTATAAATCTGAGATCAGAAAATAGCCAACTAAAGAATGAACTAAGATATGAAAAGGAACTCAATGAAAGGATTAACAAGCCTAATGAAGTTGTGAAATATTTTAAAGATCTGTTAAGGTCACCTAGAAGATCCAGTGATACTTCTGGACTTGGACATGATGAGTACCTGTCATCCACTGAAGAAGGAGAATCATCAAAGAGTGGAGAACAGAGGAATGCAAAGCCAAAGAACAACAAACCTACATGCCATCATTGTGGAAAGCTAGGACACACAATTAACATCTGCAAAAGCAAAAATGGTAAGTCTGATCCTAAACCAACATTCAATGGAAATTGTTTTAATTATAAGAAACATGGACATCAGGCACATGAATGCAGGTCAAAGGTCAGTATCCACCTACATCATCTAGATTTCAAGGACATTGTTTTAACTGTCAGAAATATGGTCATAGAGCACAAGAGTGTAGATACAAAGCTAAGTGGACATCCAATCAACAGACTAAAGTACTGAGGAAAGGTAACACATATAATTGGAACTGCAATACATGGTATAGTTGTCATTATTATGGAAAATATGGTCATATTGGAGCAAACTGTTTAAAGACACATTTTAGAGGAAAATCCAAGAGTTAGATGAGTGGAAGTTTGGTCTGTTACAAATGCAATAAGATTGGTCACTTAAAGAGAGACTGCAGAGCACATATACCAAGCAATGAAAAAGTCAAGAATGAAGAAACTATTGATCAGATGAGAAAACAAATGAACAAGACATGGAAAAAGAAAGAAGAAGCAAGCAGTAGTGGAGCCAGTGAACTTGAGATCACCCAATCCAATGGATCTGATGATCACACTACTTCAAACTAAGCAAAGAAGGTATGCATGGAATTGAATCTTATAATGCTTTATTTTACATCATTTCCTAACATTCGGCATGTTAAAGTCCATATTTGCATAGATTAAGATGCATTAGGATAGATTTAAGAAAGAAGCTACATTATATATTTGATGTCGAGCATCAATATTTTAGCCCATAGTGACCAAGTCACTAGTGTATGTCGAGCTCCTGTGGTAGCCGAGATGTGAAATGTACTGAGCTGAAACTGAATGGTAGTATTGACTGAGCTTATGTTAACTGAGTTGACATGAGATTGCTGAGACAGTTGTATCTTACCTAGAAAGTGTACAGATCATTAATGAAGCTCTAATCTGACTGTTTGAAGTCTATAAAATGGAATGTTACCATTTATTCTCATTTCACCATCGATTTGAGAACTTACAGAGCAATTCTAGAGTAATTATCTAGAGCTATTTGTGCTAAGTGTGATTTATAGAGATCTTTATAGCGTGCCATTGACAATCATCACATAATTGTCTAAACAAGGTATTTACCGAGCCACTCACATTCGTAAATTGAGCCCTAGAATTTGAAGACATGGTATCTTCATCATCTGCCACAACTAAGAAGCAAGGAAAGGAAGTGTTTAACATTCAACTTGTAAGGAATGATGCATGCAAACTGCAGAAATTTCAAGCCGTTCCTGAAAGTGCGATAATGGAAGATCTCACGGGTGCCCTGTCATCTATTTATCTGAAGGTTTTAATGATTAATGATGTACGCACATGCTACATGTGCAAGATAGGAGAAATAGGTGATTACGAGCTGAGGGAAGCATATGAAAAACTATGTAGCAACGAGGTGTTGAAGGCTGAACACTAGAAGATTGCCGAGCGAGGGTTAGTGCATGCCCTTGACTTCCCATAGAACTTCAAGGTCGAATGGATCAAAATCCCATTGAGCTAAGTTCATGACATGAAGCTATGGCTGGAGGATGAACCAATTAAGATTACAAAGGAGATAATACACCGAGTATCTGGTTACCCTAGTCTTATAGGGAAAAAGACTATGAGATGCAAGAGAAAGGAAATCATTCAAGCTAACACTCAGGTGGTGTGGAACAAAAGAGGGATGACTATTTCTACTATCACCGATCCAGAAATTGATTTTGCAGTGAGAGTGATAGCTCACAAGCTCTACCAATCTAGTAGGCTAGATAGTGTTCCGTGTGTAGCTGTTGACCAAGCATGGAAAATGGTGAAGAAAGATCATACCTATGATCTTGCCAAGCTACAATTGACACAACTTGTTGAGAACCTCACTTCTATCAGGAAAGCGAGGAATTCAATGTGTAAGTTTGGTTCTCTGCTCGTTTGTACATTCTTCTATATTCAGAATAGTTTTTTTACTATTGGTGATGTTGTATGAGATAAGAACTGACCAGTCACCCTACAAATAAGTGAGTTCATTAACTATATTGGAGAAAACTTTGAGAGTGTTTTGGATAGTTAAAGAATAAAATGAGGAAGAGGAGTAGGATTCTTGTATCACTAGTGGAGAAATACTATAAGGACATACGTTTTCTAGTTGATACTGACTTCACATATGCACAGGCAATTGAACCGAGGGTATCATGGCTAAGGCCATTACCTTATGAAGTTAACATAGATGAAACAAAAACACCAATAACAACCCTATTAGATAAAGAAGTTGAAAAAAAGGCTAAATCTTTTGGGAATTATGAGGAGGCAAAGTCCAAGATAACCATGGGATTGAAATCTGCAACCATGGAGAGAAAAAGGAAAAAGGTAGTCAAAAACTTAGAGAAGATGCCAGGGGAAGGAGAAGAGGAAAATGCACCTCTTGCATTAACACAAGGACTAGGAGAAGACAAGACTAGTGAGTCTGAAGAGAGTGAAGAGGAGGAGATAGAGATCACTAAGCAAGGCAAGAAGGTATCATTTGTCGAGCCTAGTAAGAAAAAGTTGCAAAAACCTAAGCCCACTCCTATAGTATCTAGACCAAGAACTAGGGCATCTTCTACTGTTATAATTGTTGAGCCACATAAAAAGACCCCAATATTAGGAAAGAGAAAGCCAGTCCAGGCTAAGGCTGTGCCGAGAAATTTAAGGAAGAAAACAATAAGGAAGCTAATCTTGCAAAAGGATGATGATGAGGAAACTGATACATATGAGAATGTAAAGAAGAAGGCACCATCTCAAAGGAAACAATTGACTGTGGATGAGATATGCCACAATATTAAGAGCACTGTTGGATTAGCAGGCTTTAAACAAGTAAGGTTTGAGAAGTTAAGCACTAGAGATAAGGAGAAATTAGAGGAGGCTATGCTTGAGATGCTATGTACTTTCAAAATAACACCATTACATATGGGGAATCTAATCTCTAAAGAGTTATACAATAGGATAGATCAGAAATGGAAGTATGCCATGATGACTGAGAAGAAGATAAGAGAGAGCACTCTAGCTCAAGTAATACTTGATCTAGCCCCACAGTACATACAACAATATACAGAGCAATACATAAACATGTTTGTTCCCAAGCTCCGAGCATACTCCATTCTACAACATAAGGTTGAGGATGTTGTGCAACAGAGTGCAAGGATATGGAAGATTATCTTTAGAATAATAGTTGATAGAGCTCAAAACTGAGTACATCCAATGGAGTGGAATTGGATAACAAAGAGGACATTGAAGAACCACTAAATGTAGAGAAGGAAGCTAGACAGAAGGTTGAAGTGAGTGAATCAAAGGATGTGATCACCATTTTTGATATTACTAAGGATACTACAATGAAAACAAATGTATTAATTGAGGAGGAAATATAGAAACAAATACTTGCCGAGACAGCCTCAGATAAGTTTCTATCGAGCACCAATCTAGTACGGATACAAGTACAAGATTATCCATGAATTGAGAGTACACAAACTATTGACACTACACCAGTAAACACTCAAAAAGTCACAGTTGAACTTCAAGCCTCAAAAGGTACCAGTGTCGAGAAACATGACAAGTCAGCAATCACAACTGAGATTATACCTGCTGAGGAAGGAAAGAAAGAACAAGTCGAGGAGAATCCTAAAGAGCAAGTAGAAAATTCTGCATTAGTAGTAATAATTCCTTATGTGGAGGAAAAGGATAAGGTTGAAGAAGCAAAAGATAAACCATAGCCTAAGGAACAAGAGGCTAGCAAAGCTCTTATACAGATGCCGAGTGGAAATACACCGAGGAAGAAAGCACAAAAGAAGGAGAAATCTCCCACAACACACGTGACACTCGATGAAGTTATAGTGATTCCTAAGTGGGACACTGATAACTTGACCTATGAGCCAATGCAGATACTACAAGATCTTTTTAAGAAGAAGAGAAAATAGGAAGAGCTAAGAAGAGAACATTAGCATAAACAATTATTACATGAGATCAAAGGTATTTTTATTGATGCTTTTGAAATGGATGATGTGAATGAGTCTGTACCTATCCTGGAGCAACTAGTACATATAGTTAAGAAGGTGAACAATGATGAAAGTGAGGCAAATGATAAGCTTCTACAATGGTCTAAGAGAAAGTTTGAGACCAAGGTGTTACAAAAGGTTTCAACTAACATTGCAATTAAACAGGTAGAACTTTCTGCCTTAGTAACAAATCTAGAAGAAGTTGTGCAGAATGCTCATTCTCTGTACAAGAAATTGTGCAATGTTGAAGAGTTCACCAAGGAAAATCAAGATTTGATAGACAAATTGCAATTAGACTTAAAGTCTATAGGTCATTCACTGAGCATGGATGCAAGTTCCAGCTCCATCCACTTCACAAGACTGTTACATGCACAAGGTATATTTTCTGAGTTGATGGCTAATGATGGAAAAATAAGGGAAAGGCTAATATCAATTCAAACAATGATGACACTGTGTGTGTGAATTTTGTACCTATTTGTGGACACAACACTTTAGTAAAACATTAGAGGTTAACTAAAATCAAAATCGTGCAATAAAATGAAAACTAAACTAACCAGGTGATTTACTGTCTTCTAGTAGATGCGAGTATGTATTCTCAGATTGGACCGAGACCAGTGACCTTGACGACACCCAAATGAAGGATTTGAATGCAAAATCTAGATATGAATTAGATGCAAATTAAACTATATTTTTGTTTTTTCTATGCAATTATGATGAAAAATGATATGAAATCTAATCTATATGAAAAATTGATATGAAATGATTCTAAAAATTGATATGAAAAACAAAAATTGATCTCACAAACGTGGTTGATTCACAAAATTCTTCAGATACCAATTCACCAACATAAGTTTGCAAATTATGAGATATGATTATGAAGCGTTGAGCCTTGATTTTATATAAATCCAGGGCTTTGGGGATGCATGGAAAAAGCCATAAATCACTCTAGTTGATTTTTGAGTCAACAAGGAATTAAAGATAGTTAACTCACAAAAACTCATGCAAAAATAGCTTTTTGATTTAAATCAGAAGTTGAGATCAGCTTTTAACTCAAAAGAGAGTTGAGTTTATTTTTAAAACAACTTGAATTGATTTTCTGATTTAAAGTTTAATTATTTTTTTGGATGTGCATAATTAATTATGAATTAAATAAATAAATAAAGTGATTTGTCCTCAACTTAACTGATTTTAAAAATAAAACAATTGATTTATGGGTTAATCAATTATTAAATCAAACTTTTATTCAAAAACTATATTATTAAATTTGACAATTGACATTAATTAATTAAATAAGAATTTAATCAATTAGTCATAGGATATTTGATTTATTGTCAAAATGAAATAATACCATTTAGGAATAAATATAATTAAATCCAATTAAATAATTAAGTGGCAATATTAAATCTAATTAATTAAATATTGAGAATATTCAATTAATCAAACTTTAGGATAAATAAGATTTATCGCCAAATAATTATTAAATTAAAGATAATTAGATAAATTAGGAATATTGGTAGGAATATTCCCCGATGTAGAATTTAGGATAATCAATTAAAATTCGATAATGTTCAGATGTGCCTTAGGTTAGGACTTCGATGTCGATTTCGTTCGATGTGTCGATATAGGAGATTAATAAACCTATAGCCCATTTTTGGGGTATTACATTTTGCCCCTCTTTGAATTACTGTGCAAAGCGCAATGGTTCAAAGACAATCTGTGTATGATATTGAAATTAATGTTTGAAATTGATATTGATATGAGACAAAAACTGATTTGAGATTGATATGAAGATAATAGGTCCTGAATGACCAAAGATAATGTTAACTATAACAACAAATGAACCGATGATTGCGAAAAAGTGTCAAAACGCCTGATTCTGAACCTTATGATTGCGAAGAAGTGAGTGACCGATTCCAGACCCGATTGTCAATAAGAATCACATTGGTATCACATCTGAACCCTTCAGTTACGAAGAACCAAGGAAATAACACTAATGAACCAATGGTTACGAAAAATTGATACAGTTTACAAGTTTAAGAGAATACTAGATTGATATGGATCTCGATGAATCTGATATGCCCTGAGCGATGATTGATTTGCCCCAAGCGATGAGGTCTTTTTGATGAATCAGCAACTAGATGTGGTTGTTGTCTTGATTACTGAGGAAAGATATGATTTCAAATTTAGATTACAAACATTGAATGATATGCAATACCATGCCCCCTTCGGGATTAAAAACTGAAATCTGACAAGAAAAGTCAACGTTATAGTTCAAAAGCATGTTAATTGATTTGAGAAGTGGTTAAACACATTTGAGAATGCATTCTGCATCGTTTGGAGGCCCTGAAGACCAAGTTTGACTAGGTTTGACCATGAGTTGACCATGGTTGATCAAGTTGAAATTTTGATAGTTTGATGGAAGATAATCAGTTAAGTTGAATACTAGATTTCTGTGAAGATTGAAGGTCGATTATGCAAGCAATAGACTGTCCTGGGTCCAAAAATTTTAAATCACGATTTTGACATAATAAATGATCTCAGATTTTAATTTTGATCTCGAAAATGGATTCAGAACATCGAAATTAGCCAGGGGTGCAATTTTCATGAAAAACGGAGCACTTTTGAAAATTAGGTCAAAAGCTATATAAAGGCCAGAAGGGTCATTTTCAATTCATTTCAACCTTTTGACTTTAGAAATCTTATGGAGCCCTCTGAGCAAAAATGACAGACAAAGCGGCAGAAACAAAGGTACCTATGAGCTTGCATCGATTTGAGCGCAGCCGGAGACACCAAAGACCTCGACAGTATAGACATCCAGTAGGTGGACCTCTGTGCTTTGCTAAAAATTCAATTTTTCCATGTTTTATAGGATTTTAGCAATGTTTCGTACATTTTTCCATTTTTGAATTTTGCATGCATGGAAACTCGTACGACTCCCCAGTGGGACTCGTATGACTTTCTAACTGTAGATAGGTTGTCATCTCATAACCCCACACGACTTGTATCAGAGGGACCCATGAGTCATACAACATTTCATCGGGTCCCTCATAACTCGTACAATGAGGGATGCATTGTCGTTTCACTATGCTTTGTCGTATGGTATGATGTAGAAACTCGTACGACTTTTCATGCTAGTTTGAAGTGTCGTATGGAAAATAGTGAGCTTAAAACTCAGTATTAGGTCAATTTTTTTATTTTTCTGATCTCTTAGCCTGATTGCTGACCTGTCAACCTACCTTCTGAATTACTGAAGTGCCCCATTTCTGCCATTGTAACCTGTTATGTGACCAAATTACAGATAGGATTCCCTATTTCTATACTGTGTAGGTCATATATCCAGATGTACATGTATGGATCTCGCATCCTGCTACGCAGAGATTATGTGTGTCATTGCCAGACCCTATGAGGGTCCACCTTGCTTCTTGTGGATTTGAGCACTTGATACATTTACTCGAGATTAGGGTAAATCATGGACTTTTGACTGCTCTGATTGAGAGATTTCACTTGGAGACCCAGACATTCCACTTGCCAATGGGGGAGATCATTGTTACCCCTGAGGATGTGTATTGTATACTGCGCATTCCGTTCCATGCAGGTCAGCGACCAGAGTATGTGAGTTCAGGGAACTCAGGCCTATTAGCTTTCAGACGTCTCTTCGGAGATGATACTCAGATGACTACTTCCATTTCTTGGGAGACCTTAGTGCAGAGATATGGACAAACGCACTGGCTGGAGTGCATCATTACCGGGATGATTGGTGGTATTATCATGTATGACCATCAGCAGAATGGTCTTTTGATGGGCTGGGCCCTTATGGTAGCACATTTGATGGCCACTCCCTCTGAGTTGGCTTGGGGTCAGTGTCTTTTGGCCCATATATTCTTCGAGATGCACGAGGTAGTGTATTAGGAGAGCAAGCCCTTTGCAGCTGGGGCCTTAGTTCTACAAATATGGATGTGGGAACATATCCTAGTGTTGAGACCTATATGTACTTCACAAAGGCGGCCTTAGGAGCCTATCATTTATATATATGTTGGATATGTCATACAGGGATGGATGGGGCACACTGAGTACTAGAGGCAATGCCTCAATGATATGACATTTGTGCGCTGGAGACCATATGTAGCCATTGAGCCTTGGCCTACTGCTCGAGAGCAGTTTAGTTACTTTTTTCAGAGCCGTGTACTGATTGGGAGGTCATCCTCCACTATAGAGGGATTCCTTATTACCAGGGTCTGGTGGCAGTATGGACGTATACAGGATGCCCCTAAAAATTATGCTACATATGCACGGATAAGATGTGAGATTGGACTTGGATGGACACAGAGGCTCTCTTATGCTTTGTGTTCATAGGAGTACAGTGCTATTGTTGGTAGGGATTGGGAGTATATACCAGATGTACTTGATGCTAGTGTTACTGATGGATTCATTTCCTAGCTTGCTGACCATCCCATTCATAGATTTTTTGATCCGACCGAGATGATACCCCCCATGGAGGAGGCGATGGATGTTACGAGTGCTCTGATGGGACAGGGTCCCAGACCTACACAGGCTCCCATGATACATCCCACACCTTTGAGACCTAGAGTGATGGCTCCACCACAGAGACCATTAGGACAGATGAGGTCCCCTTGTCCCACTAGTTCTACAGCAGGCAGATCTTTCAGTTCTCACAGACGGACTAGGGGAGAGGGTGGTACATTAGGTGGAGTTGGTTTAGTTGATGAGGTATTAGCAGCTGAGCAGGTGGTAGGTGGAGATACTGATCCCTTACAGGATGATACTGGATTTGATTTAGGTGCTGAGATCAGACACCGTAAGGTGCAGAGGGTAGAGACCACAGAGCAGACTGCCCCAGATACTGAGATGCCAGACATTGAGCCTATTGTTCCTCCTACTCCACAAGAGACTATCAGATGACTCAGTGCACATGTCAGGGACCTGAAGGTGTGTAGTGCTCGATGGGAGGAGTGATACATAGAGGCAGATAGATAGCGGACTGAGCTGCGTGCGAAGGTACATAGATTACAGGCAGAGGTGATTCATCAGACCTCACGGGTAGCTTACTATGTGTCCACATATTATACAGTTGTTCCTGCTGCACAGAGAGTCCCTTCGTACTCCCAGTACATGATGGCATCAGAGGGAGCTAGAGAACCCAGAGTAGAGGTAGTACTAGATGCACCACCTCCACCTCCACCAGGTGCAAAGGATCAGGCTGAGAGCTAATCGATCTATGATATGTTCTGACATTTTTGATCTTTTCATTCTGATATACTGTTTTGATTCTGATAGCTCAGCTGAGCTCATTCATTTGTACATTGTGCTAGTAGTGCACCCCTGACTAGTTCGAGATTTTTGATATATATATGAGATCGATAGTTTGGTTGTGACTTTATGTGTACTTGTCATTGTTTTGATTTATGATGATATCATGTGATGCTTATGCTGTGAGTAGAGTAGAATGAATGTATGGATCAATGCAATGCAATGCTTTCTTTCATATGTATGGATGTTATGCAAATGTATTTGATTATGAAAAGATGTATGTATGATTTATGCTTATGCACATGGATGAATTGTAATGCAACAGATGATTATGATATGTAAATGCAATGATACACATGATATGTTTTTGCAGGTATTGATGAAGACAAGTACTCAGTCTTATGTCAAAAGGATGTTTAACCCAGGAGGATAATTGCTTGTGATTCGATGAAGAGACCTTCAAGTTAGGTTTCAGCTCTTGTTAGATTTCAAGAGACATTTGAAGAATTGTTTAAGCATTGAAGTTCGTTTAGCCATTGTGAGATCATGCAAACATGCCAAATGTAAAGAAACATGCAATATGAAATGCAACCTAAGACCTAGGACCTAGTCACTGATCATGTGTCAGTTATTCTCATCATTGAATTTTTAGGTAACCGGATAAATCAATACAATGCCCACTAGTTATGAAACCATAGACATATGAATATCGATTTGTATGTGCAGGAATCAATACAACACCCACTGATTAGGAAACCATAGATATATGAATATTGATTTTGTTTTTGAAATGTCAGATTAGATATAAGCACCAAGGCACAAGCGCTAGGATGACCTGAATATCATGTCCATTTTGATATAGCAATTTGTATAAGCATCAGAACATAAATGTCATGATGACCAGAATATGCCTTGCGTTACAAACACATCAAGTAGTCCAAAGATTATTCTAAATCCAATGTGAATTACCCGTAGTGACCCTTTATCATTCACATCCTTAGGTAAGATCGTATTTCACAGTAGGAGAAAGAACTCACTCAAAAAAAAAAAGACAATAGTTAGATCAAACTTCCTTGAATTTTCTGGGTATCAATGGTCAAGGTACACATGGCCATCCAATTCGAGACAGAGGCTCTTACAGTCAGACACCATATCAATCTAGAATTTCCAAAGTTGTTAGATTTTCACATACAAGCAGAAACAAAGAAAAGATTATGCCCCCTGTCACCACTCTCTAAATCCTATAAAGGACATGATCGAAGAGCTTGAAGGGACACAATATGCAAAAAATCTCAATGCAAATCAGTAAGCATACAAGGAGATAAAAGCATGAAACAACATAGATTGTTTTCAGTTTGTGTTTGATTGCATTGTTGTAGATGCAAAATCCTTTTTGGAGAGGAGATAGACAAAATGACTCGGATGAAGCTTCAAAGGACTCTGACTGGATATGATTCATCTGAGGTATACTGGAGACCATAGGATATGACATTGGTTTCCCCTAATTTTGAACAATGATAGGATACAGACGCTTGAGTTGATTGGTGTACAAACTGACTTATTGAAAACAAACTGGGAGATATGTACAAACTAAAGTAGGACTGAAAGTTGGGAAAGACCAAGATTGCGCTGATAGATGGAGTATTTTGAACAAGTGGCACCCATTTGCCAGGTTTTCACCATCTTAGCAGAGATTCTATTTTTGCTACCAAGGCGCTTGTTTCCAGGTTTTCACCAAGGCACCTTTTCTTTTTCTCATTTTTTTGCATTTTTTATTTTTTCAATTTTTTTGTACTTTTGATTTTTATTTTTATTTTTTTGTGAATCATCAAGGTGCCTATTGCTATGTTTTCACCAAGATGTTCATTTTTTTCAGGACTTTTTAAGATTTTTAAAAATTTTTTCAAGACATTTTACCATAGATTGAATGCCTTAGGCGCAGAATTTCTTCAGATGCAGAACGTTGATTGGTTCTCGGAGCTATTCTCCTTTAGTCATTAAGAGTTGATAGGCACCAGAGCCAAAAGTAGCAGTGATTACAAAGGGACCCAGCCAGTTGGGTTCAAACTTCCCCTTACGTTCTCGATGTGATTGATTTTTAGGATTTTCTCTCAAGACTAGATCACCAACTTGAAATTCTTTGTGTCTGACTTTCTTGTTGTAACCTCTATACATTCACTTTTGATATACTCTGAGATGATCATACGCCGCTTGTCTATGCTCATCTAGTAGTTCAAGTTCTTGCAACCTAAACACTCTATAGTCATCATCAATTACTAGACCATGCATTCTAATTCTTAGTGATGGGATTTCAACCTCAATAGGTAGTACCGCTTCATACCCATAAACTAAAGAGAATGGTGTAGCCCCAGTGGGTGTTCTGATACTTGTTCGGTAGGCCCAAAGAGCTGGATTGATCATGAGATGCCAGTCTCTTCCTATTTTATTAATTGTACGGTGTAAGATTTTCAATAGATTCTTGTTAGAAGCCTCTGCTTGTCCATTCCCTTGAGGATAGTAGATAGATGACCAATGTTGTGTAATCTTGAATTTAGCACATAAATCATCTAGATCTTTGTTCTTGAATTGTCCACCATTATCTATGATTATGGAATGAGGTATTCCATATTTGCATATGATATAATTCAATATGAACATAGATATTTTTTTTTCATTTGATTGTGTCAAAGGTACGACTTCTACCCATTTTGTAAAATAATCTGTAGCTGTGATTATATGGGTATGTCCATTAGAAGAATGAGGATGTATAGCTCCTATAAGATCAAAGGCCCATTGATGAAAAGGCCATTGTGTAGTAAAGGGAATTAGATCTCTCCCTGGAGCATGGATTAAGTTGCCATGCACTTGGCACTTTTGACAGTTCTTAGCAAACTTGATAGACTCTTTCTCCATGTTAGGCCAATAGTACCTAACCCTAATAAGTTTTTGAGCTAGTGTTAAACCATTCGAGTGTGACCCACAAATACCTTCATGGACTTCCTCTAACGCACGTTGAGACTCTTCTTGTTATAAACATCTAAGTAGCGTACCATCTTGACCTCATTTGTACAGATCATGACCAATGATGACATATTAGGAGGCATTATAGATAAGGTATCTCTTCTCATGATGGTTGAAGGTATCGGGAATTATTTGGTCTTGGAGATAGGAAAATAGGTTTTTGTATCTGGAAGAATCATGACCAACAACAGTGCAGATCATGCGGGTTTCGGGGGAATCATATGCAGGATAAGATAGTGCTTCCACCAGGAACTCGTAGTGTAGCTCATGTTCAGGCTACTGTAATAGAGTGGATAGCATTGCCATTGCATCGACAGCCTTATTCTCTGTTCTAGGTATTTGCTCAAATGTGATAGATAAGAAATACTTATTTAAATCATCTACCATTCTCTTATAAGGAATGAGCTTTTCATCTTTAGTTTGGTACACATCATTGACTTGATGAATAATAAGTTGTGAGTCTCCATGAATGTTTAATTCTATTACTCTCCACTCAATTGCTAGTTTCATGCCATTAAGAAGGGCTTCGTATTCTGCAATATTTTTTGTGCAAGGGAACTTTAATCTGAATGCTTTTGGGATTGAGTATCCTTGAGGGGTTATAAATAATATGCCTGCTCCTGATCCATTCTGTGTATAGGAGCCATCAAAGAATAACTATCATTCTCTAGAAGAAAGAGTCATGATAGAGGAATCTAGAAATTCCATTTGCATTGGTGTATCATCAATCATAGGTGCATCTGCTAATTGATCAACAATAACCTATCCTTTGATAGGTTTTCTTTCCACATATTCAATATCAAATTCACTTAAGAGCATGACCCATTTAGCTAATCTACCTGTGAGGGCAACTTTGCTTAGTAGGTACTTGAGTGGATCAATTTTAGCTACCAAATGTGTGGTATGAGCTAACATATAATGTCTCAGTTTCTGTGATGCAAAGATCACAGCTAGACAAGCTTTCTCAATCATTGAATAGTTCTTCTCACATGCAACCAATGTTCTACTGATATAGTATATAGCTCTTTCCTTTTTGTTCTCATCATGTTGTGCTAGCAATGCCCCTAGTGATGTATCTGTAGCGGAGACATATAAGATCAAAGGCTTCCCTGGAATGGGAGGCATCAAGATAGGAGGATTTGATAGATACTTCTTGATATGATTAAAGTTGTTCTCACATTCTTCATTCCATGCAAATGTCACACCTTAATGTAATGTTTTTGTAAAAGGTTGTGATATGTCTGCTAGTTGTGATATGAATCTTCTGATAGATTGAACTCTTCCTTGCAATGTGATCATTTGACTAATATTCTTTGGAGGTTGCATCTCCATGATAGCCTTTACTTTAGCTGGATCAATATCAATGCCCTTATTTGAAACTATGTATCCTAAGAGTTTTCCAGAAGTGACACCAAAAGCACATTTCTTAGGATTTAGTCTAAGACTAAATTTTTCCATTATGTCTAGTATCTTGCTCAAGTCATTTAGATGTTCAGCTCTAATCATAGATTTTGCTAAAGTATCATCAACATAATCCTCCATAGTCCTATGCATCATGTCATGAAAAATAGAAGTCATAGCTCTCTGATATGTAGCACCAGCATTCTTAAGCCCAAATGGCATGACATTCCAATAGAAGGTGCCCCATGCACATGTAAAAGCAATTTTCTCTTGATCCTCTGGAGAAATTTTTATTCGATTATACCCAGAAAAACCATCCATTAAAGAATACATCTCAAATCCCGTCGTCATGTCCACTATCATATCAATGTTAGGTAGTGGAAAATCATCCTTAGGGCATGCTCTATTTACATCTCTAAAGTCTGTGCATACTCTGATTGATTTATCTGGTTTTGAAATAGGTACAATATTAGAGATCCACTCTGCATAATCAATAACTCAGATAAATTTGACTTTTAGGAGTTTCTCTAATTTAGCCTTTACCAAGAGTGCAACATGAGGATGCATCTTTCTCAATTTTTGCTTGACAGGTTTGACATTTGGAGCTATAGATAAACGATGCATTATAAGATTAGGATCCAACCCTGGCATATCTGAATATTTCCATGCAAAGTTGATCTTCTTCTCTGTTAGGAATGTTGTAAATTTGTGCTTCTCTTCTTCTGATAAAGATTGTGCAACATGAATCAACTGTGGTTCTTCTACTATTCCCAAATTTATAGATTGAGTGGGCTCAATTAGAACTGGAGATCTGTCCTATAAATGACTCAGAAGGACATCAAATATCTCATCTTTAGGTGCCTCAGAGAGGTTTTCACCTTTGGATACGTCTTTTATTTTTACTTTTGTAGGTTCTGAGACTACCACAAAGTGGTTTTCACCCCCAGAACTCCTTTTCTTTTTATTCTTATTTTTATTTTTTTGACTAAGATACTTGATGTCTGACTTTGTCATGCTAACGCTCAGTTCACTAATGGAAGTCCTCATAAGCTCAACTACATTGAGGTAGCAAGAAAGGGCATAGTCATTCGGGAAGGTATAAATACCATGGCTCAAATTTGTGGAGGTTTGATCAAGAAGTTCAAGATGTTGGATAGTCAAAGTGGTGAAAGATTGGGAGATAGTGTTTACGGATATGGATTTGTCATCATTGGTCCTAACTCGATGCTCAAGTTCAAAGGTAATATTACAACTTAAGACATTCAATTCATGAATAGGCTCAATGTCATTGTGGGAGTCCACTTCATCCATCGGTGGATCAGACTCGTTAAGTTCATTACGTCGCTCTAGACTTACGTTGGGTTTAGGTGCATATTGGTGAATAACATCAACATGTTTTTCTATGGTAAGCTCATCTTCCTCTAGAATGGCTCCCCATTCATAGTCATTAGATTCTTCATCTATGCCTCTAGGAAATCTAAGAACATGAGTAAAGTCAGGATGAATACCCCAAGAAGGGTTACCCTCAGATTCTGATTTGAATTCATACTCATGAGAATCTATCTCAGAATAACTAGCACCTTCCTCTTTGTCTGTTTGATTGTCATCGAGATTAGTTGGTTCTTGTGTGGCAACTATCTCTTGCTCTATAGTAGGTTCTTGTGTTTCTACTACATTAATTCTTTTGATTGGATCATCTTCAGCTTCAAGGAGATCCATGATTTCCTTAGGCAAACACTCATAAGGAACAAGTTCTGAGCTATCTGAATCACTATCTGATGGTTCAGTTTATTCCTTCTTAAGAAGGGGTTCTCCTGGTGTGATCTACTCTATGACATGAGAACAATTACCTTTGAGGTGGAAGGGTTTCTTTTTAAAGCCTAAGCCAACAGTATCTTTGTTTGCCCTACCAGTATGTGAAATAGGTGCTATAAGACCTTCTCCCCTGACTCCTAGAGGTCCTTTAGCTGGATATCCCATCTTAGCTATTAATTTATCTCCTGGACCATATGACTTAGAAGGGATTTTGGATACTGTAGAGTCACTAGTTGGAACAACTTGAGATTCAGGTTCACCCTTGTATAGTCATGCAAGCACAACTTCATCTTCTTCAAATTCTTGCTTGGAGACTTGCTCTGCTACAAAATTCTTTTTATATGCCTCAAGGGGTTCTTTAGATTCTGGTTTGGACTATTTCAAAGACTATCCATAAGACTTAGGTGAGATAGGGAGAGATGTCAAAGATAAGATTGGCTCTATAGTATATTCTCCCATACCACTTTCTTTGATATTGACCTCTTTTGCAATGTCTTCCATTTTAGAAGTGGATGCTTCTTTTGTTGGCTTAATGGAAGATTCTCTATTATTAGGCACAAGTTTATATGCACTTTCCTTCAATGTATTGCAAGTGGTGGATATATCTACTAAAATAGTGACCTCTACTCCTTCATAAGGAAATTTCAAACATTGGTGGAACATAGAAGGAATAGCCTTCATCTCATGTATCCATGGTCTCCCTAGAAGAATGTTGTAAGCCAAAGGTAGATCAAGAACTTGACATATAGTATCTCTGATAACTAGACCTGCTCTGATAGGTAGGACAATAGTGCCTTTAGAAGATCTTTCTTGTTCATCATAGGCTTTTATATTTATTTTCTTTCTAGGATCAATAGCCAATTCTGAAAATCCCAATTGTGTGACCAAGCTGTAAGAACAAATGTTTAGGTCAGCGCCCCCATCTATCAACACACGTTTGACTCTACAGTTCTGGATCAAGACTTCTATATGCAAGAGCTGGTTATGTGGGTGACTCAAGGAATTGTCATCTTCCTCTGAAAAGGAGATATATTGTGGAGGTGTAAGATGTCCAACCATAGTCTGGAACCTATCTAAATCAAGGTCATCAGGAACATTGGATCCAAGCAAAGCTTTGTCTAAAATAGCTCTATGAGCTGGAGATATCCGAAGCAACTCAAACATGGAGATTTTTGCATTAGTGTGTTGGAGTTGTTGAACAATGCTATAAGATGTTAGCCTCGTATCTTTAGGATTGGAAGATTTAGAAACAACCTTCTATTTGGAAGCGGAGGAAAGATTGAAGGGCATCTTAGGGACATTTGATGAATCTGGGATCTGTCCATTCAAATGTGTCTGAGCTTGTGATCGAGTCACTGTGTTAGCTAAAGTATGATCTCTATCTCTTCACATAATTGTGATGACATTGCAATGCTCGGAGAGACAAGGTTCAACCATATTGATAACAACATTATTTCCAGGGTAAGCATAATTGACCTTTGCCCCCATATTAGGCTGAGAAGATGAAACTTCTTGACCTTGTTTCAGAAATAGTTTTGTGAATGATGTATGATCATTATTGCTCTTATGATTGTCAATTGTGATGTCTCCTTTATCAATCAGATCTTGAATAGTATGTTTCAAGCGTAAGCAGTTATTAGTTTTGTGACCCTTACCCCGATGGAAATCACAGAATTCATTCTCTCTCCATAATTTTGGTTTAGGATTAGGATCAGATTGTCGGATCTCAAGCAAAGAAATGATGTTATTAGCCATCAGAGTTCTCATAGTTGATTCCAAAGATTCTCCAAGAGGAGTGAACTTTCATTTATTATCAGTAGACCAAGATTTGTATTCTCGCTTCTTTTGAGATGGTTCGGGAACTTTTGCTCTAAAGCTTTGATGGCTTGGGTACCAATAGTTAGATTGAAAGCTGGTGCCTTTGATGGGGCATAGATAGTATCAACAACACCATCTATGACAATTCTTTCATTCTTGTTCCAATTTTTGTTCTTGTCTTTAGAACTGGATCCTGATTCGTACTTGTCCTTTTGAAGTGTGATGTCTCCTTTTTTCACAAGTACCTTTTCAATTTTGATCACATTGTCTACCATCTTATCAAAAGATGTATGATCTTACATTTGTAAATGGTAGTTGATCTCTGGGATAAGATTATTGTTGAAGATTTCCAGCTTCTCAGTTTCTAGAATAAGCCTAGCATATAGAGAGAATTTCTTCCTCCATCTCTTGAGAAATGTCAGGAATGGTTCTCCTAGATATTGTTTGAGATTGTAGATATCAATAATGGTGAATGGATGTTGAATATTGTAGGAGTATTGCTAATAGAACAATTTGATCAACTCCTCAAAATTTTTGATAGTGGAAGGCAATCTAGAGAACCAATGAATGGCTACTCCTCCTAGAGATCGAGGAAAGAGACGCATCAGATAAGTTGGTTCGTGCATGAACTCCATAGATTGTGTACAGAATTCTCTAACATGATCTTGAGGATCAGAGTGTCCATCATACTTATCATACTTAGGCATCTCCACCCTTTTCGGGAATGGTGGCATGTACAAGTCTTTGTCAAATGGAAAAGGACATAGGGCCTCCATGGAGAACTCCTTGGGTTCCTTTTCTTTCTCAAGTTTATTAAGTTTGACTTGCATAGCATGCATCTGTTTCATCATAGTTGTGAGTGGAGTTTCTTCCTCATGTGTAATGATATCTTTGACATTAAAGTTAGGAGGAAGTTTAGCTCCTTGATGAGCTAATTGTAAAAAGTATGCTTCTCTATCTTCTTTCAAGAAATGCTTCATCATTCTTTTGAAGTCATCGTCATTTTGATACCAAGCAATTTCTTCAGGTGTGGGTTCCTGATCTGCACCATGTTGAGATTGAGCTCTTTGAGAGCCAAATTTTGTCCTTGCTTGAGACATGGTAGGAGCTCTCCCTGGGATAGATCGAGGAGGAGTTTTTTGATTACCTTCGTGAGTTGATGAAGGAGGAATGTAACTAGTTTTTAATCAAAAATTACCAAGATCGTCGTCTTCGTAAAAACTAGAATTGTAGAGTTTCTCAAGAGTTGGAGCCTGGAGAGTGGTTATAGGTAAGGTATGGGATACTTCTCCAGATTTCTTGTGAGAGGAAGCTCTAGTTTCCACCATTAACCTTGGGTGAAGCAAAAGAATTTGATGAAGACAACTGAAGAAAGATCTGATTCAAGAAGATCTAATGATGCAACCTTATCAAGGTTTGATTGTTTGAAGTTTAAATTAGACGTAAATGAAGGAGACTATGCCCTGGATGTATGGGTAGATGCCCAAAAGATAGCGGACACGAGTTCACAACACTTAGCCATTTTGAAGATTGATAGTTATGACAAGATTTTGACACAAGATAAAAAAGACTCAAATCGATTAAATAGAAGGCTAAATCGGATTCAAAAGGCCACTTTAGGAAAATGATTGGATTCTCAGTAGTTTCTACTTTGTTCCTGACACAGTGATTTGTTTGAGAGATTTTGGAAATAGGCTGAAAAAGCTGGGTATCTGGCAATTCTGACAACTTTCTGGCAATTTTTCAAAATTTCTCAAACGACTTTCTACAAGATCGTACAACAATGGGTATAGCATGAAATGACAATTGAAAAACTCATATGACTATTGAAAAACTCGCACGACAGTTGATAGCAGGGTTTTTGACTTTTCTGAATTGATTGGCAGCAAGACTCGTATGACAATGTACCATATACCATACGACAATCTGGTGGTTCTGAAATAATAATAGCCAAAAGTCGTACAACTTTCTAATTTTACAAAATGATTTTTGACTCTAGAAAGGTGTTTGACATTAGATTTTGCAATTTTTTAGATTTTTAGTTTCAAATTGTTCACAAAATTATCTGTCCTAATTTGAAGATTGTAGCGGATTGATTCGTTCTCAGTAACAAGATAGATAAACAAGCACGCAAAATAGCAAGCAAGTGATTTCAAGCACATCTAAAAACAATGAACAGGGGACAAAGTAACCCCACACATGAACAATCAAGTGATTGAATTGTGCTAATCCCTAGGAGTGCTAACAGTGTATGTTCCAAAAAGTTTTGCAATAACACACATATTCCTAGAAAATGAAAATTTGGCCTCATTAGGGTTTTTAGTAATGGTCTAACTCTGCAAATTTTGTGATCTCAAGAGGGCAAACTCCAATCTAGGCACATCGAGGTTTTGACACAGTTCGAGAAATTAATCAATCAGGAGCTGCTAGGGAGATCTGACAACCCAACAAGAGACCACACCTGTGAAGATTTCCTCCACAAGGATATTTATATAGCGACTACTGCTACCACGGTGAAAATGGCTATTACCGCTTGAGGTTCCATCAACGTGGTTGATCCAATTAAGGGAATGTCCACTACAGTTAACCCTCTCTAAAGGTGACTCACAAAAGATACCACATGGAGACTAGTTCCAGATTCAAGGATCTGAGTTTCTGGTACTACCCAAAGAGGGAGTAGAGCAGAATCCTCTAGCCTTTTCACTTTTAACCCAAACAAAGTAGATATATTAATTTGACATGCTAAGACCAAGATTATCTCACAAAGATCTATGATGTCAACTACTTATGATCTATCAACCTCTTCAGAGAGAGAATGTATCAATCAGAAGTTGAAGACACACAAATCTAGTAGAATGTGAGATGCTCTCACTAACCTCCCTACCTACAAGGATTCCTTCGTTGAGAAGAGTTTTGCTGGAAACCCACTCTCTCAAGAACCACGAATAGTGTTCATAGGGCCTATTTACTATGTGTAACAAAGATGCTGAAAAGAAAATCTATGTTCATTTTTATAGCCCAAAATGAAATATGTGATATGAAAGCAATAAAGGTCACACAAGCTTGACACGCAAGAGTTCTTTTTAATCCAAATCAAAATGTTATCACCTGAGAAGATTACCTGAATTCCTCACAAACACGCTTAGTAGATTCTTACCTATTTCTAGCAATTCTCATGCTTTTGCCCAATCAAAATCACAGAAATCAATTAGAAACAACAAATTTCAATCATTAATGTTATCTGTCAGTCCAAATCAGAAAAACAAATTTGGAAAACTACCTAAAAAAGTGAAACAACAATTGAAACCTGGCACTAAAACTCATACGACAGTGGGTTACCTCCTAGACGATAGTCCAGAAACTCGCACGACACTGGGTACCAGATAATACAACAATCAAGATTCCAAACAGCACTGTGATCCTAATGGTATGATTCTCGATCAAATCAATTGTCATACGACAATGGGTATCTCCTGGTATGAGTTTCTGACAAAACTTGTATGAAAATTGTAGGGACAGAAGAAAAAAATCGTAGCTTAGAAGAGAAAATGACAAGAAGATGATAGAAATTGATAAAAATTGAATGGAAACCCATTTTAGGGCCCCATGTTGGGTGCCAGAAATGTGTGTGTGAATTTTGTACCTAGATGTGGACACAACACTTCAGCAAAACATTAGAGGTTAGCTAAAATCAAAATCATGCAATGAAATGAAAACTAAACTAACTAGGCGATTTACTGCCTTCTAGTAGATGCGAGTATGTATTCTCAGATTGGACCGAGACCAGTGACCTTGACGACACCTAAACGAAAGATTTGAATGCAAAATCTAGATATGAATTAGATGCAAATTAAGCTATATTTTTGGTTTTTCTATGCAATTATGATGAAAAATGATATGAAATCTAATCTATATGAAAAACTGATATGCAATGATTCTAAGAATTGATATGAAAAACAAAAATTGATTTCACAAACGTGGTTGATTCGCAAAATTCTTCAGATACCAATTCACCAGCATAAGTTTGCAAATTATGAGATATGATTATGAAGAGCTGAGCCTTAATTTTATATAAATCTAGGGCTTTGGGGATGCATGGAAAAAGCCATAAATCACTCTAGTTGATTTTTGAGTCAACAAGGAATTAAAGATATTTAACTCACAAAAAATCATGCAAAAACAACTTTTTGATTTAAATCAAAAGTTGAGATCAGCTTTTAACTCAAAAGAGAGTTGAGTTTATTTTTAAAACAACTTGAATTGATTTTCTGATTTAAAGTTTAACTATTTTTTTGGATGTGCATAATTAATTATGAATTAAATAAATAAATAAATAAAGTGATTTATCCTCAACTTAACTAATTTTTAAAAACAATTGATTTATGGGTTAATCAATTATTAAATCAAACTTTTATTCAAAAACTATATTATTAAATTTGACAATTGACATTAATTAATTAAATAAGAATTTAATCAAATAGTCATAGGATATTTGATTTATTGTCAAAATGAAATAATACCATTTAGGAATAAATATAATTAAATCCAATTAAATAATTAAGTGGCAGTATTAAATCTAATTAATTAAATATTGAGAATATTCAATTAATCAAACTTTAGGATAAATAAGATTTATCGCCAAATAATTATTAAATTAAAGATAATTAGATAAATTAAGAATATTGGTAGGAATATTCCCCGATGCAGAATTTAGGATAATCAATTAAAATTCAATAATGTTCAGATGTGCCTTAGGTTAGGACTTCGATGTCAATTTCGTTCGATGTGTCAATATAGGAGATTAATGAACCTATAGCCCATTTTTGGGGTATTACAGACACCTCATCTTGAGGTTATGCAAAAGGACTTAGCCACAACAAAGGAATTAGTGTAGAGAGACCCTCATCTCTCTATTGCCCAGAGCCTAGTTGATCTAGCTGCTCAGCTAGAAATAAAGACACGGGTTTTGGAGTTTGTAAGGTCTAGATGGGACAATACATTAGGAATGATAATGCAGCTCCACAAACCATTTTTGGATAAGTTTTTCAAAACCCCTACACCCCAGGAACTTAAAGTGAAAAAAACAAGGGGGGAATGACATGGCAAAATATAACAAGGGCAATGATAAGGGGAATGACAGAGTTCAAGTTCTAAGTAGAAATAGGGAATTGACAAAGTGGAACTATCATGGTATGACATAATATTTTTGTAGTATATATATTCATTTGTATGTCAAAAGACTCTTATGTACATATATGTGTAGAATCTTTTGTAGACCAAGTCGAGTTTTAGGGGGAGTATTCATATAGGATTTTTTCATATTACTAAGTACTCATGTAATGTAAAGTAAATGTCATGACAAAGTGTTTTTGCCACCAATGTCAAAGGGGGAGATTGTTGATCTGTAAGTTTTGTTGTCTATTAGTGTCTTATAGTCATTTTCTAGGCAATATTGGTCGGTCATCACTGCGACCGAGTCATCATGTATAGGCTGAGTTATGTGTAGACTTGTATATTGTACATTTACCAAGTAGTAGTTACTACCGAGCAAGTTAGAGGTCACCGAGTATTTTAGTATTATTTGAGTAGTTTTATGTTGAGTTGTGTAGATATGTCTGTGTCGAGCACCAGTAAATGGAGAACAATCAATGCTAAGTGCCAGAGACTTCATATGTCGAGCAAGCTAGATTTGATATATGTGTTTGTAATGGCACAAACACTTAGGTAAATTTTTTTGGCCGACATCTGCACTACATTTATTGTTTGTTGAGGAAATCACAGAGATGATTATGCTTTGGTTTTGTAATCATTGATCCATATGTAATTCATGTAACCAATCAGATTTAGGGAATTCTTAAGCGACATAAGTAGATAATCTAGATCATTGATCTTTATTTATGGAGTTGATTTGTTTTCTATATAAGATGAGATCGAAACCCTAAAACATAATATGAAGAGTATGAAAGGTATGAGTATGAAGGAGATCTCATACATGTAGAACAAAGAAGTGTTTTGATTATCAGAGACAAAGATCAGTGACCGAGAAAAGTTGTGAAGGACATAACAAAGATATACTTGATAGAGGAGATCAAATCAATATTGGAAGGAGAAGATCTGTTATTAGAATTATAGTGCAAACTAAAGGATCAGGTACTGAGTCATTCTAACAGGTGAATCAGGGAGAATCTCTTTATTGAGTGGTCCTAACAGGCCTAAGTAAATCTTTTAACCGAGTGCTTACTTTGTTGTAAGTTCAAATCCTTTTACAAGGTAGATTGTATAAGTCTTAAAGCTCTTAGCAGGGCAGATCTCTCATAGGGTAGATCATTAGTTTATGATTAAACATTGTAGGCCTAACAAGAAAACTTCAATACTGCAGTAGTGAAGATTTGTGGGTGTCATCTGCACCCCAGTTTTACCTTTAAAGGGTTTCTGGGTAACCAAAATCTTTGTGTTATATTTTATTTTCATGGATGAAGATTGGATTGTTAGATCTATTACAATATTAAATTTGATGTTTATGCTATGAAAGTGAATTTATGTCAAAAGGGTGATAATAGTAGATATCTGATTCACCCCCCTCTTAGTATATCACTTTTCCATAGTAGATTTCCAACAATTGGTATCAGAGCTAAGTCTTATAAGAAGTCTAATCACTTGTGAGTTAAGGTCTTGGATATGGAGGTTTACAAGTTGGGAAAGATCATAGAGAATCAAAAAAGTGACATTCATCTTGCACTGCACCATCTTGAAGCAACCAGAGGTGAATTGAAGAAATCCTCAATCTATGGTCATTTTATCATTTTATGATAATAAAATGACACAAGAGAAGGACGGGAGGGGCCAACAAATGGCACACCCTAGCCTGAACCACCTTGCTCAACAACATGCAGAAGCAACAAACACAACAGTGGGAGAGAGAATGCAGAAACTTCATATATTTACTTCAAATAGATTCATACATGCCGGGCTGTAAGGCCTTCCCGGTTATGGCCAAATATTACAATCAATTACATAAGTCCTCAAACATGTGAGGATATGTAGATAATCTCTAATCTTCTATCTTCTATCTTCTACTAAAAACTCCTCTGAACTGACTCCCTAAACTCTAACCAAACAACTACATTTATACAAGAGGCTACCAAACTGAGTCGGCCTTCAGATCCACAATCAATGGAAGGGACAACCAGATCTAGGTCCACACACTTCCCAATAATGGATACCAGCATTAAATCTGTGACCCATAATAAATGCAAAAGTCAGCCTCAATAGAAACTCAAAAGAAACCCGTCGGTAAGCAAAGCTAACCGAGTGCTAGACAAGCATCACTGAGTGCCAAGGAAATTCACCGAGCGTCAAAGAGATAACCAACCAACACCGATGAACAAAGGAAATTGAGCAACACCAAACCAACTCAGTCAAAGCAAGAACCGAGCAACACAAACAAACTCAAATCTATTTTTGGTGACACAGGATTGCCAAGGACCTGAGATGCTCCTGCATCAGACACCTGGGGTTATTTGAAAATGATTCTCTGAATCATTCAGTAGGTATGATCCAAGCTGCATCCAACTCAGACTATGAAATCCATGAACTATCTTCAATCGGTCTATTCTTCCACTTTACCAAATATTCCATATATTATTTTCCTCTTGTACTTCTGCCAATTCTTTGCTCCAAAATATGCTCAACTTCTTCATTTTGCTTCTTAGGATAAATTGTCAGTACTGTCATGTCTTTTCCAGGTTCATGAAACTCATACAAATCAGCAATGTTGAATATAGGTGAAATATCCATGTCATTAGGTAACTCAACTTCATATGCATTTCCACTATCAAATTTCCTCAAAATTTTGCAAGGTCCAAACTTCTTCATCTTCAGATTCCCATATGTTCCAACAAGAAATCTACGTCCTTTCTTCAAATAAACATCACTTCATCACCAACATCAAAAGTCTTATGTCTTCTTGATCTATCAACTCTGTCTTTGTATTTTTGATTACTCTTTTCCAGTTTAAGCTTCACATCTTCATGCAATGTCTTCATGTACTCAGCAAATTTTACTCCTTCAGCACCTCTCTTTCTTTCATCATCAATGTCTCTCAAATCTAATATACCTCTCGGTTGTATGCCATTTACAATCTCAAAAGGTGTTTTTCCAGTACTCCTATTCACTAAATTATTGTATGCAAACTCTGCTTGTGACAACACAGAATCCCAATTACCCGGTGTGTCTCCAACTAAACATCTCAAAAGATTTCCCAAACTTCTATTCACAACTTCTATTTGTCCATCAGTTTGTGGGTGAAATGTAGAACTATATTCCAACTCGTTACCCAACTTTCTCCAAAGAATCTTCCAAAAGTATCCAATAAATTTACTATCTCGGTCAGAAATAATACTCCTCAGTAATCCATGCAATCTAACGATTTCCTTAAAGAAAAGATCTGCTACATGTACTGCATCTAATGTCTTTCTACAAGGTATAAAATGTGTCATTTTAGAAAATCTATCCACAACCACAAATATAGAATCATTACCTCTTACTATCTTTGGTAAGCTAAGAACAAAATCCATACTGGTGTTAATCCAAGGTTTCTCAAGTACAATAATCGGTGTACACAATCTAGTATTCTGACTAACTCCTTTTGCAACTTGACAAACTCCACAACTTTTCATAAATTTCTGAATATCTTTATACAACTGCGGCCAAAAGTATTTCTCCTTGAGCAAATTCAATGTCTTATCAGCTCCAAAATGTCCAGCCAAACCACTACTATATTTCTCTATTATCAAATTAGTTCTCATAGGTCCTCTCGGTATACACAACTGAATACCTTTAAACAACATACCTCCTTACATAAAATATTCATCCCATTTAGTACTTTGTTGATCTTGAATAGGTGCTCTGCACTTTCTCCATGGCTTAGAAAAATCAGGATCAAATTCATAAGAATCATCCATATCATCAAAGCCTAGAATTCCAATTTCCATCTCAGTCATCAAAGATCTCCTTCTACTTAATGCATCAACAACTCAGTTAGTGACTCCACTCTTATGCTTTATCACAAATGTATAACTCTGTAAATACTCAACCCATTTCATATGTCTCTGATTCAACTTATTTTGATTACCCAAATATTGTAAAGCCTTATGATCAGTATATAACACAAATTCACTTGGTATCAAATAATGTCTCCATTTCTTCAATGCTTGAACAATAGCATAGAATTCTTGATCATACATAGAATATTTCCTCTTTGCATCATTCAACTTTTCACTAAAGAAAGCAACAGGTTTACCTTCTTGACTCAACACCGCTCCAATTACACTTCCACTTGTATCACATTCCACTTGAAATACTTTGTTGAAATCAGGTAATGCCAAAATAGGCAATTCAACAACCTTCTGCTTTAGAGTCTCAAAACTTTTATCAGTTCCATGTGTCCACTTGAATTCTCTTTTGTCTCCTCTCATGGTCTTAGTCATAGCATTACAAATTGAATTGAAATTTCTAATGAACTTTCGGTAAAAAATTTCCAAACCATGAAATGATCTTACCTCACTAGCATTCACAAGTGTAGGCCAATTCAAAATAGCTTCAACCTTTTCAGGATCCATTTTCAAACTATCAGCTAAAATCACAAATCCCAAATACACAATCTCCTCTTTCATGAATGATCACTTTTTCAGATTTATCATCAACTTTTCTTCTTTCAATCTATGCAAAACTTGTCTAACATGCAACAACTGTTCTTCTCTTGTCTTACTGAATATCAAAATATCATCAAGATATACAATCACAAACTTACCCAAGAATTTCTTCAAAACTTCATTCATCAAACTCATAAAAGTACTCGGTGCATTAGTTAAACCAAAAGGCATAACCAACCACTCATACAAACCTTCTTTTGTCTTAAAAGAAATCTTCCATTCATCACCTTCTCTGATTCTGATATGATGATATCCACTTTTCAAATCAGTCTTGGTAAAATACTTTGCTCTAGTCAAACTATCTAGTATATCATCCATTATCGGTATAGGAAACCTATACTTCACTGTTATCTTGTTGATTGCTTTGGAATTAGTACACATTCACCATTCTCCATTCTTCTTAGGTGCCAATACCATAGGTACTGCACAAGGACTCAAACTTTCTCTGATCAAACCTTTCTCCAGAAACTCTTGAATCTATCGGTTCAATTCTTGATTCTTGGTAGGTGTCAACTTGGTAAACTAGCTCCAGGGATAAGATTCATGCAATGATAAATGCTTCTTTTCAGTGGCAAACTATCAGGTACATTATCAGAAATAATTTCACTATACTCGGTGAGTAACTTATCAATCTCCTCAGGGACATTGTCCTCTATTTTCTTACTCAGTTTGTTAGGAATCACAGCAAAACATACATCATTTCTCTTTAAATCCTTAAAAAACTTTCTTCCTTCCATCAAGCAAACTTTCACAGATGTGCAAACATTACTAATAGGTTCTTCCATCAAAGGTAACAAGATTTGTCTTCTTCCATCAGCCCAAATAGTATACTTATGCAATCTCCAATCATATATAGCATGTCTATCATATTGCCAAGTTCTACCTAACAAAATATGACAACAATCCATAGGCATGATATCACATAACACCTTATCATAGTACTTTCCAATTTTCAAATTCACTTAACATTGTTCACTTACCAAGAGTGCATGCTCATCTTTGATCCATGAAATCTGATAGGGCTTCAGATGTTCCAACCTTTTCAACTATAACTTTGTGACCATTTCCTCAGATGCCAGATTCTCCGAGCTACCACTATCAATGATTACCTTCCAAAATTTATCAGAAACTCTACATCTGGTCTTGAACAAACTTTTCCTTACCAGATCTTCCTTTTTACCTTCATTCCAAAGTGCTCTTCTTACCATCAAGTTATTTTCCTTCTCAAGTTCATTCAGTGACTCTTCTTGCACCAAAGCATTCCAACTATTACCAACCTTCTTACTTGCATGTGTAAACTCAAATGATCTATGTCCTTCTTCTCCATAATTGTAACAAGTTCCTCAGAAACTTCCTCTATTATAACCACCTCGGTAGTTACTGCCTCTGCCTCTAGATGAACTTTCACCTTTCCACTCGGTCTTGCCTTTATCCAAAGTTGTCTTTTCTGGTTCAGATCTACTATTTTCACCATGAGATCTACCTCTTCCTCTAAGGAATCTACCACCTCTACCTCTTTGTCTTTTCTCATGTCTCTTGTTCAATTTCTCCTTAGCTTTCAATGCAAATTGATAAGCCTCTTCAATGTTCTCCAATTTGACCAAACTAATTTCTTCTTGGATGGAAACTCTCAAACCATTCAAGTATCTACCAATTCTTTTCACATCATCTTTATCATGTCTAGATCTAATATCTAATCTATAGAATTCCTTAGTATATTCCTTTATCGAGCTATCTTTCTACCTCAAACTTTGCATTCACCTAACTAGGTTAATCTGATAGTCACAAGGTAAGAACTTTCCTTTCAATTTATTCACCATTTTACTCCATACCTTGATTTTGTCTTTGCCTTTCCTCTTTTTGTCCAGCTGCAGATGTTCCCACCATAAGGATGCATGACTTTTCAACTTTGTGCTTGCAATTTTCACTTTCTTGTCTTTAGGTACATTTTCATACTCAAAATACTTTTCCATCTCAGTGATCCAATCCACCAATTCATTAGAATCCAATTTTCTACCATACTCAAGAGGATTAAAGTGTGGTGTAGACTTAAAACTTGTCAAAGCCTTCAAGAATATTTCCTCACCCTGATCCATCACATGTGTAGGTTCTACATCACCTTGTTCTACCTCAATCTCATCATCACTAACATCTTCAAGATGCCTTCCTCATCTCTGGGCTGTTTCAACAACTTCTAATCTAGCAACAATTTGTGTCAACATGTCTACCAATCTTGGATCCGCATCTCGCCTCCCACTAACCATCTTAAAAACCTTCTGCAATTGTAGGTCAGATCACAATCTACTACCCCACAATAATTCAACTAGGGCTTCACAAGAAGGAACCTTCAAATCTAGATTCACAAACCTAGATCCAAATCTAACCTCGCTCTGATACCACCTGACATAAGAGAAGGACAGGAGGGGCCAACAAATGGCACACCCTAGCCTGAACCACCTTGCTCAACAATATGTGGAAGTAACAAACACAACAGTGGGAGAGAGAATGCAGAAACTTCATATATTTACTTCAAATAGATTCATACATGTTGGGCTGTAAGCCCTTCTTGATTACGACCATATATTACAATCAAGTACAAAAGTCCTCAAACATGTGAGGATGTACAGATAATCTCTAATCTTCTATCTTCTATCTTGTACTAAAAACTCCTTTGAACTGACTCCCTAAACTCTAACCAAACAACTACATTTATACAAGAGGCTACTGAGCTGAGTTGGCCTTCAAATCCGCAATCAAAGGAAGGGATGACCAGATCTGGGTCCACACACTTCTCAATAATGGATACTCGCATTAAATTCATGATCCATAATAAATGCACAAGTCACCCTCAATAGAAACTCAAAAGAAACCTGTCGGTAAGCAAAGCTAATCGAGTGCCAAACAAGCATCACTAAGCACTAGGGAAATTCATCGAGCGTCAAAGAGATAACCGACCAACACCAGTGAACAAAGGAAACCAAGCAACATTGAACCAACTCGGTCAAAGCAGGAACCAAGCAACACAAACAAACTCAAATCTTTTTTTGGTAACACAAGATTGCTAAGGACTCGAGATGCTCCTACATCATAAAAACTTAATGAACGATTTTATATTGTATTCATTATGACCATTTTTCAAGCCTATAACAAATTAAATTATTGAACAATATACCTTTACATAATTAAATTATTTGACAAAGTCTTGCCATAAAATTAAAGCATCTAGTAACAAGATTAATTGAAATGTGTAGGATTTGAGCAATACAAATCCACAAAACCCAAAGATCACTTGCATATAAAAAATTTGTTACAAGGAAGTAGAGACAAGAAGAGGGAAAGGGTTTGACTCAAAAATATGAAGAAGAAAATATCCTCAAATAATGAATGAATAAAATATACAATGGATCATCCATATAAAGGAGATCGAAAGCCTTGAAAGGCAAACCTAAAAAGTAGAAGTGCATGTAATAATTAGTTAAATTATTACAAGACTAATGCATGCAAGTTTATATTTAAAACAACTAGTGCATAAGTTTGAATCAACTAGTGCATGTGTGTTTAAATATAAACAACTAAAAATAAAATTGTTGACATCTTAAGAAGGGAGTAAAGTTAATTAATATAATTAATACTTTACTCTAACACCCCCCCTTAAGATGAGCAACAATGCAGCTACAAATAATGCAAGAAGAAAGCAAAGGAAACTACAGTGTTGAAAGCATAAAAATGGGTCCTGGCAACATGGCCTGATGAGATACCCAACACAACCAAATCTCTGTAAAATGGAGAAATAGAGAAAACCCAGTGGGAAAAAACCCTACTCCAAAAAGAGATAGAAAAAGAAGGAAGGAAGGCCTCATCACTGAGACCCCCCAAGGACAACTTCCTTCACCCCAAGCATAGAATGCAGCTGAAGATATCACAGGGATGCAAAAGGTTTGGTGAAGATGTCAACAACTTGCTCAGTAGTGGGAATATACTCCAAACTCAGAGAGCCATCTTGAATCAAATGTCAGATGAAATGCATATGAAGCTCAATGTGCTTGGTCCTCTGATGCTCAACTGGGTTGCAGGAAATATGTATAGCACTTTGATTGTCACACCAAAGAATAGTGGGACTATCAAGAGGAAAACCAAACTCTGTCATCAACTAGTGAAGCCATAAAACCTCCTGACTAGCTTGTACAGCTGCTCGGTACTCTGCCTCTATAGATGATAATGCATGAGCTATTTGCTTCTTACAAGACCATGTGATAGGACCGGAACCAAGACATAAGAAAAAGCCAGAAGTAGACCGTTGATCAGTAGTATCACCAGCCCAATCTGAGTCTGTGAAACCAACAATGTGAGGATCCCCTGATGTATAGTGAATGCCATAAGAAGTAGTACCCCGAATGCACCTCAAGATACATTTGGCCACTTGCTAATGACTCTCATGAGGATCATGTGAGAATCGAGAGACAAGGCCAACCGCAAAGGAAATATCAGGATGAGTGTGTTTCAAGTACAAAAAACTACCCACTAGCACTTTGTATAATTTGGGATCCATGGTAGGAGTAGAGCAAGTGGTAGATAAAACAACACTTGACTGAAAAGGTGTGGGAGCAGGCTTGCAATCAAGCATGTTGAACCACTGAAGCATATCAAGAGCATACTTCTCCTGAAGTATGAAAATCCCATCTAAAGACTGAATAACCTGTAGGCCCAAAAAATAGTGGAGAAGTCCAAGATCAGTCATCTCAAACTGCTCTCTCAATGCACGCTGAACACTCTGAATCATAGAGGATGAGCTACCTGTAATGATGAGATCATCAACATATAGCACAAGTATCAATAGATCAGCCCCATGATGCTAAATGTACACAGTAGGATCAGAATGACAACGTGTGAAGTGTGAGGCAAGCAAAAAAGAATCCGTCTTCTCATACCAAGCCCTAGGGGCTTGTTTGAGACCATATAGAGACCTCCGAAGTCTGCACACCATAGTGTGTGCTATAATTGTGTCACACTTCTATGAATCATTACATTCAAGAACACTCAAGAATGAAGTCTCAAAAATTGACCCATAGCTCCCTAGGCATGGAGTGCAAGGGTTTTAAGAATGCTCTTAGCTAGAGCTATTAAGCCAATAACCTTGCTAGTAAACCATGCAATGGGAGATTCAATGAAGACAAAGGCAAGAATGTCAATATCCTCAAGAATCAAGAATGAAAATGCAATGCTATGTTATGCTAGAAATGGAAATGCAAGATAAGCTATGAAAATGAAAGATGCAAGTATTACAAAGCCTCCTAGTTAAGCTAGATGAATTAATCTACAGCATAAAGGAAATCTAAGCTAAGAATGCCATGAAAATGCAAGAAATGAAACTATGATAACATGTAGATGCAAAAAGCCAAGAATGCTCCAAATCTTCAAAAGCTCCAAATGTACCTAGAAAACTTGCAGCATAACATTAGCATAAAAAGTTGGGGATCTAGAATGAAGAAGAGAGCTCTCCTTTTATAAGAAATGAGAAGCAATGGACTATGGAGATTAAGAGGCAAAAGATTTAATCAAGGGTGGAGCTTGAAAGAGGAGCAATCCATGTGCACAAATATCCTCCAATGAGAAAATAGGAGTTGACTTTTGTGTCCATATAAGACAAAAAGTGTTTTTTTTTTCCCTTTTTATAGAATAAGAATAATGCTTTATTTGTGCAACTTAGGATAAGAGAAAAAGTGGGGGCTTTTTATTTATTAAAAGGGGAGGAAATATTCCTTTTAAATAAATAAAAACTTAGGATAAGATGGTTAGCCCATAGAAAATAATCGAATAAATGATAGAACTAGGATTTAATCAAGAATAAGCAATTGATAATTTAGCAAAAGGGGCTAATAGTCTAGATGGCCATATTTAGGTGATTACATTTGCCCCTCTTTGACTAATGTGTGATCGATCTGGGAACACATGCAGTCAAAGAATGAAGTTGAAATGTGAGATCGATTTGGGATCACAAAGCAACTCAGATCAGCCAAGGAAGCAAGAGATAGCCAAGAAGGCAAGCAATAGCATTCTGACTCCAAAGAATGAAGTGCAAAAAAATAGCAAATCCTACATGGTCAGCCTGGTAGCGACAACACTGAACACTTAGGAAAGAGATAGCCAATAAGATATGATGTGTCTACCCCCTCAAGATTGAAAGAGAAATCCAGGTAGAGGGAAAGTAGAAGCAAGAGAGACATGATCAAATCACTAGAAATCATAATTGAAGAGAGAGAACAGAATAACCATCAAGCAGTGAAGATATGCCCCACACATGGGACACGGGGCACGAACCTATCAGTCCCTCAACCCGTAAATACCATAGAGGGGGATTTGAACTTGGGATTTGAAAGTGAATGAAAGACTGGAAGGTTGAAAGAGATGGGGATGAAGAGGTGAAGAATGCCCCAACGAAGATCGAAGGATCAGGCCTCAAAAGGTTAGCCAACTACATGGAAGAAGGAGAAAGATGATTTGGATGATCAAGGTGAACTCATATTTTAGTTTCGATCCTGAAATGAATAGAAAATGATGGGATATGAAAGACAAGAAGTGAAAGACATGATTGGGAAGAAGTGAAAGGTGAATGTAGTTTGATTAACAAGTCCATGAAAGATGAAAAGGAGAGCTCTCTCCATATGCAAGATGCAAAACTAACTAACATGAACCTAAGAATGCAAGCTACATGAAAAGTGGTTTACTTGCAAGGTCACAATGCTAATAGACATCTAATATTCATCATCAAGCATTATTGGTAGCATCACAAGATCATACAATACACACTAGCATAACTATGTGAATCTGAATATGATCTATATCAGATAGAAATGTGGAAATCCCACCTAGGCATCAAAGACATGTAGGTCAAGATGACTAGTGCAGTGAGATTACCTAAGTTTGATGTATCAAGATTATGCTCACATCGAGACACAAGAAAGTCAAGATAAGTATAAGCATGCACTTGCGAAACAGTCAAGGATAATACCTTGTAGATCCCAATGTCAAGTGGAACAAGCATAAATGCTTAATGACAAGTAGGACCAACAAAATATATCCACAAGCAGAAAAAGCAATAAAACATGTTCTCATTCCCTCAGTCTTCTAGCTATGCATCATCGAAAATGATCACAGGGGGAGAACACTCAGCAAAGAAATCACAATAGACAACACACAAAGAAATAAAGTCAAACAAATCTTAGCAAGTCAAGTGCGTGTGTGTAGGTCTAGAGTCAAACTTTGAGTATCGCATCTGCCAATGAGAAATATTGCATCATCTAGACTATGGGTAGGATATCTGATAAGTGTTAAGAAACACTCGACACAAGGGGAAGTGTTGAAAAACACAGTTGGGTAGTGTTGAGAAACACTGGTTGAATCAAGTTGCCCAAGAAACCCGAACGCACAAAGAGACCCAAGATAAGTTCAAAACAACGTATGCCCCCTAGACTAAGACAAGAGTCAATTCCAGGCTAGGAGAGGCAAAGTGAGAAGTGGAGTGAAAGGAGCACCATGCAAGACTGATAGACATAGGTGTAAGGGTCTCAAGCAGTGCCTGTTTCCAGGTTTTCACCACTTGATAGATTTTTTTAAGGACTTTTTGCAATTTTTTTGTATTTTTGCTACCAAGGCGCTTGTTTCTAGGTTTTCACCAAGGCACTTTTTCAATTTTTTTAATTTTTTTTAATTTTTTTTTTTTAGGTGAGACATCAAAGCGCCTATTGCTAGGTTTTCACTAGGATGCTCATTTTTTCAGTACTTTTTATGCTTTTTTCAGCATCATATATGATTTTTTTGGTAATTTTTCAAGATCATAAAGTATGTACAAAGAATGCCCCAGACAGAAACGGGCATCAAGAATCTGCTTCCTCTAATGTAGAGAACTGATAGGCCTGGGCCCAAATGTTGCAGCTGTGATGATAGGAGGTCTCAACCAGTTCGACCAATAATAACCAGCCCTAAGCAATGTCTAAGCTAGCGGAGGATCGTTAGAATGTGATCCACATATGCCATCGTGGATTTCAGCTAGCACTTTTTTTGACTCCTCTATTTCTAGACACTTAAGGAGAGTTCTATCTAGACCCTTCCTATACAAGTCACCAAAGACAAAGGAAAAGTATAAGGGATGGCGGGAAGAATGGCGTGGTGGATTTTCAGGAGGAATATGAAATGGAAGATATGAAAAGATGGTAGGATTGTAAGATTTGTAAGCAGGATAACGTAATTCACCCACCGGGAACTTGAAGTGAGATTTATGCCTTTTCATTCGTAAGATGGATGTCGAAGTAACCAAGGCATTAGAAACTTTATTCTCAGCTCTAGGAATGGGCTGAAGTGTAATTGATATGAGATCATGCTTGAAGTATTGCACCATTTTTTTTTGTAGATAATCAACTTGTCATCTTTTATGTGATAATCATTATTTTTTAGCAGATTTTTATTTTTACTTTTCTTAGGTTTGGATACCGCCACAATGTGGTTTTTGCCATCCATCCATTGCTCTTTTCTTTTGACTTGATGATTGTGATGCTTGATTATTGATTCAATCTTTTTTGTCGCTAGTTCGCTAGTGGAAGAAGTGACAAGTGTTGATGTGAGATGAAATGAAGTGACTGGTTCAATAGCATTTATGTGAGGGATGTCATCTCTGGTGACAAGAGAGATCAAGCCTATAGGGTAAGCTCCAAAAGCGTTAAGATCTAGACTTGTCATAGAAGGACCAGCGTGATCCACTAAAGCAATACATGGATTAAACTCATCAGACCCTACGCAAGACTCATCAACTATGTCGGGTGGGTTACGAGAGGTATGAACTACATCAACATCCATATCTATCATGGAAGAATCTTCTAGAAGAGGCTTAAGATGCCAAGAAGTAGAGATACTCATGTCATTATGTGAGAGATCACCTCTTTGTAGCAGTCGTGCAATGTTGCGACGTTGTCTATCATAGTGCAATGATTCTTTAGGCACATAGGTTCTAGACATAGAGGCCTCAGCCATATCCTCAGTAGATATACATGCTTCACCCCAAAGAAGTGAAGTAGAAGGAAGATCATCTCCCATTTGAGCCATAGTGTGTAGTGGTGACTCATCTGTATCTGTGTCTGAATTACTGAGCATGGGAGTATTTTTGGAATGATCAAGGAGGGCATTTTTCGTACTACCCTCATCTTCTCTATAGATCCACTCTTGAACAGCTTGTTCTTCTCTTTCTGCTTCTAAAGGAATGGATGAAGGAATAAAAGTATCAAAGATCATCATAGCAGAAGTAGAAGGCTTCATCTTATCAGAAGGTTTCCCATATGACCTAGGAGAAACAGGTATAGAAGCAAAGGAATCCAACATATATTCACCCATACCAAGGCTCATCATCTTAAGTGATTTCTTAGCAGCAACTAGAGACGTACTAGCATCAACAGAAGATTCATTGTGAGGAACAAATATTTTAGCAGCAGCAAGAGCATTGATAGCAATAGTATGGTCTCCAGGAATCACAACTTCAGTGCCATTGTACAAAAATTTGATGCACCGATGATAAGTGGAAGGAACAACCTGCATGTCATGGATCCAAGGATGACCCAAAAGAATGTTATATGCGAGTGGGATGTCCAATACTTGGAAGTTAATATCTTTCATGACAGGGCCCACTCAGACAGGCAGCGTGACAAGACCTTTGGAAGATCCTTCCACTTCCTCTCGATCATGTCTTTCACTTCTTGTATTTCATCTCACATTCTTTTCTATGACATTTTCACCCCTTATATGGCATTTTGACCTAATTTTTCAAATACCTCAAAATTGTGCAAAAATTGCACCCCTACCTAATTTCGACGTCCTAGATCCATTTTCAGACTCAAAATTGAAATCCGAGGTCATCTTGAAAGTCAAAATCACATTTCAAATCTTCTCCCTCTTCTGTGCAGTTGACAGACCCTTTTGAGGCATAATTCTTTGATCTTTGATGGAATTTCTTCCTTTCCATGTCTCTCAATTTTCTAGTCTTTCATTCGCCCTACTTATTTTATTCTAATTCATCACTGGGGCATGTTTCACTGCTTGATAGTTATTCTATTCTCTTTCTTCGATCATGTTGCTCTTGCTTTTGCTGTTCTCCTCTACCTGATTTCGATTTCGATTCCGAGGGGGCAGTATCTATGGATTCTCATCCCTGATTCTCTTGATTCAGACATCTTTTGTGAGCTTTTGCTCAAATTTGAGATTCTTATCTCTTACTTTGAATGTGATCCCAAATCGACCTCATGTTCAAAGGCCTTTGTTTATGCTTTATCCGGATATGATCCCGAATTGACCTCATATCTGAGTTGTTTTGTGATCCCAGATCGATCTCACATTTCAACTTCATTCTTTGACTACATGTGTTCCCAAATCAATCACACATTAATCAAAGATGGGCAAATGTATGCACCCAAAAATGGTCGCCTAGACTTTGGGCCCCATTTATTTGATTTATCAATCCTGAATCAGTTTTATCAATAATCAATATTTTCAACATTATCAATTTCTTGATCAAATTTTAATTTCAATCATATATTAGATTTTTATCCTATGCACCAAAAATGTGTGCTATAATTGTGTCACACTTCTATGAATCATTACATTCAAGAACACTCAAGAATGAGGTCTCAAAAATCGACCCATAGCTCCCTAGGCATGGAGTGCAAGGGTTTTAAGAATGCTCTCAGCTAGAGCTATTAGGCCAATAACCTTGCTAGTAAACCATGCAATGGGAGATTCAATGAAGACAAAGGCAAGAATGCCAATATCCTCAAGAATCAAGAATGAAAATGCAATGCAATGCTATGCTAGAAATGGAAATGCAAGCTAAGCTATGAAAATGAAAAATGCAAGTATTACAAAGCCTCCTAGTTAAGCTAGATGAATTAATCTAGAGCATAAAGGAAATCTAAGCTAAGAATGCCATGAAAATGCAAGAAATGAAACTATGATAACATGTAGATGCAAAAAGCCAAGAATGCTCCAAATCTTCAAAAGCTCCAATTGTACCTAGAAAACCTGTAGCATAACATTAGCATACAAAGTTGGGGATCTAGAATGAAGAAGAGAGCTCTCCTTTTATAAGAAATGAGAAGGAATGGACCATGGAGATTAAGAGGCAAAAGATTTAATCAAGGGTGGAGCTTGAAAGAGGAGCAATCCATGTGCACAAATATCCTCCAATGAGAAAATAGGAGTTGACTTTTGTGTCCATATGAGATAAAAAGTGTTTTTTTCCCTTTTTATAGAATAAGAATAATGCTTTATTTGTGCAACTTAGGATAAGAGGAAAAGTGGGGGCTTTTTATTTATTAAAAGGGGAGGAAATATTCCTTTTAAATAAATAAAAACTTAGGATAAGATGGTTAGCCCATAGAAAATAATCGAATAAATGATAGAATTAGGATTTAATCAAGAATAAGCAATTGATAATTTAGCAAAAGGGGCTAATAGTCTAGATGACCATTTTTAGGTGATTACACATAGAAGAGTCATGCACAAAACCTTGAGGTTGCTCCATGTAGATCTCCTCCTGTAGGTCTCTATGCAAAAAGGTACTCTTTACATCCATCTGATATACTGTCCATCCCTGAGAAGCTGCAAGTGAAAGTACAAGGTGAATAGAATTCATCTTGGCAACAGGAGAAAAGGTCTCGGAGTAATCAATACCCTCCACCTATGAAAACCCCTTCGCCACAAGATGTGCCTTATACCTATCAATAGAACCATCAGCAGCATATTTGGTACAATACACCCACTTGCACCGAACCAACTACCTTCCTTTCGGAAGAGGACAAAGATCCCAAGTGTGATTCTTCATCAAAGAAGAATACTCCTCATCCATAGCTCTATCCCACTCAGGGTGACGTATTGCCTCTGAAAATCATTGAGGATCATTTGAAATAGCATGACTTAATAAACCAGTACCAGATGTCTGAGCACGTGTGCGACGAGTATCTGAAGGATCACCTACCAAAGGTCTAGCTACATCAATAGTATCACGAGCCCATTTGGGCACATGTGGAACATCTGGTGGTGGTGGGGAAGGTGGAGCATCATCTGACTCTTCCTCAGAGGAGATAGAATCTTGTAGAGGAGAAGATGAAGAACTAGGTAGTGAAGAAGAAGCTGATGATGGAGGATCCATCTGAGGATAGTGCTCATCAAACTGAACATCTCGCTGAAACAAGACTTCTTTGGAATCAGGATCAAACAACCTGTATGCCTTCACATCCTCACAGTAGCCAACAAATATGAGTGGTCAGCTTTTCCTCTCCATGGCTTTCCTCTGAGCATTTGGAATAAATGCCCAAGCCTCACTACCAAAAACTCAGAATGTAGAAACATCAGGCTTGACATGAGTCCAAGCCTCCTCAGGAGTCTAATGTCGCAATGCTTTTTGAGGCATCCAATTCTAAATATAGTTGGTGCAATTGATAGCCTCAACCCAAAAGGAAGAACTCATAGCTCGTGACTGTAGCATATGATTAGCCATCTCCCGTAATGTTCTGTTCTTTCTCTCTACAATGCCATTCTGCTGAGGGGTATGAGGAACTATGAACTGATGTTGTAAACCATGCTCAGTGCAAAAATCTTTGAAAGACTGATTCACATATTCCCTCCCATTGTTAGTGCATATACGCTTGATAGAAAGACCAGATTGTTTCTCTACAAATGTCTTAAAGATTCAAAATGAATCAAAGACATTAGACTTGTACTTCAAGAAGTACACCTAGGTGCATCTAGAGAAATCATCAATGAAGGTGAGTACATATCTAGCACTAGAAAAAGGAGTGGGAAATGACATAAGATCACTGTGTATCAACTCCAAAGGTGCGAGAGCATGTGAGGATCTACCTAACGGAAAAGGATCTTTGTGATGTTTGCCAAGCACACAACGTCGACAAACACCGTCAGTACAAGAGATTTGAGGTAGCCGAATCACTAGCTCCTTTTTTCTCATCTGTTGTAAATATTTGTAGTTGACATGACCAAAGCACTCATGCCAAAGCTTGTTCATTGTGTCTGCATGAGCAACAAGAGAAACACCAGTAGAATTGGAGCTCTCAAAGCCATCAAACCGATATAAGTGAGTCTCTGAATCAACACTCCTAGTAGAAATAACCAAGTTAGGATCATGGAGGTCTCAAATAACCACATCATGTGGTGAGAACTCAATTATTTTACCAGAGCCATAATGAAAAATCTGATAAACAAATAGGAGGTTTGTAGAAATGGCCGGAACCAAAAGAACATCCTGTAGAGAACCACCATCTAATGAAATAGTGCCAGAACTTGTAACTAAAAGTACTGCTAAGTCACCAACTGCAATCTATGTAATAACACTTTGAGCAAGTGAGGTAACCATGCCGGGTGAGTGTGTCATATGGTGTGAAGCACCTGAATCAATGATCCATGGAGTAGTGGAAGCCAAAGCTCGAGCAGAAAGAGCATGACCTTTCCCAGTGGGAGGAGGTGGAGGCTTTGGAAGAGCAAGAATATGCTTCTACATGGCTTCTTCTAGTGCCTCAAGGAATTTCCAACACCTAGAAACTGGATGCCCTTCCTTGCCACAAAAACTGCAAGGATCACCTATGTACTTCATAGTCTTGGAGGAAGATTCACTAGACTTAGAAGATTTTCCTTTCAGAGTAGATTTCTTTGGATCTGATTTTGGAGGTGGCTTGGAGGAATTCTCACTGCCAGCTGAATCTATTTTGGGCTTGGGCTTCTGCTTCTGCTTTCCCTTGGATGGCTGGGCAACCAATGCTTGGTTCTTTGATCTTGTTAGAGAATCCAACTGAGTAAGTTTGGCCTGCTCTCTAGTCAAACGATCATAGAACACCTCAAAAGTGGGCATGGTGAATGTAGGTCCCAAAGCGTCCATGGTAGAATGAAAGGTAGAAGAGAAGATCTGAAATTTTCCCCTAAGCTTAGATAGAATCAGATAAATGCACTCTTTATCAGTCTTTTGCTTTCCACATTCATGTAACAAAGATCTCTGCTGTTTGAACTTCATCAGAAAGTCCTCAATAGAGGGAAAAGAATCAGGTACAAGAGAGGTAAGCTCTGCCTCAATCTGAAGTGCTCAGAACTCATTCACTATACCAAACAAAGTGTTAAGCTTGGTCCACATAGCTAGAGGGGTATTGCACCCATCAAGATGAAACTACAAGCTATCTGATACCTGTAAAGCAATCAACCCCATAGCCTCATCCATCTTATTTCGATGCTGCATGATCTCAAAGGGCCTTTGTAATACTGGCTGCACTACATCTAGACAAGACTAGAGCCCTTTTGAACAGAGAAGTCATGTCATCAAGGTTTTCCATGTGTGATAATTATGTGAAGTTAGAAGTTCTAAACAAGAAGAGGTCTCGGCCATATTTTTTTAGAAGGGGTTTTGTTTTGATAAATATCTAGTTTAATTGATAGAAACAAGAAAATAACACCCCCCCACAAGCCAAATGTCGAACCCCCTAAGCTTAGAATGATATGCTTTATCAAGAGAAGAGCAAAAAAGCTTTAGATCTGAATCTTGTGTACCTTGAAATTTTTTTGATGAAAATAGGCAGAAATTTGGATGGTGCTCAAGAAGATCTTTCCGATGCTTCTTCCAGATCGAAAAATGGAGCTAATTTGAGCAAATTAGCCCCCTAGAATGCAAAAAGGATAATCTGGTATTGACAGCAAAAACAATAATCTAGATGGCAAAAAATACCAAATTAACCTCCATGAGAGTGTCAGGCTCGGAACCAACTTTTCGGCGATATCTCGTTTGTCAAAAAATGATGCCTGGAGCTCCTGGAACACCAATTTCAATGAAAACCCTTCAAAAGAGAAAAAATTCTCAAAAATTTGTTTTTTTGAAACAAAAGGCCATTGGGCCCTGGTCACATGCTAGCCCCTTTCATTGGCGGTTTAGCCGCTATGCTGGCAGTTTAACCGCGGTCACTAGCTATTACCACTGGCATTGGCGGTGACCGCAGCCGCTAGTGGTTGGGTGCCGTCAGCTCTTAGTGGCCCGCCAGTGGTGGTTGAGTGCAGGCGGTGGCGCGGTGACAGAGAGGTGGCGTGCGGGTTGCGCGGTGGAGGTGCTAATTTTTTTGTAGAAAAAATCATACGGATTGTTGCCTCGGGGTGCGTGCACGGCCATGGGGTAAATTTTTTTGGCCTCTCCCTACAACGTTGTCTGATGTTGACATGTTTTATATTGAAATAGGGGTTTTTAAGCGCTGCGAGCTCAACGATGAGGTCCGTTTGAGCTGAAAGTGCACCAAAATTTAGGGACCCCCTAATTTAAAAAAAAAACATAAAAAAGCCCTAAAAAGTGCATTTAAAAAAAAAAAAAAACATCCTACAGAGAAAACCAGATCTGAAAACTATAACCAAAACTTCTCAAAGCCACCAAAAAATCCCTAATTTGAATCCTTCAAACACGAACAAGTTGTAGCAGATTAGGCTCTGATACCATGTAGGATTTGAGTAATACAAATCCATAAAACTCAAAGATCACCTGCATACAAAAAACCTATTATAATGAAGTAGAGACAAGAAGAGGGCTAGGGTTTGACTCAAAAATATGAAGAAGAAAATATCCTCAAATAATGAATGAATAAAATATACAATGGATCATCCATATAAAGGAGATCGAAAGCCTTGAAAGGCAAACCTAAAAAGCATAAGTGCATGTAATAATTAGTTAAATTATTACAAGACTAATGCATGCAAGTTTATATTTAAAACAACTAGTGCATAAGTTTGAATCAACTAGTGCATGTGTGTTTAAATATAAACAACTAAAAATGAAAGTGTTGACATCTTAAGAAGGGAGTAAAGTTAATTAATATAATTAATACTTTACTCTAACAAAATGTTTGACAAATTAACCTCCTAAAATTTAAAATATTAAGTCTAGGGGATAAGAAAACAAAAAATTGCAACTTTATTTCAACATGGTATTTGTTATTCCTAATATATGTCAATCCATTTCAATATATCTCTATGTATATTAAGTTATAGTTATTACTACCATTTAGTATCAGAAAGCTAAAATGGAGAATGTAACTTGAGATATTCTAGATCAATCATCTCCTCTCTTATAATCATTACACCAAAGGTGTTTCCTATCTAAAGTGAAGAAGTTAATAGGTCAATCCAACTATCACCAATCTTGCTAAGAGAAGGATGACCATTGAAAGGATCCTGGCCCTTCATCATTTTTTGACTTATCTTTTCATATTCGTAGTACCTTTGGTTTTTTTTGTTGTGTCCCACATATGGCTTATCTTTTCACATTCTCAGAAACTTTTGGTTTTCTGTCTTGTCACACATCCTTTCATGTTTCTCTCCCTTCTCCACATAGTCATTCATATTCTGATACATAGTAGCAATCATTTTGTTTTATCATCATTTCAAGTTTGAATTGATGGTTTTGGAGGTGTTTTATGATGAATGACCTAGTTTACAAATGCCTTTCCATCAAATATGCTTTGTCCAAAATCTGCAAAAGGAACAAAAGAAATGATTAATGTGCTTATCCTGCTCCTGCCTTTCATGGCCTGCCTTATCTCTCTGCATCTATTTCTGCACCTGAATCTGATTTTGATGAATTTTGTGACCACTGGTTTGATTGAAAATACTAGCCCAAATAGCCCAAATCTAATTATGATGATTTCTCTGACCACTGGTCTCACTGAAAATTATTCTAATTAGCCCAAATCTAGGAAGTTTTAGGAAGTTTTCCTCTCTTTTTTCCCTTTGTTATTACATTTTTTGGTTCTCATTAGTTGCTTGACTTGAACCGATCTCTTAGATGTAAGGTTATGATATGATGACGATGATGTTTTTATGTCAATGTCATATGTTTCAGTTTGATCTAGTGTTGTAAAGGAATACAAGTTTGATTAGCTTTTGTCATCTTTTTTCTTTTGTCTCCCTCACATGATGCAATTCTGATTACTTTTTACTACTTTGGTCAGCATTCTATGTAGCTTGGTTAAATCATTTGAAGAATAATTTGATGGATAACAATCCTAAAACTAATACTCATGTATATTTAATATTTATAAATTTATAAATTTTTTTAATAATAAAATAAATATTTTTTATTTATTTAAAAATTTTATTTAAGGAAACTAATATTTATAATTCAAAAGTTATATTTTAAAATTATATGTTAAGAATTTATAAATTTAAAATTTTATTTAAAGAAACTAATATTTATAATTCAAAAGTTATATTTTAAAATTATATGTTAAGAATTTATAAATTTATTATAAATTTGAATATTTCAAGAAAATACAAAATAATATATGATCAAATTTCACTTCTTTCAAATTTTTTTTTCAAATTTATCTGATTGATGATCTCATAGTGACCTCTCCCTAATTTAAGACTTTTCCTCATTTTGGAAGCCACTCATTTCTACTCAATAATGATGAATAGTTGTGCAGATATCTTGTCAAATTGATATTCAAAATGCTGCAATTGGATCTTGATTAGTTGGCACATTAGTGAAAGGAATGAGGTAGTTTCAATAGCTCAAAGTAATTACAACAGGGACATATAAGATTGTCCCGATGGTCATCCAATTAACATTAAAAATTGTTAATATTTTAGGATCATTGCAAATGTAATAGCACTATATCATTGTATGTGTTTTCCAAATGAAACAATCTCTTGCATTTATATTGAGAATGAGCCTAGAAGAGACATGTCCCTTCATGAGACATGTCTATTCATTAATGTGTAATTAATATAATGACGATTATTATACACACACACATACATATCTTCACTAGTATTGACTCATAGTGTTTATTCGACTGAAGCTACAAAACATCAACACTCCCTCTTAGCTAGGGAGGATAAATCAATCCAATGTCAACACTTAAGACACTTGACAACATCAATCATATGATGTAAGAAATAAAGGCATCATCCTGAAGATGTAATCAATAGAAACATAGTCTCAATATGTGGATTGCCTCCATCAACGATTCTATCCACAAGTTCTCAGGTGGGTTGCCTCCATCGACGATTCTATCCACAAGCTCTTGAGTATTGGCCTATCAGAATGTCAACACATGACATTCACCAAATACTCTCAGTATTGGCCTATCAGAACATCAACATATGATATTCACCAAGTACTCAATAAGGTACTGGCCTGCAAAATATCAACACATGATATTCACCAAATATCTATCATATATCTATACAAACAACTCATAGACCATCAATGACATCTAACACTTAGTTGTTGATTTACAAGATATATCTATGCAAACAACTTATAGACCATCAATTTAATGACATCTAACACTTAGTTGTTGCTTTACAAGATGTATCTATACAAGCAACTTATAGACTGTCAATTTAATGACATCTAACACTTAGTTGTTGATTTACAAGATATATTTATGCAAACAACTCATAGACCGTCAACTTAATGACATTTAACACTTAGTTGTTGCATTAATTCATCATGATCTATTTCAACATTATAAATAATGTATATCATGATTTAAGTTATTGTAAGATCGTCACCTTCCAATAACTTTTGTAAATACAAGTGATAATCATTTGGAAGTCGTCACTTCCTCATGATTTACACAAGGGGAAGGCCCATTAAAAACATTCATGATTCATTAATATAATAATCAATTATATCAAGTTTACCTCATAAGTGTTTCACCTTCAATAGTGAACTCCCTCTCAATCAATATGATCAAGATTGTCACAAGTTGATTGAACCATTTGCTCCCTTTGAAGCTCAAGTTTATCAACTTCTTGACCTCTTTTGAAGTGTCAGACTCCCTTTGCATCTAGTCTCAATCATCAATTCATTTGCAAGCATCAAGTTCTTTCTCCCTTGAATGCAATTATCTTGTACTTCTGTCTTGAAGGTATGTCAGAGAGAGGTTACAAATAACTCACTAAACTATCTCTACCGGAAATACCAATGATAGAAGCATACAAGATTTTTCTAACCAATAGTATAGCATGAATTACAAACTTAAAAATTATGTGCATTAATAAAACATGAAATACTTATCTTTTATAAATTTCAAGTATTTCATTCTGTAACGTGAGCCCATATAGAAAATATCATGCAAATTCATAGAATGATGTCATCATTATCAAACATTACTATAATTCTTCACATGAACTATAATTAATGTCCAAAGGTTCTATAGACTATCACAACCTTCAATTTTATTAGATCTCTCTTCAAGTGGTTAGGCTTTTAAAGAAAGAACCTTGCTCTTTTTCAGAATTTTTTTCATAGACCCGTACATAGTCGGTCATAACTTTTGAACCTGACATTTTCTCTTCAATCGCTCCAGTGAGATTCTTATAAATTTGGTTATCACCAACATATCCGAAATTTAGAAAAATCCAACGATACATTTGGGAGATATGGTCTTCGTACTGAGACTATATTTTCTGAGACAGTCACACATTCACCATCAACAAACTACTCTCTTACATTTGCAACTTGGCTCTGATACCATGTTAAGATTTTAAGATCATTGCAAATGTAATAGCACTATATCATTGTATGTGTTTTCCAAATGCAACAATCTCTTGCATTTATATTGAGAATGAGCCAAGAAGAGACATGTCCCTTCATGAGACATGTCTATTCATTAATATGTAATTAATATAATGACAATTATCACACACACACACACACACACACACACACACACACACACACACACACACACACACACACACACACACACATATATATATATATATATATATATAAGAGAAATTAATATAATACTCAAGAGATATATATACATATTAATTTCTCTAATATTTACACACACACACACACACATACACATATATCTTCACTAGTATTGACTCATAGTGTTTATTCGATTGAAGCTACAAAACATCAACAAAAATAATAGTAAATAAATGAAATTATATAATGATTTGATTAATGTATCGATAATTATTTTATAGAATTTTAAAAATAATAATATAGATTTGATTTTATGATTTGTTATTTAAAATGTTTATCAACAAGGTCATGTGTTATGCTTGAAATATGGACAGAGGGAGAAATAACAATAGAAAGAGGTAGATATAGAAGGGGAACGAGTGAGAGAGAAAGAGGTAAGGAGATGGTGATGGACATGAAGACATAGATAAATATGGATATGGATATGGAGGAGAGGGATATGTGGAGCTGAAAAGGGATAGATAAAGAGAGGTGAAAAAGGGGTAGATAGAGATGGTAGAGATAAATATATATAGATGAGACATAAGGAAAGAATGAGAGATGGAGAGATAGAAAGATGAAGATAGAGATAGGAACTGATTGATATATATATATATATATATATATATATATATATAGAGAGAGAGAGAGAGAGAGAGAGAGAGATTACCTCTCATACCTCTTCAGCGTACCTATTGCACACTAAGATGAGATTGCTAATTTTAATTATTTAATTTTTCAATATAGAATTTTTTGTGTAATCCTCCTCTTCTTCTCACTTATCTTTATTAGATCTACCTTTTCTCCCCTCCTCAACAACTAGAATTCCACAATGCTTTTTATGTTATAAGTCCTTTGTAATTGTAAGTTTAGATAATTGTTTCTTCCTTATTAAAACATACCAATCTTTCCTCGTAAGCATGCTTAGCTAGAAATAAAGGCTCCTTTCTTCAAAAAAAAACAGAAAAAAAAAAACTGTTAAATTATAGATGTGCAGAATAGATTCTCCTCCTCATCGTAATAATAAATCATAATCCAATGACGACGTTGGTTCAACAATTATAAAAATGTAGAAAGATAATGTCTTTAATAATTTTCACACTAAACAAATATAACGGTTAAATACCCATTAAATAAAAATAAATAGTATGGACATTTTAGACAAATGGCATTGAATCAAATACCTAGGGGATTGATTGGGACCTAACCTGCCACCAAACAAAAATTACGAAAGTACCTATGAGCCGATTGATTGGGTGCGCGCGGCCGAATTGAAGTATTGTCAATGCACCCTCATACACGACGAGGAAGGCGAGGAATACGAGGAATGAGGAGCACATTCATCCTTCCATAGTCAACTGCCGTTAATCTACACATCTATTTCTATCATGCAACTCTTCGTCTTCAGATCACGTTGTCTTCTTTCTTTACAATCGTGGTCGTATTATCAAGGTCTATGAAAGGGAAAAATTGGTTTTCAGATCTTGTTCAAAATTTCATAAAATTTGGAGCAAACCCAAGAGTTTTGTTGCAAGTATTGATAATTTAATTAGATTTGGAGCATTGTGAGGGCAGATTGGGGCAAATATGGCAGATGATGATAACCCATCGCGTTATGTGAAGCTATCAAAGGACCACGATGGACCTCTGGAAGAAATACTCCCCGGGGAGCTCAATCAGCCTGTGCACGTTCCACAGGTTGGTTACATTCTCTTTAATTTGACCACAAAATAATTGTTTTCGATATGTATGGAATCTTCTCTTTGCATCTTGGGTTTGTTCAATTGAGTTTGATCTAAGCCAAGCGGTTTAATTTCCTTGGTCACGATTCAAATTCCTTGGGTATGAACGGTCAGATCTAGATCATTACTATTCTTATATGGTTATTAGGTGTGCGGAAGCAGTGAAGGGCTTCGAATTAGATTTGTAGAATTTAGACATCTGCTGTTGTAGTCCCATCGAAATTATGCGGCTGGATAGCATTGTTTGCCGAAATGGGCACTGATGCGAGATGATAAAATGGATTTAATATTATGAAAATCGATAGGGGCACCCATTAGCTGTTGGTCAATTGGGTTCCATTGCTTTAATAGAGGGCGATGTGTCATATGTAGCAAACGGAATGTGGTATTTGGATTTTAGGTATAGAGATGTGAATCAGGGGTGCGTTGGATCGGCATTTATGTGTTTGCTAATTTTTGGATTTTGAGCTGATGAGGTTCAGGTGCCAAGTGCTACGCCACGCTTTGTAGGATGCTTGAGCTCACCGTTTGGCAAAGGGTTTATACACCAGTTGCTTTTTGCTAGCAATTCTGGTATTTTTTTTAAATCCATAAAACACAATCGAGGTTGTGAGAAATTTTTATTAATTATGTAAAATTCACATAGGATTTTATGTTACAATCTGATAGTTCCACGGAGTTTCCTGACAGGGGACGCGGGGACGAGTTTTGGGGACCGAGGTATCAAGGGCCTAAATTTGGGGACGGCGGCAAAGTTGTGGTGTGAGGGTGGTGCTGATATATAAATAGAGGTGAATTGAAATCTTTGAGGAAAAATCTGCAATATAACATCTTTGTGAGTGCTCCATGAAAGGCCAACTAGTTTTCACAAAGTTAAAGGTTGCAATCAGTGTGTAATGGCATGTGCCATATAGTGAGCATCCCAACGACATTCCTGGTAGAAGTGGTGGAAGTGACGGGTTGTGGTTTGTGGAACACTAAGTGATTAGATACTCGACCGTAGTTGGTATGAGCAACATTACTTGAATGGAGGCATCTACAATGCCAAACCTAAAAACCAATCAATTCACATAGGATTTTACATTAGATGCTTGACCATAGTTGGTATGGGCAACATTACATGGAAGAAGGCATCAACAATCCCAAACAAAAAGCCAATTAATTTCCGAGTGGGCAGACAAGCCTGAGAAAAAAGTAATTCCCAAAAATTTGCAAATGAATAGGGCCTTGAGACCTATCGCCGAAGCTCGAACGAACGGAGCCTCCCCATTGAGATATAACCATATGAATAGGAAGGAGCAAAGGAGACAATCCAAAAACACAAAAAAGATCGTCTCATTGAATTATTCCACATCCCATTAAACGTCATCAAAGCGGACTGCCCATGTGAATTGCTCGAGCCACAACAGGTTGTCATCATGGTCTATGCCCACTACTTGGTGGAGGAAATCTTTGCCCAATGTAGCCCATTGATGATGCCAAGCCAACCCTTGTGCATCTAGGTTCAAAAGGAAGGGTTGTCTATTGCCAATTGCTCTGGTCTGGAATAATTTTGTAATATCTTGTGGCCATGAAATTCCCATTCCAAGTTCATCTAGAACCACAATGCTTGAAACCCTCATGTAGGAGAAGCAACGTTTGCACCTTCAGATCACTCAAATCTAGGAGAGGCCAAAAAATGAGACAAAATGTCCGTGTTGACCCTGTAATTGTTCAGAGTCCAAAAACTCTCAATTGAGGACCATTTGAATGCCTTTCATAGATAGTAAGCATGGCTCCTTGTAGACTATCTTCAATCTTTGGTTGGTAATGTGGCCAAGGAATGAAATTTGCCTTTTATCACAAATTAGTCTGATTGGAGTGTCCATTGGGAAATTGGATGGGAAATGTTGGGAGAAAACATGCCACATTTAGGAAATGCAAACGTCACATGACTTACCAGAGTGGAAGAAAAGATAATCATTTATGTGGTTGTTTGACAGGGTATATCTAAGTGCCACATCGCTTGCCTACCAAAGAGCCAATGCTTGAAAGGACATTGTTCCTTCAAATAGGGCAAAGATCCCCTCTCATCTGCATTGTAATAAAAATATTGGAAAGCCATCGAAATCCCCTCGTATGGCCTGTCTTGTCAAAAGCAAAAATTAGGATCCAACCAGGCCTCCATTGAGATATGATCATTTTTGTCAGATGCATCATTTTCCAACCTGTCAGCCTTGCCATTGTCCTCTCTATAGATACGATTCATAGTATTCATTTCAAAATTCTGAAGTTCCACAACTTGCCCCAAAAGAGTCTTCAATTTCCAATTTGGTGTAGACCCCAATCAGAGAGCATTAATGACCAAGGGTGAGTCACCTTCTATTTCAATTATCTTGATGGCCAAATCCTTGGAGATGAGGAGACTGTATCATTGCCAAGGATTTTGCCTCATTGTTCATTCCTCTAGGAAGTGGTTTTGAAGAGGTTCAAATCATTAAACCCAACTCTCAAAAGCTGACACAAAAGAATTATAGCCTATGGATTCGTAAGACACTCACAATGTGAAGAGCATGAATCAAAACATGCAACTGTTGTTGAATGTGAAGAGCATGAAGTGAATGCCAGAGGTGAAATATGGATTCACATTACATCACAAGTTCAATCCATGGAGTCTGCAATCTAGTACTATGACTTGTGTACATCTGGACACAGTGTCACTAAATATTTTTTACTAAGGATACAAGTAGAAGTGAATATGCCACTTAAGGAGATGGGTGGACTCATTGTTGAAGGGTGTGGTAATGTTTGTGTCACATTGAATAATGTTGTTTATACATTCAATAGTGTTTAACATGCCCTTGACATGGACACGAATCTTTTTTCCTAATAATGAAATAACCAAGATACCCAAATTTTGTGTCAACTTTTAAGGCACTTATCTTATGGTCAAAACTCTCCACAATGACAAGGTGATTGCATTTGACATTAGTGAGAAGGATTTGTACAAGCTTATTGATCTCTGTCATGACCTTGTCCACGGAGGTATCAAGTTAGGAAAAGATTTAGAAAATTGTCTTACTCTATAAGACTTCACAATTTTCTGTAGCCAATCATACCAAGAAAACATTCTAATGTGAAGAAATAGTACGACACTCCTTGAAAGAATTGAATCTGGTATCACAATATCAACAAACCAATCAAAGGTGACATCAAGTAAAGCACCAAGTGAATAAATCGACAGGCTCAGGGAAAACGACAATTGAATACTATAGGAGGATCGACAAAGGAAGCATTAGCGATTCATGAAACTAAATCAATATTAAAGAATGCTAATTAAATGAAGAGGGAGACCGGTTTAAGTCAAACTTAAGGGGTGAGGTCTAATTTAATTAACCTATGCTGGTTATGAAGAGTTACAATCTGGAAAGACACCTCTCTCTAGACACATCCTCTCCTATATATATATATATATATATATATGGACGGACAAGCATAACTCTAGATCATCATCGGCAGAAATAAGTATTAAAGAAGGCAGAATAATTCAGACATATCGGCTTTTGGGTAAGAATATCATTTGATACCTAATTGGGATGATAAATATTTTATGAATATTCTTGTTTGATTTCAGAATATAATAAGTGATTACTTCAGACTTATATGCATTTATATATTAATATTTTAATATGCATTTTACAATTATCTGATTTATCCATTTATAGCTATATTGATAGTATAATGGCTTAATGTAAAAGATGTTATGTTCTTGACTGCTGAAACCAATAATGGTAAGGAAAGTGAGGTAATTACTGTTGGGAGAACGACAACGAGATCACCTTCTAAGTACCTCACCTCATGGTTGTTGTTGATTTTATAGTGTCGGGAGCTATCTTTCTTTTCTAAATTTGAAATATATAAATAATCTAATTTTATTAAAGACAACGAAGGGTCCTCACATTGAAGAGTCAAGACAACGAAGGGTCAAGACAACAAAGGGTCTTCACTTCGTAATGGAAAGACAATGAAGGGTCAAGACAAGTTTATATATTCTTCCAGGAGGAAGTCGCATGGTGATATACAGATTGATACAAAAAGCAGTATTTTATTATTGTCTATAGATTATAGGAGTGTTGTTAATCATCACTTCAGTTTGAGCCTTGAGTTTGGGCAAATTGTATTTCAGACTTCTGCTTGTTCATCAATAAAGTGATATTTTGTGGCTGGGTTTTTCTTCCTCAAGTTGGAGGGTTTTCCCAGGGTAATTACTGTGTTTTGTGTTCACTATTTTTTATTTTGTGCTGCTTATTTTTTTTCTGGTATAAAAAAAATCAACAGTTGTGACCAGAGTGTCTCCATGGGGCCAAAGGGGGATAAGTGGACTGCCTTTGGGCTCAGGAAGGATAGACTTTTGGGGCACCCTGTTGTGAATGACCCTCACAAACCTTAAAATGGTAAATAGGTGTTGTATCATTTAAAGTCAAGCTAGGAGTGGTGAGATGAAGGAGAACGATTATAGGACCCCACACTAGGTAGCCCACATCATATGTATACAAAAGGCCAAGGGGGATGGTAAATCGGCTCTTGGGCCTATGGTAGGAAGTTTTTGGGGCACCTCATCAAATCACTCTACCTTAACACTTCTACGATTGGGTCACCCTAATGTTACTTTTAGCAAACTAATGATTTTATCATATTTGTTGTTAGCTATGAATTATGATTATAAGTAATAAACCCTAATTGTGCTGCAGGGCTTCAATTAGAGTTAAAGGTATCTCTTAAACCCTAATTGTTTGACAAAATTGTGATTTAGGGCAAAATTTGGACACTCATAATTTGGGGACATTACAATCCCAAAATTGTGGAATCACATGCATAATGGTGGAAAATACGAGTTAATTTGACATGAAAGGCATGGGCACTTGACTTATTTGTATTTTCTTACTAAACAAGACTAATATAGTAAACGAATCAAGACACTCAAGATACATGCATAGGATGTTCAATGGGAAAACAATGTTGACACCCATTTGATATTGATAAAGCATGTAGGGCTAAAGGAGTCTTGGACCTGGTTCTACTGATTTGTATGGCCTAGTGAAGGCACCCATTGTGACTAGAGCCAAACAGTTCTTGTTGTTTATTGATGTCTTTTTAAGAAAGACACGAGTCTACCTCTTGAAGTTTTAATGTCCCTTGTTTCTGAAATATTCAAAGCCTTGGTTGAAAATAAAGTAAGTAGATCTCTTGAGTGAGTGAGGTTAGATAATGGAGGGGAGTTTTCCTCAAATCAGTTCAAGGAGTTATGCAAGAAGATTGATATAGATGTATTATATACTACACATGCTCTACATAAAATTGGTGCTGTGTAGCAAAGAAATAGAATGGCTATGGAGATGGCAAGGTGCATAACATACAACTAGAATGTGCAATATTTGTGCTGGGTAGGAGTTGTGAATAAATTATTTACATCCTTCACCAACCATTGCAGAATCACTCTTGAAGAAGCATGGTTAGGAAAGAGACCATTAGTAAGTGATTTGTGTATTTTTAGTCACGTTGTGTTTGCACTACCCCTTGACTAGAATGGGAGTAAATTCTATGTAAACCATAAGCCATATATGTTTTTTGCTATAAGTCCCTAGGCATATAGGTTACTTGATATCTCTAAATATATGATTGTGATTAGTAGAGATATAGTTGAAGATGAGAAAATGTCTTTCTTCTCGAATGATACGAAGTCTATAACTAGTATTATATGGGAAATCACTATGATATGATCTACACATATAATAATAGAAAAAATATAATGCATAAGATAGATTTGACACAACACAAGAGATGCCCTAATATCCAATATTTGTAGAAATAGAGTAAAATTCAATACTCCCTATGGATGAAGCCACTCCATGCTAAATCTCCAAGAGATCCCAAATACAATATCATACTTCACACACATCTTACAGTGATAATTCCCTTCTTTATATAGACCTCATCCTAATAATACAACAGAAGGTGGGCCAAGATGCCCTAATATCCAATATATGTAGAAATAGAGTAAACCCTTCCAGGTAGGGTAACACCATACAATAATCCTTATGGAAGAAGCCATTCCATACTATATTCCTAAGAGATCCCAAAGCCAACATCATGCTTCACGCACATCTTACAATGATAATCTCCTTTATATAGACCTACCCCTAATAATACAATGGAAGGGTAATCTACATGAAGGTCTACTCATATCTTGATGTAATTAAATACACAAATTGTTTACACAACCTAATATAACTAAGGGGTGTGTGCCATGTGTCAGTATCTCCTTCCATCTTAATACATAATAATATCACTTCCCTAGGCACATACCACGCTACTAATAATTATTGAATATATTCTGGCGTGAAAATCAAACAAATCTTGGAGCTAGTAGTAATAAAAGGCTTAGGCCAATCTATACAAGTAGGAAACAACTTATGTGAGGTGGTGAGAAGGTGAATTGTTGTGGTCTAATTGCTATTGTTCTGTAGGTCTTTGAACCTCACATGTATGCTGAAAACAAGGTAACCTTGAATGAGAGAGTGCAAGAAGACAAAATCTTAGGCATTGTTGCAAAATGAGAATCGGGTGTTACTTGCATTACTGCAAGGAAAAAAGACCATTGTTGCAAATGGGTGTATAAAGTCAAATGTAAATCAAATTACTCTTTAGACATGTACAGAGCTAGGCTTGTCACAAAATGATGTGTGCAACAAGGAGTGGTGGATTATAAGACATTTGTCCCTACTACAAAGATGGTAGCCTTTCGGTTGTTAATTTCTATTGTTATGTAGTTTGGCTGGAGTCCATCGAATAGACGTCACAAGTGCTTTCTTGAATGGAGCTTTGTCTACATGGTGTAGCCACAAGGGTTCCAAGTTTCAAGAATAAGATATTTGGCTTGTAGGTTGGTTAAATCCTTGTATTGTACATACTTAAGCAAGCTCCTAGAGCTCTAGTATATTGAATCAGCTATTCTGATCCAAATCTTTATGTAAAATCAATGGTGGATGTTTATGATGAGTTTGTTATCACCAGAAGAATATAACAGTTAATTCAAAAGGTGAAATCCAATCTTGTAATACATTTGTAATGATTGATTTCGGGCACTTGCATTTTTGTTGAGGTGTAGAAATTTGTCATCTTAAGGGCGCTATATTTGTATCTCAAACTGAGTATGAGTGTAATCCATCATTGATACCTGTGGAAGTTGGTATCAAACTCTCAACTAACACTAATTCACCATCCATCAATGAATGAACATATCATCAATTAATAGGTAGTTTGATTCATCTTAGTACCTTTGGCTGGACTTGTGCTTTGTAGTAAGTTGCTTTTCCAGATTTATGCCCAAACCTCAGAAAGAACATTCACAAGTTGCAAATCATGTTCTTCACTTTGTGAAAGGAACACTCACCTTTGGCATTTTTTATTAGTACTTCACTAATTACATGTTATCTAGGTATATTGATACCTTCCTTTTTACATCTAAATATATCTTTACTCTTGGATTAGGAGTAACTCCATGGCAGAACAAGTTACAACTTATAGTTGTCTTATCTTCAATTGAAGCAGAATATAAAGCAGCTGTCAATGCAGGTTTTGATGTGATGCAGTTGCAATGGATCTTGGTTGATCTTCAACTTGGTCCTACTACATTGACTTTGTCCTTATATGATAATTAGGGAGTCCACTAGATGGCAAAGAATCTAATATATTGTGCCATAACCAAACATATTAAAATTTATCACCATCAATCTACCAATTGGTTGATAATAAAGACACATATCTTCATTGGTGTCCTATAAAGGAGCAAATTGCAAACTTCATGACCAAATGAGTTAATAGAGAAAAACTTGTCTGGTTTAGACATAAGCTTGAAATTGATACTATTTAGTCATTAAGGAGTGGGAGGTGTTAAATAGTATTAGTCATTAATTGAGTACAACTGTACAATGAAGACTTGGTAATAAAAATTAACATATTTATCTTGGTAGTGGTTAAAAGTAGCTCCGACAATTAGGAAAGTTGTTTCAGTTTTTGAGATTTCATTTTTTCTGCTTATGTAATGAGTTTTACAGATAGCCAACTTGGCTTCCCTCTGTAAGCATATTAATAGGCACAATTTCAATGAATTGACATAGCTTACTTGTGGACTTCGATTCTGCTGTAATTTTTACTCACTCCATTTTCCTTTGTTTCTTGTTATCATTAGAGATTGCTGAGATTGAAATTGTTTTTTTTGTGGTTGTTTAGCCTTGTTGGATTTAGTATCTTGTGTGCCTCTAGCACTTTATCTTCATTTATCTCTCCTCTATATGTTGTGGCTCGTTTGCATTCATGCCAACTAGCATTACAAATAGGTTGATTAATGGCAATGGGTCTTTGCAATCTTCATTTGCTTTGCTTCTAGTGGAATACATTTGTCAAAAATGTATTTTGCGAGTGGTGTGTGGAGTCTCAACTAGAGCAATTGTTTCTTGGGTTGACTTGGCTATTTGAGGCTGGATTTCCTAGTGAGGAATAAAGTCTTGATAGATGGCTGTTTTTGTGGTACATTTGACACCTATAGAGGATGTTCTCATAATCTATAGGCTTATTCTAGTCAATTACTCCCACATCTAGTCTGATTTCATCCCAAATGGATTGTCTGGATTCTCATAATCTATAGGCTTATTCTAGTCAATTACTCCCACTTCTAGTCTGATTTCATCCCAAATGGATTGTCTGGATCTATATTGTTACAGATTGTGGAATTTATAAGGACAGTTAGATTCTTTGTGAATATTGTGCTCGTATCCACTTGGAAGAATGGGGAGACAAACCCACAAGTGCCACACTTTAAGGATCTTATTGTGATTCAATGCTGGTGTCCAGTGCTTCATAAAGTGATCTGATTTGTTCATGAACTGGGGGCCTCTTTGGACGGATGCATCTCATTCCTTCTTTTAGCTGAATAACAGCCATGAAGTATCCTCTAAGCATCATTAGAATGCCATTTGAACTCACAAGGTTTTTTTCTGACCCAGGTCCTAAGGATTCTTTGGCTAGGGTAGAACCCATTAATGTGCATATTAGTGTTACCTTTTAATAACCAAAGTCCATGTTCCATTTCACCTATTGGAAAGGAATTGCAAGGGGTGTGGGCATCTTATGGTAGCAGCTGTTCTCTTTTTCGATATGAAACCATGCTTGGAAATGGTATGATGTGCATGATATTGGAGGAAGTTGTGGATTACTTTCCTGTTTTGATGATCTAAATCATTTGAGGGTACAGATCTGAAATTGTGGAGGGACCACAAGGAGGCATCCATGGTCCCATGGCCTCCTTTGGGATTGAGTGAAGGACATGTCAGGCCCTATGAGGAGGAGAGATGAGTGATGGAGGCGGGATACATAAGGGTGCATGTGAGTTGGGTGGTTGTTGGTCATGTTGCTGATTTCTCCCAAGCATACACATATTCTATCTAAAACAGAAGTATTGGGAAAAATAACATTTCTAGTACAATTTAGAGAGGAGTGCGCCAAAACAGTAGAATCAAATGATCATCTAGGATGACTTCATTTTTCTTTTTCGCTAAGCCCTTTCTATGTTATTCTTACGCTCATTTAGTTATTCACGCGTTTTTCAAAACTTTTAATGTGACACAAAATTTGTAATTTAAAACTCTGTAGATCCCTTGTTATCATGAAAGTGGTTCAAATCCACATATTGCTTAATTTTTGTATTGGAGCATTCACTATTGTTCTAAGTCAAGTCTAAAAAGTTTATTTTTCTTCCCAAGGTATGTGCAATTGCAAATTTGACACAACATTTCATGTATAGTTTGATTGACTTTTTCTGTTTGCCCATATGATCATTGGTGATTATTATTGCTAGTTTTTATTTGGTTCCTAACTATTGAAAGACCTATTAAAAGCTTTCTCATCTTTTGATCTAGGGTCTGTCACACTCACACTTGCAATTTTCTTTGGTAATCCATGCTTAAAGAATGATTTGGTTTTAAACATTGGTACAAGGTTTGAGGTCTTATGGATCACTCAACAAGGAATGCTTGTAATGATTTTTATGAGTCAATCTCTTCTGCACCCTGATTTTGTAATTACGTTTAATTGTTTGGGACAAATGATGAAATTTGTAAGTATAATTTCCTGTTCATTGTCAGGAATTGATAACGGCATTATTCCTGTAGTTGTTACTCTTTTGGCCTTGTTAATCTGACATTTATCACAAGTGTTTAATTACTTGTCCACGTCTTTCTTCATATTCTTCAAGTATTAACATTTGCATCTCTACAAATTTAATTTCTTCTTAATGGGACTTGCAAATGAATTGTCGTGGAACTCCTAAAATCTTCTATTTATGAGGATCTTTGTTGTCTTTCATTCATGGAACTAGAATTGTATCCTTGTAATTATAAGAATTTTAGTCTTTAAGTTGGTCAAGTTCTTTTGACTTAGGGAGGTTTGTGAGGTTTGGAATACTTCGGTCATTTGCTTGTTCTTTTGCAATTTTGTCTTTTGAGTTTGTCTTTACCACTGAGATTGATTACACTCAAATAGGCAATCAGCTATTGCAATTTTCCCCTTTGTTATGCTCTGTATAGATTATAATATTATATAGATTCAAAATTCATAGTTCGAAAGAAATGTATTTAAGACTTAATTTGACATGCTATTGTTCGTAACTGTGGGACCAAAAGTGGGGCATCTTTGTTTGGCATTATCCATGGACCATTTTTAAGTATTCTTACGCTTTTTATTTTGGATTGAAGTCTTGGTATAAGATAGCCCCTATTGCATGGGTGCCAGCATTTATATGAGATATGAATGGTCTAGTTGGATCTGGTGCAAACAAGATGGAGGCTTTTGTAGTGCTTTTTAAGGAAGTCAAAGACTTTTCCACTGCTTTATTCTATTGAGATATCCCCATTTAAAAAAAACTCTTGTGGGGGTTAGTATCTTGGAAGATCAATAGATAAATCTTAGTGGTGAACATTATTTTGGGGATGGATGCCTGCTTTCACACTTTTAAGTTGGTGATTGCCACCTATTTAGTGTATCTTGGAGAATAGTGTGCCTCGACAAAGGAAATCTAGGTGGCCTTGTGTTTTTGGGGTAGAGGATATTTTTATCTGTTATGCCCAATTGAAGCAATGACAGAGAGAAAACACAAGAGATTGATGCAGATTCACAAGTTGTTAAATCATTTGTATTAGCATATTTAGATTGCAAAGGATGTGAAAGATAGCTTCTAAGAGGATGTAGATTTGTATGACACTTAAGAATAAAGTATGACTCCATGTGATGGTAAAACATTTAATAAAGTATGGTAGCCCATATGACCATCTCATCATTTTCTTCAAATATGGAGGAAATCAACCACAGACTAAAAAAATGATCATATTCACCGTGAAGCTACAAGGGTTTCAGATTTGTAAGAAAGAAATGGGATTAAGAAATAGAATCCACCAAGGTTTTGTATCGAGTGAAATAAAAAGAAAACCTCTTTGTAAGTAGATTTGAAAATGTTTTCAATGTGAGAAGTGGTCCTTGATTTTCCTTCCTAGACAGCATGATGTGATTTTTTTTTTTGATCCTTTTTCTGTAATTTGTGATTGGAAACTAAAATAGTACAGAAACTCAGGAAGTCCAACTTCGCAAGCTCATAGATCCCTCCAGCTGCTCAGAATTATTATTGTGACATTTTGATGGAAATATTTCAAAGAGATGTGCTTGAAAGGTTTTGCAGGAATCTTTTTAATCAAATGCTTTTATTACAAGAAATATTTACTACAAAAGGCAATTCTTCTGGAAAACAAAGAGCAGCAAAATGACTGAACATAGACTAAGATTTAAGAAGCTTGCTGTGTAATAAATGGTTGTAGTACCAAAATGATCTTTACCAATGTTGAAGTAACTTTTCCAATATCTTAAGCTAGCTGAGAATAGTAGATCTAGTGGAGGGTAAGAGGTGAGAGCTCTTAAGGAGACTAGGTTTGACTGGGAGAGGTCGAAGGGTGTTAGATATAGTACGGGTAAAAGATGGAAACCTCTGTGAGGAGTAGGTCTGGGGCCATGATCAATAAATTTTGATACTAAATGTTATGCACACAACAAAAATAGAGAGACAAACATGAGATTGTTGCAGCCCTACATGTTCACTCATTTGTATCATGTATATAAAGATTATATAGGATGTAAGAAGCTTCCAAGAGACTGAAGATGTGTGTATAGATATGCATAACATTTCAGAATATGCAATAAATTATGCATCTAAGTGGAATTTTTGTTAAATTACACTAATCCAGCCAACTATATTTATTAACTTACACTAGCTTGTGTGGTTATGTCTCATCAGTCTCTTGTTGTGATCTTATACATTCTTTCTAATATATACACACCTACATGGTCTCCCTTTTGTTTTTGACCAAATCTGGTAGATGCGCTGAAGGGAGATTGTTTATTTATCCTATTTCTTTGTGATAGTTCTTGAACATGCATTTTGACCTTATGTTTTTCATTGTAGCATAATTTACTAGGGGAAGTGAATGTTGGTTTAGCATGAAGTTCAAGTTCAATATGATGGCCTATGTCCCTTTAGGGTAGAAGTCCAAGAGATAAATTGTTTGAGAAACCATCCTTGTTTCTGTGGAATGGTTTCCTTATTTTAATGCCATGTAATAATAACTATATTTCCTCATTAATTTTTTTAACTTGAATATGACATACTGAGTTTATGGTTAAATTTCCAGTATCTCTATAGAATTCAATTTTTCTATATTTCTGGATTTCAAGGGAATGATCCTTGTGTCAATTATGGCTGTCATCGTATACTGTTTGCATCCATGAATCATGGTAATATCTTAAATCTTTCTATTTTCATTGTTTCATTGCATCGAAATCTAACTAGTTACTGTATTGTTGGATTTTTATTTTTATGATGCATTCATAGGTAACCCAGTTTTAAATAGTGTCTGAATTGGCCAATTGTACTTTGCAATTCAATCTCGTCTCCACTGTTGAGATGTTATCTTTTTTGAATGAATTGGCTTGTGAGAGTTTATGAACACATTGTAAGTCTACCAAATGTTGTGATTCTAAATTGTTTTTAGCCTTTGATGAGGAAGAGTTTGGTTGGTTGAAGTCTTTGAGAGGGCTATTGTCAAACTTCTTGACTTCTGAAGTTTTATTCTTAAGTTTTTAAATCCTTGCAGCCTGTGCTAGTCACTCTTGTGTCTCTATCTTCAAAGTTTTCTAAGCTTCATGATCTCAAACTTGTGCGTGCTTCCTGTTATAACTTGGACAACAGGGTTTGAACTTTTTGTCTTGCATAGATTGTCCAGTTTGTTGATTGCTAAAATTTTTTTGTTGAGTTTCTTCTTACAGTGGTTCATTTTCTTGAAGTGAGGTTGAAAGGTTTTTTCAAATTAATGTGTTAGAAAGTAATGTTTGATGGTCATTTGAGATTACATATTCTCTATTGTGAAGTTTCAATTCTTATATGAATCTGAGATTTTGATGTTTTTTGGGGAAGTGTGTTAGTGTAGCAGTTATGATTTATACATTGGGATGCAAATTGGCACCTTTTGATTGTGTATATTCAGAATAAGGGAACATGAATTGTGAAATATTTTATGGAATATCTTATAAATGATAGCCTGTTCTTGTTTTATTAAACATCTAAGATTAAACTGTTTCTTGTGATATTTTTGTGGTGGTTTTCTCCAATTATCTTAACAACTTATGCTAAAATTAAGCTGCGGTTTACATGGAACAGTTGGTTGTACACAGATGTCGAGAGTGTGGGCAGCCACTTCCTGAAAGTTACGAGCCACCTGGTAATGAACCTTGGACAACTGGAATCTGTGGCTGTGCTGAAGATACTGATAGCTGTGAGTTCAATTCTGATCCATGACTGTACGAGGGTGCCTTGTTTACATTGCTTTATTGATGGTTATTGCTCTTGTGATAGAGATTGGACTACAAATTATGCATCCCTATTGTTTCTTTTATTATAATTTGTACTTTTACAATATAAATTTTATTCTGTAGCAATGCTTTCATAAGATTCTGTTTCCATCGTCATTCTTTTGCATGGCTTTAGTCACTACCTACCTTCTAGAATCTAAGGAGATTCCCATTGAGCATTTTTATCTTTGGAGAAAGAATTTTATATATTTGGCAGTGTTGTTTTGAAGCTTTTGAGATGCAAATCAAACTCAAGTCTGCAATAGAAAGGATATCTCATGTAGTTCCTTGATTTCAAGTGTTCTGTTATCATCCTCACATATTCATGAGTAGCGATTCATCTAACCCATATAGAGTTCCTGTCCTTAGTTGCACCTTGGGTATTTTAAATCTTCACTGTTTCATATACCTGCAGGTTCTTGTTCTTCTCTCATGTGCAGCCTCTTCTCGGGACTGTTCTTGGTTTTAACAATAGTCGTTCGTGGCTTTTAAGAAATTGTTAATTTACAATTAAAGAGATAAGCTGACAATTCTCCTAAACATCAATGGAAATCGTACAATTATATTTGTGAATGGATAGTTAACAAACATGTCTGTATTTTTAGTCCAAAAATCTTACTATTACATTTAATGTATCTAACTCCAACTTTCAACATCCAACTGCCTACTTCAATTTTTAATTTATCGAATGCTGTAATTGTCAGGAAAACACAAGATGACATGATTACTCCATGTACAAAGAAAATTATAAATTTCAAACTATATTATGCTGGGAGATGAATTGGAAAACATATAATGGCTTATATAAGCCCATTATTTCCCATGAACCACCTTCAACTTTCCAACTAGTTAACTTATTGAGTACCCAACTAACAATACTATATAACATCTAGGTATAACAATTTAACACAACACTGACACAAAAGAACAAGAGATTATAACTATAACCCATGTTTCAACATACCTAACAGGCCAACACAATTACAAACATAAGATGGTTTTTGGATCATAAGGATCGCAAAAACCAAGAAACCCCCATTGACTCATAAGGGGAAAACCGGATGATTTGCATCACCCAATTAGTATTTTGCATCTTTGCAAGCTTGGTTCCCTATAACTAGCATTGGCAAATCTATGCCTTTTGCCTTGACATGATCATGTTGAAGTATCATTGATTTGACATGACTTTGACAATCCATACCCTATATGTGGTGTAAATAATAACATATGAGCTGCTCAACCATAACGACCCTGTCTTGCTGATCACTTGTGCATGTAACCCTCAAGCAACATCCACCCTAGTCACAATGAAGGATTGAACAACAATATACCTTCGACCTCCCTTCATCAATCATGAGCTTAAAATGATAGCATTCACACCACCTTTAATTTGCATCAAATCTCAAAAATTGAAAACCAAAATGCAAAGACTGGAAAGCAAAAATTGCAACACACAATGAATTGGAAATGAAAAACCATCTACTCCTTCCAAAAGTGCCTCTCAAGAAGTGCAATTGATCTGTAAGTGAGAAGCTAATTGGAGATGTGAATGGTCCTCCATCCTCCTATTGGTCCTCCAACTTTCTCTTAGGTTCCCTTATATCTTAGCTGCCAGATGAAGCGTGAAATTCACTGATAGCTCCAATAACACAATCATGATGATAATCAATGTGCCCATGTATAAAACAAAGGAAAAAATTATGGTATGCTGGATGTCCTGAAAATGCCCCTATTACATTTCTGTTAAGTAGGAGATTTCAAAATAAAAATATAACCTTATGGATGGATCCATAATGTGCCAAAACCTCTAGGGAAAATGATCACACGAGTAGATGTACTATTATCAATGCATCCACAAATATACTCGGGAATTTGGCCTTTAAAAATCAACCCAACATCTTTTAGATTTAACACAAATTTTACTGCCAACTCAGCTAACATAACTCTAAGCTTTTATAACTGTAATATTTTATCTAAACGATTAAAGTGCATGTCCATGTTTAGCACAAAATAAAAGCAAAGAAACAAGTATGGCTTACACATGGTCGATCATTCAGCATGTTTTTAGCAAGTGATACATTACAGTGAATCTTATAAAAGCGGACAATGATTATGCAGTGCATATACCCACATTTAATGATGTGCCTTAAATGGCATAAACCATAAGATTTTAATTCCTTGTGAGAGCAGGCAGTTGCAGTTACACTGTAAACAAATCATTCACTTGGTACTTTTCTTTTGCAAATAAAAATTTCCTGCAACTTTGGAGAATTGTTTCTCTTTTCTTTATAAACTCAAGCCAGACTTTTTTAGCACCAAATGATAAATCCACTCATAAAATGAAGTACCTCTGTTTATTTCATACATATCATGTTTGTACAACTCAATGCTCTTGCATTAGAAGTTTGTTTCTGATAAACAACAACCATATAACAAGCAAGCACCTAGTATCTGAGATGGGGTTGATGATGGCACTCTTGTGAACTGAAACCCAAGGACCAAAGTAATGCTGAGCTCAAGGGACAACTCTAATTTGACCAATCACAAAGGTTGTACAAACTGCCCTGAAAGATGAAATTATCTTTACTGTATCACGCCATACATGTACAAATGAAGAAATTTGAAAAAATCATCGAAGGACCAGCCACAAACTGCTCATCAGTAAACAGGAAATTAGACCTTTATAAAAATAATCTTAATGAATTGATTTAGATTGCATCCTTGTAGACATCAATAAGAGAAGCAAGTGAGATCCAAATTAATCTAAATGAGGCCTAAATTCAATTTCTTGGACAAAGGAGCTGACATACAGTGCCAGCAGGAAATGTGTGATTACTTATCATATCCAAGTAAGCATAGTTATGACTGGTATTGCTTCAGGGAACAACAGAGAAGAGGTTTATGTTGTAGAACTGTTACATAATTAAAGTGAAATAATGCTTATCTGAAGACATTTAGGTCAAGGTCCTTTTCATTTAATTTAATAGTGCTTACACAAGTCTAATTCATGTGTAAGAATTGTAGTTTGTAATAACTTGTAACAGATTGTTCCTTTTAGGCCTGGTGATGGGAAAGCAAGCAATGAAATGATTTTTTACCCCTAGATTATATATAATCTTATGTAAATTGATAATGAAATCAATGAAATGATTTTTTACCCCTAGATTAGATATAATCTTATGTAAATTGATAATGAAATCAATGACATGATTTTTTACCCCTAGATTATATATAATCTTATGTAAATTGATAATGAAATCAATGAAATTTTGTTAACTTGTTTATTGACTCTCATGTGAATTCTCGATCTAGCTTTAATGGTAATGTAATATGGTTCCATAGTGCATCATACCCTATTTATGAATAGTTGAAATTTTCTTTAGTTTTAAAATTTTCATTTTTTTAATTGCCATCCATTGCAATTCCTTAGAAAATGCCTCTGGTCTGTGCTGTCTCTGAAACATGTTCCACAGTCCATGCCATCCTCATCCTCTAAACTCCCTGGAATATAGGTAATAATCTAAGTAGCCAATCCTGGTTCAGGTTTGGATTTGGGTTCGGATTCGGATTACGGGATTCGGCAAATTATTTTTTAGGGCGGATTCCGGTACCACGGGTATATATAGAGACATTTTCTAAATAAATAAATAAATATATATATATATATATATATATATATATATATATATTCATTCATAGATTCATACATGTAACATGTCAATGTTCATACATCATTGGTTCAAAACTTCAAACATACAATAATAATAAGAAGTTAGAAGCAGAAAAATGAGAAGATGAGTGATGCTAAACCTTAAAAAGCTCATTTTTTCCCACCCTATCATATTCTCTATTAAAAAGCTCAATAAGTTGTGACAATCCATGTGCTCAATAAAATGGGCCTGATGGTTAAAAAAATCCATACGGAGGATCACATGATGCAGCTAGCCATATAACATATGTCTAAGCTCTAAGAACAATAGAAGGTACTCATAGAGATGTATAACATATTATTTGACGAGATGAACAGCTTTTCAGAGAATGACACAATATGATTTAAAGACCTGCTTTCTGAAATTGAAGTCCAGCAAAAGAATTGCACAGAGTGTTTAGTCTTGTTTGTCGCTCTTCTGCTGCTGCTGAAGAAGAGTGAGAATTAAATATCTCAATACCAGATAATATAGACTTGCTTTTCTGGGTGTTGAAGGGATAGCAACTATGAACCTGTCCATTGAGTGAAAAAAATTGATTACTTTCATACCTCAATGTGGCAAGATACATTTAGCAATTTAGTTGTCATTTGAGGAAGGGAAATCACTACGATTTATTTGATGGATTAAGCCCATTTGAAGGGCACCACCAGCTTTAAATTTGGACATTCTTTTGTACTCTTAATATCTGCATGCTTAAGTATAAATAATTTCCAAGCACCCAAGGCAAACACCATGTTGAATATTTCAGATTCACAACCTCTAACAGTGCAACTGAAAATCAGTTAAATGTACATTAAATTAAAAACACTACTCTTTGAAGGCTGAAGCGGTCAACACATGCCTGGATTCCTGCAGATTCCGGACGGGAATCCACATTCTCTGTAGATTCTGCAGAGAATCTGGATTCCTGTTTGGAATCCTGCTGGAATCAGTGCAGAATCAGAACCCGGATCGTACCATAATCAGGATCTGGGCCATATCAGAGGGATCCGGCAACTTTGGTAATAATTATCACCATATTCATTCGTACATTTATTATTTCTTATTTTATGTTAAATACGTAAGTGTTATATATTTATTGTGTATGTACCTAGTAGGTACATGATAGGAATCAATCTGGGATCCTTATGCTGCCAATAATATTTACAGTGCTTGTGTCTTTTAAATCCTTGCCTCTTTCTTCTTGACACCAAAATAACAGATGGTTATGTAATGAACAAATGATTGTAAGGGTACAATTAACCATCTCCTTCCTCACAATCTCGTGCTTACACATTTCAGTTAAGCCTGCCAAACTGATTGAGGTGCACATTTTTCATGGAAGTTTCTTTGTGGTTAGCCATGATCGTTTCAGGATAAGAAAATCAGGTTGAACATTACTTTAAACCTTCTAAATGTGATAGTGGTGGATTTAAGGTGGAAGCTAGTTTGAGGCTGATGGTCAACTGTTTGCTACAAAGATTTCTATTCTTGGCTTGTGAGCTTCCATGGTACTTGCTGAACAGTAAACTTGTTTTAGAAGTGGCTGTGTGGGCTAGAGAGACAATGGTGAGCTTTTCAGGGACTTGGGAGGGATTAAATCACCCCATATCAATTATAGAAAGGAATAAGTAACCCTAAAGGCTAATTCTAACACTATCCATTCAAACTAAGGTATTGTTACAAGTAGTGGTTGCCGTTGCACCAAAAGATCGACTTGTTAATGCTTGATACGACCACTAGACTTATAGAAGACACAAGAGGCAGTTAAGCCATGTCACGAATCCCGAGGGGAGCGCTGACCATTTTGCCAACAATCTCCCCTTCAGCGTTACCCGAGGGGATTCGAACCTGTGACCAAGCTCTAATACCACTTGTTACAAGTAGTGGTTGCCGTTGCACCAAAATATCGACCTGTTAATGCCCGATACAACCACTAGACTTATAGAAGACACAGGAGGCGGTTAAGCCATGTCACGAATCCCGAGGGGAGTGTTGACCATTTTGCCAACAGGTATTAGGTAAAGCAAGTCAGAATGGCTGCCCAGACTAGGCAGCATCTCGACCATGAAGATGATAGAAGCCACTGCTATACAATCTGCTAAAAATAGTTGTAGGTCAAAACTCTTCAAGACTATAGTCATTCAATCAGGTCATCTCCTCACACATGAAGGAAGAAGTAATCCCAAAGGCTAATGTTTACACTCTATCTATCCAAATTAAGATATCAATACACAATAAAAATTACAATCAATATTTAATAATCTTCATATCGCTCTTCATCAAGAGCACCAAAGTCAACATTTGGCTCAATTTCATTTGAACCACAGTCAGTTGTAATGCCACTCCCACTAGCCAAGCTGCCCCATCTATAGAGACTTCGGCAAGCTGGGCAACCAAAACATCTAAATTAACACACTTACAAGTTAGATCCCAATTCTTTGTCACCCCATCATTGTATCAGGACTTTTATATGACAAGTGATGCAAATTGGAGTGCACAAAGACCAAATTCTTGTCTATTTTTTTGCAACCGATTAGTTGTGCTTAACTGAGCAGATGGAGTGTCTACTCCAGTTCTGCTCAGCTAAAGAACTCACAACTTATTAGTTCTTGCCTACGGTAGGAATACTAATGCATTCATTGCATCCAGCTTTTTCAATAGTTTAACCAATCATTGTATAGAATAAAAGATTTTGGGTAACAATTCTATAGTCTATAATTATTATTTTTTATTTATTAATTTAAAAAATGACATCTCTATTGCTTCATGTTGGTAATAGGCATGGCAAAAATTAAATTATTATTTTTATCTTTTTTATAAATTGTGTCAGCTCAATAAATGACTTGAATGACATATATAATATTATATACATCATAATAAATTGTAATGTGTTCTTTTTGGGATTGCTCTAAATCTTGCCTAAGCACCTTGTAAATATCAAGTCTGCTGACTTTCTCTCTTTGGATGCTGATCTCTGCTCTCTTGGATAAGTGTTATTGCTCAATGGTTTGATCTTCCTTGATTGATGCCTTGAGGAATGGATGAGTCATGATTGATAACTTCCTTTCAATGCTTGGAAGGAATCCTCCTTTATACTTTATTGGTGGAAGGGTCACCACCTTTTATAAGGATTGAGTCACGACTTTTCTTTGTTTCCTTTGGAGAATAATATATTATTCACAAAGTGATCTCCCTTGGATCCCCTCAAATAAAATTCTCTTCTTTATATCGTCCAATATGAGGGAGAATCACACCTCTTCATAATGGTCACAACCTTTCACAATTACCACCCTTCGAAATGGTCACAACCCTTCATCATTGCTGCCCCTTTGAAAGAGTCACTTCCTTATCTTCTTCCCATTCCTTTCTTCTTCCATTAATGCTTCCTTAGTTCCTTTTGTTCCATTCTTTCTTCCTTTCTCCATATATTCCCCCAAAATGAAGTTCTCTTCCTTTTACATCTCATGTTTGAGGGAGTCACAACTTTTCATTTTATGCCTTTTGACCATTCATTAAGCTTAATTACATTTTAATTTTATTAAATTTTATGTTTATTCTTTTATATTTTACTTTATTATTATTTATTAATGAATCCTATGTTGTATTTTTGTCATTTGATTTTGTTTGATTTGCTTCTTTGCGTGACACTTGTTATGGTGAAATCTTTTTGGTTGATTATGCCTTCTTCCAGCACGACCTCACACCTGGCACTGTGCAACCGTTCTCATATTCTATATAACTGAAGTTTTCAAGTTTCGGAATGGAAGCACTGCAGCTTGTAATTATTTCTCTCTGTGTCGATTCCTCAGGGGAATCATCAGGTGTGTGAGCTGGCCTTCTTAGAGAACCATCGAATCACACTTGAAACTCTGCTTTTGTTCTTTATAATTTATGCTTGCAGGGAATATCAGAGGAACAACTCCATGCGTTAAATCAAATAATGTTTTTGGCATATCTAAAATGCTTCAAGGATTTTCGTGTGTGAAGAAATGTTTTAAGTTTCTCTGTCAAGACTTTTAATTACGACACGGTGGAGATAAGTTGAGAGCCAGACACGTTAATTGCTGGAGCGTTTTTCTGGCAATATGAAGTTTGAACTTTTGCAGGCGCCTGTTTAAAGACAAGCTTATGTAACTGAAAAAAACAGAGAATGCAATGATATAAGGTACCAAAATTGTGCGCGTTGATGACAAGAGTGATTGTGTCAACATTTTTAAGATGTACATTGCACATGTTGTGCGCGGCCGATAGTGTCTAAAAAAAACGTAAACTCTTCTATTTAAAAAAACAAAAATGGCATGCGACATACGTTTTTTTCGTGTGTGAAGCAGGAGAGACAAACGCTAATAGAAAAGTGATGCGGTTTTGGAAAAGGGTAGGATGAGCATGAACGAATAAAAAAGATTAAAGAAACCGTTGAAGGCAATGTGCTGTGTGTAGAACTCGACAGAGCTGGAGTTCGGTGGAAAATATTCGCAGGCAGTCTAGAGTTAGAAAGTGTGTCCAAAACTTTTAACTCAGTGTTGAGGGATATGGTTGAAGCCTAAAACAAGACTGGCTCTTATTAGTGATGAAGACACTGTTCAAAAAGTACTGTCAAAACGTGACTAACAGCATAGGTGAAAATTAAGGAAAGGTCCAGGTGTAAACAAAAATTATCAAGTGTCAGCTCAGGGGAAGACACCGTTTTGAGAGCCATCGTATGATCTTTTAGAATAAGTTTTGGATGATTTGCAGGAGCAAATTAGACACAGAGGCATTGTTCAATGATATTTCCTTTTGGAACAGAGGTAAAGTGCATCAGTAAGTTTCAATCTCTGAGAGCAACTGGGAGACAATGCCGTGAGAAAGTGTGTTGATAAGAAGCTTGAAATTCTCAGAGAAGCTTTGTACTTAGTCTTGTTCTGTGTTAACTCCTAGGTCTTTACACTTTCAGTGAAGATCAAGAACCTATTGTGATATGTATCTAATTTCTATTTCCTTCTAAAAGGGTTGTAGCCCTTTTGAGGCAGGTTGGAGCTTGTTTAGGATTGTGTTTATGAAGAGTTGTAGCCCTTATGTAAAGGGGTTGAAGTCCATTTGATGAGTGAAGCCGTGGTTTTTTACCCAACTTGGGTTTTCCACGTGAGATAAATATCCGTGTCAAGTCTTCTTCTTTGAGTGTGCTTTGCAGTTTTCCTTAATGTTTTAAAATACTGACTCACCCCCTCCCCCTCTCAGCATTTTTCATTTTTCAATTGGTATCAGAGCTGGTCACTCTCATCTCTTGCTTAAAAGCTTGAGAGTTCGATTCTTGTGCCTATCATGAGTGCCTTAGAAGGTCTTGCTACGAATCGTGCACCTCTTTTCGATGGAAACAACTATGCCTTTTGGAGTGTTCGTATGATGACTTACATCATGTCCCTAGGCTGTGATGTCTATCTCAGTCTTGTCAATGGTTACACTATTCCTTCTACTCCTGTAGATGTTGATAGTAAAAAGGAATTTGAGAATAATGCCAAGGCTATGAATGCTATTTTGTGTTGTCTAACTGAAGCTGAATTCGTAAAGGTCATGCACTGTGCTACCGCAAAAGAAGTTTGGGATAAACTGCATAATGCTTATCATGGTGATGACAAAGTCAGGAAGGCTAAAGTTCAAACTCACCAGGCTGTCTTTGAAGGTCTTCGCATGAAGGATGGTGAAAACATCGCTGCTTACTTTCTTCGTGTTGATGAGGTAGTCAATGCTTTAAAAGGTTTGGGAGAAAATGTTGAAGAGAAAACTGTGGTTCAGAAAATTCTTCGCTCTCTTCCCATGAGGCTTGATGCTAAAGTCTCTGCTGTTGAAGAAATGTCAGATTTGGACACTCGAACAGTTGACAAATTGCATGGTATTTTGACTACCTATGAGTTGAGGACTACTGTTGAAGGGCCTTCCAAAATTGAATCTGCCTTCAAGGTTTCTAAAAGGAGCAAGGACAAAGAAAATAATCATAGTGATGGCTTGGATGAGGACTCCAATGAGGAAATTGCTTACCTTATTAGAAGGCTGGAAAAGGGTCTTAACAAAAGTAAAGGCAGATCTAGTTTGAAGTGCTTTAATTGTGGGAAACTCGGTCACTTTGTCTCAAAGTGTCTGTTTGATAAAGAAGATGACAGTAATGATGAAAAAGATTTTAAATTCCGGAAAACTAGGAGATTTGCCAAGAAGAATTGGAAATCTGAAAAGGGCAAAAATGTGTTGTTTTCAAAAGATGACAGTGATGATTCTTCAAGCAACGAAAGTGATTCTCGAATTAATGAAGTTATGTTCATGGCTGTTGATGACTTGAGCTCTGAAGAAAATGATGATGTTGAAGATGATGAAGTGGATCTTGAACTTGAATTGATTGCAGCTCTAGCTGAGATAAAGAAACTGAAAAAGAAGAATCTAAGTCTTGTGGATCTTCTACAAGTTGAGAGTGCTGAAAAGTTAAAGATTGCAACATCTCTCAAAGAAGTTGAAACTCAACTTGTTGATTCTAAAATCTTGAATGAGGAAGCTAAAAAGATTCGAGAGAATCTGGAAAATCAGATTCAGCTAAAAGAAGAAAACATTGCCAAGCTAGAAGCTGAAATTGTTGCTCTTAGAAACATAGGTAAAACTTCTATGCTTTCTAGTGAAGAAGTGTCCTTCAAGAGTGGTAATGTTACGTTAGATGATGTTCTTGGTTCTCAAAGACCTACCAAAGATAAGAGAGGAGTTGGCATGCAACTTGAACAAAACTCTTCATCACCGGAATGTAGTCAGCTTGCACTTAACAAGGTAAATAAGCCTTTTTTCCATGGCTATTGTTTTTCATGTAACTACTTTGGACATAGAGCTACTGATTGTAGAGTTGCTTCCTTTAAGAATTATTTTCAGCATGAAAAGAATGCCTTTAGGAAGTACAACTTAATTTGCTACAGTTGTAACAAGTTTGGCCATGCTTCAAGATTTTGCAACAGCTATAGTGCAGGTTTGTTCTACAATGTTGAACCAAAAAGGACAAAAGTGATCAAAGTTTGGAGAAAAAAAGTTCAAGAGACACCTCTAAAAGATCTTGTTGTTCAAACAGCTCTTCTTGCCAACAGTGAGAAGGATATTTGGTATGTTGACAGTGGCTGCTCCAGACACATGACAAGTGATTTAAGTAAGTTTCATACTATCAAAAAAATGAAAGGTGGAAAGGTTAGATTTGGAGGTAGCTCTTCTGCAAAGGTTGCTGGTATAGGTACTCTCTTGATTAATAATGATGAAACCATTGTTGAGAATGTTCTTTATGTTGAAGGTTTGAAACACAATTTTTTAAGTGTAAGTCAGCTATGTGATTAAGGGTATGACCTTAGCTTTAACTCAAATTCTTGCACTATTAAAAAGGGAATTGATGTCATAGCTAAAGCAACTAGAGCAACAAATAATCTCTATATTCTTGATGACTCTAATGACGAGACTTGTTGTTTGAGCAAGGTAGATGATGCTTGGCTTTGGCACAAACTTTTTGGTCATGTAAACTTTGATAATCTTATCAAAATAAGTAAAAAGGAAGCTGTAAGAGATATGCCAAAGATAGAGAAACTAGTTGATATTGTTTGCAAAAATTGTCAAGAGGGAAAACAAACCAGAGCTTCCTTCAAACCAAAAGATCATTTCAGCAGTAGGCCACTTGAGCTAGTTCATACGGATCTTTGTGGACCAACTAGGACAGCAAGCCTCCAAGGTGAAAAATACTTTATGCTTCTTATTGATGATTTTTCTCGCATGACTTGGGTTACTTTTCTAAAAGAAAAATCAGAGGCTTTAGAGAAATTTAAGATTTTTAAGAATCTAGTTGAAAATGAAATGGATGTGAAAATCAAATGCTTGCGTTCTGATAATGGGGCGGAATTTACCTCAAATGATTTTGTTAAGTTTTGTGAGCAATATGGAATCAAGAAATAGGTTTCAGCCCCTAGAACACCACAACAAAATGGTGTTGTGGAAAGAAAAAATAGAATTGCTCAAGAGATGGCATGATGTTTGATGAATGAAAGAAAAGTGAAAGATGTCTTTTGGAGAGAGGCTGTCCACACAACAGTCTACATTCAGAATAGAATGTTGTTGAGGCCCAAGTTCAATAAGACTCCATATGAACTTTGGAAAGGTAAACTAGCTACTGTTAAGTACTTTAAAATTTTTGGAAGTCCATGCTATATTAGGAGGTATGAAGATAATTTGGAAAAATTTGAATCTAGATCTGATGAGGGAATCTTTCTTGGCTACTCTTCCAAAAGTAAAGTATTTAAATGCTACAATAAAAGGTTGCATAAATTAGTAGAGTGCTAATGTTAAGATTCATGAGGCTACTAATGAACTTGGTGAGAATGATGACAGCCCCGAAGAGGAAAAAAACTCAAATCAGCACTGTTGTACCTACTTCTCATATTTAAGTTGTAACAGCTAGCAAAAGTGGTGAGAATGACAAAGGTAAAACTCAATCTGCTCATGAAGAAATAGTCTCTACTTCTAATGATGCTGAAAATTCACATGATAATTCCAGGTATGATTCTCAAGGTGATTATGATGCTTCTACCTTCAAAACTCCTTCAAAATTTGTTCAAAAGAATCACCCTATTGATCAAGTTATAGTTGAAAGAAGAACGAGGAATGCTAGGCAAAATGCTAACTATTTTGAGGATGATGACTTCTCACTCATTTCTATGATTGAGCCTAAATGTTTTGAAGAGGCAGTTGTAGATGAGCATTAGGTGGCTGCTATGAAAGAAGAGTTAGAGCAAATTAAGAAGAGCAATACTTGGGAGCTTGTGCCAAGACCCATCAAAAAAAATGTGATAGGTACAAAATGGGTATTCCGGAATAAGGTAAATGAAGATGGTAAGATCATTAGAAACAAGATTCGTTTAGTTTGCAAGGGTTATTCTCAAATTGAAGGTGTGGATTTTAGTGAAACTTTTGCACCGGTTGCAAGATTAGAAATAATCAGAATTTTTCTTGCATTTGCTTCCTTTAAAGGTTTCAAAGTCTTTCAAATAGATGTTAAATCTCCCTTTTTAAATGGGTATTTGGTTGAAGAAATTATGTTGAACAACCGGAAGGCCTTATTTCTAACAATATGGATTATGTTTGCACGCTGAAAAAGGCTCTTTATGGACTCAAACAAGCTCCTAGAGCTTGGTATGATAGGCTGGACAATTACTTGCAGCAGCAGGGCTTCAAAAAAGGATATGTTGATAGCAATCTATATGTCAAAGGGGAAGGTAACAACATTCTCATTGTTGTGGTTTATGTAGATGATCTGATTTTTGGCAGTGACATGTCAAAATGTCTAAGACATTTGCTGCTTGTATGAAAGATGAATTCGAAATGTTTATGATGGGTGAATTAACTTACTTTCTTGGGCTGCAAATTAATCAATCTTCTAAAGTGTTTTCATTTCCCAAGCTAAGTATGTTAGAGAGTTACTTAAGAGATTCAAAATGGAAGATTGCAATCCGGTTAGCACTCCTATGAAGACCGGATGTAAACTAAGTAAGGATGATGTATCTCTTTCTGTTGATCAAACTTCTTATAAATCGATGGTAGGGAGTTTGCTATTTGTTATAGCCGCTAGACCAGATATTATGTAGGCTGTTGGCTATGTTGCTAGATTTCAAGCATCTCCAAAGCAAACACACGTTCAAGCTGTTAAGAGAATTTTTAAATATTTGAAAGGCACTGTTGATTTTGGTCTTTGGTTTCCAAAGCGTACTGATTTCTCTCTTACAGTCTGTACTGATGCAGATTGGGGTGGCTCCATAGATGATAAAAAAAGCACCAGTGGGTGTGCTTTCTTTTTGAGTGGCTGTTTGGTATCCTGGCTAAGCAAGAAACAATCTTGCACTTAACTATCCATTGCCGAAGCTGAATATATCGCAGCAGTTTCTTGCTGCACTTAGGTAATTTGGATGAAGAACACTTTATGTGATTATAAGCTTGAGTTTATTGATCCTATTTGCATTTTTTGTGACAACACAAGTGCCATTGATATTTCAAGAAATCCAGTGATGCACTCCCGTACCAAGCACATTCCAATTAAATATCATTATCTGAAGGAGCGATTTGCTAACAATACTGTCACGCTGAACTATGTTTGCTCAAAGGAACAAGTTGCTGATGTGTTCACTAGACCTCTACCCCGAGATTGTTTCGAGTATCTTCGAAGCAAGCTCGGTGTTTTTCCATCTCGATGAAAGGTTTGTTTTTACTAGATGCACTTCATTGTTATATCTTTTAGACTGCAGTTGTATTTCAGTTTTGTGGTCATTGATGACAAAGGGGGAGTAGACCTTCAGGGGGAGTTGTTTCAGATTTGCTAATTGTTCAGATTTGTTTCAGTTGTTTCAGTTTGGTTCAACTTTTCAGGGGGAGTTGTTTCAGCTTTGTGAATTGTTGGAATTGCCATCAATGACAAAGGGGGAGATTGTTGTGTTTTTGTCATCTGATTTTGTTTGATTTGCTTCTTTGCGTGACACCTGTTATGGTGAAATATTTTTGGTTTATTATGCCTTCTTCTAGCATGACCTCACACCTGGCATTGTGCAATCGTTCTCATACTCTATGTAACGGAAGTTTTTAAGTTTCGGAATGGAAGCGCTGCAGCTTGTAATTATTTCTCTCTGTGTCGATTCCTCAGGGGAATCATCGGGTGTGCGAGTTGGCCTTCTTAGAGAACCATCGAATCACACTTGAAACTCTGCTTCTGTTCTTTATAATTTATGCTTGTAGGGAATATCAGAGGAACAACTGCACGCGTATAACCAAATAATGTTTTTGGCATATCTAAAACGCTTCAAGGATTTTCGTGTGTGAAGAAATGTTTTAAGTTTCTTTGTCAAGACTTTTAATTATGACACGGCGGAGATAAGCTGAGAGACAGACACGTCAATTGCTGGAGCGTTTTTCTGGCAATATGAAGTTCGAACTTCTGCAGGCGCGTGTTTAAAGATAGGCTTATGTAACTGAAAAAAAATGGAGGATGCAGTGATATAAGGTACCAAAACTGTGCGCGTTGATGACGAGTGATTGTGTCAACATTTTTAAGATGTACATTGCACATGTCGTGCGCGGTCGACAGTGTCTAAAAAAAACGTACTCTTTTGTTTTTAAAAAAACGGCACGCGACATACATTTTTTTCATGTGTGAAGCAGGAGAGACAAACGCTAATAGCAAAGTGATGTGGTTTTGGAAAAGGGGTAGGATGAGCATGAACGAATAAAAAAGATTAAAGAAATCGTTGAAGGCAATGTGTAGAACTCGACAGAGTTGGAGTTTGGTGGAAAATATTCGCAGGCAGTCTGGAGTTAGAAAGTGTGTCCAAAACCTTTAACTCGGTGCTGAGGGATATGTGGAAGTGTGAAAAGTTTGTGTGGTCGGTTGAAGCCTAAAACAAGACTGGCTCTTATTAGTGATGAAAGCACTGTTCAAAAAGTACTGCCAAAATGTGACTATCAACATAGGTGAAAATTAAGGAAAGGTCCAGGTGTAAACAAAAAATATCAAGAGTCAGCTCAGGGGGAGACACCGTTTTGAGAGCCATCGTATGATCTTTTAGAATAAGTTTTGGATAATCTGCAGGAGCAAATTAGACACAGAGGCATCGTTCAGTGATATTTCCTTTTGGAACAGAGGTAGAGCACATCAGTAAGTTTCAATCTTTGAGAGCGACAGGGAGACAGTGCCGTGAGAAAGTTTGTTGATAAGAAGCTTGAAATTCTCAGAGAAGCTCTGTACTTAGTCTTGTTCTGTGTTAACTCCTAGGTCTTTACACTTTCAGTGAAGATCAAGAAACTATTGTGATATGTATCTAATTTCTATTTCCTTCCAAAAGGGTTGTAACCCTTTTGAGGCAGGTTGGAGCCTATTGAGGATTGCGTTTATGAAGAGTTGTAGCTTTTATGTAAAGGGGTTGAAGCTCATTTGATGAGTGAAGCCGTGGTTTTTTACCCAACTTGGGTTTTCCATGTGAGATAAATATCCGTGTCAAGTCTTCTTCTTTGAGTGTGCTTTGCAGTTTTCCTTAAAGTTTTAAAATACTGATTCACCCCCTCCCCCTCTTCAGCATTTTTCATTTTTCATCCTATTTCAACAAGATGACATTTCATAAATGTACATTGTTGACTTTATAAATTTTATGTTTATTCTTCTATATTTTACTTTATTATTATTTATTAACGAATCTTATTTCAACAAGGCGACATTTCATAAATGTACATTGTTGACTTTATAACATTATGTTGTCTCCTTGAATGACATTTGTGATGTCATTCATATCTATCCAATCAATTATACCATTTAAAAAAAATCTTAGACATTATGTTATTTAAAAATTACCTACCTACATTACTTCTTTTCTATCTAACAATTGGTCTATTTAATGTTTTTATTTTTTTAACACTTTGTTCAATTTTCATGTATTTATTATTTTTTATAATATACAATACATTATTAATGTATAAAAATGAATAGATGAAGTATTTAAAAGCTTTGTATGTTAACTCCAAATAATAACAATTTTTTACTAACTATACTTAATATACTTTAATAATTATTTTTACATCGTAGATGTTTCATGTAAAGAAGGGTGCAACATGATACAAATAATCTTTGGCTGTTAGTTTTCTTTTTTTTCAAAATTTTGACATGTCTGCTTGAATGCAATTCAAAACCTATCCAATCACATTGTAAAAAAACATTCAAGTAGACCAAATCGATTGAAAATAAGGTGGACAAAAATTCTGTGCTCAAGTTCCTTATTGCTACAAACATTTGCCTTCCTACACATCACCGGGAAAAGGGAGCCAAAATGTGTAGAAAAAATTATTTAATGCTTTATGTTTCCACTAATTTAATTACAACCATCAACTATCCTACCTAACAATAACTTCTATATGTAACATTTACAATTTCAAAACATATATTATAAATAATAAAATTGTAATATATAGCAACAGATGAAAAATGAGAGTTAAAAATAAAATATACATACTTGAGAGAGAACTTTTATTGCAAGAGGCTGCAAGTAAATAGAGCACCATTCATGAGCATCTCTTTTGCACTTGTCTTGAAGAGCACAAACATCATGATTCCTTGAAGATATGAAGTGGCCAAACTCACTCAAGGCAACACTTTATATGTCTATAACGAGGAATATTCTTCTGAATGTAGTCTTGAAGTGAATAATCTCTTCATCTCTATTAGGTGCCACCCTCCATGGCTAGGACAGTATCTTTTTTCTATAATAATTTGGGGACAAAGCAAATGCTAGGAGATGTAAGGATGAGGTTATCTTGCTGCAACAGTCAACAATTATTCTTTGCAGTCTTTTGAAACATACTTTTGTTTGGTTATGTTCCTTTGCTTCTACTATGATCCTTATTTTTTAACCGTGGTGTCCATACCATCATAATATGTAATGTCCCTTTCCTAGATTGCCTTGTCATCTACCTTGAATTCACAAAATTCAAATAAAACAAGGAACACTATATAGTTAGAGATAACCCTAACCTAGGAATAAGATGAGATAAGCTTGTCTTGGAACTTGCAACCAAATTAGCTAATAATATAATCATAATACATGTAATAAATGCATTTTTAGGGTTAAGAGCAAAATACATTTATAGAACATAATTCTCATGGGGTAAACTATAATGAGGATTGAGATAGGAAGCACATGATGAGGTGCCCTAATTATCCTTGGCCCTAGACCCAAGAGCAGAAACTCTATCCCTTTTGGCCTCATGTGGTCTTAACCATGCTCATGAGGTGGCATACCTAGGGGAGCCTTTAAAGCGTTCTTCATCATCATGCTATCCTTCTCTCCTTAGTTGTAGGATGTGCACCCTGTTCCCAAACCCCCGCAAGGGGCGCTACCCCCATATCCTTGCAAGGGGCACTGCCCCTTGACCTCCATTTGATTTTTGAAGTGCACTATAACTTTGAGTTTGCACAATTTGAGTATTTGATGATGTTATTGTGTCTTTAAGGTTTATTCAATTGGCATTTAATATTTATGTTTGGCATTTGGCATTGATCAATGATGAAGTATCATACTATCAAATGATTTAGTTTTACAATTTTCTATAGACACGTGCCCAAACCCTAGAATTTTTTTTTGCACATACCTATGTATTGGGTTCTTGTACGCATAACTATGCTTCTCTCTTCCTATGATTGAGGACCCCTTTCTTAGTTGCCTCAATAACTAACCCATATAGGCTCGGAGGGAAGATTCTTGACCCTAGGCCCAAGAGTGTAATCTTTGTCCCCCTTGGCCTCATGTGGTCCTTAACCAATCTCATGGGGTGGTGTACCTAGTGAGGCCTCACTGTTCCCCCTCCTAACTTCTTCCTTCGTTGCTCTTCTTGAATTCTACTCTTGACACATATATACTCCTTTGAGATGAAAGGGTCATGTCTCTTGTAATAACATATCCCTTCATTCCAAGGGTGGTGTCTCCTTATTGATGATCGCTGTTTCGATAACTAAATTTGCAGATTGTTAATGTCTCCTGATAAGTGATAACTATAATTGCTGTCACTTATTTGCTGACTGTTTATCGATTTGTCATTGCTGTCTGTAATGTGCTGCCTTTGACATTAATAAGGATCGCTACCTGTATTTAATTGCTGTTAATATGGACAAACTCATGCTACTTCTGATTATTGTTTATTTCTGCTGATGTCTGTTCTTACAATGCTACTTCTGATTATTGTTGATTTCTGCTGATGTCTGTTCTTACAACTCAGAATATCTCCTTCCCTCTGCCCTTTTGAACTCCATATCACAATTCCTCTTTTATACTCTATCCCACCTTTCCTTGAAAGGAGGTGACTTTTCATTATGGGTCAGCCCTCTTACCATATAATTTTCTTTATTGCTAAAATGGTGTAATTATGCCTTGAGATGTTGGCCTTTTTTAAGCATGGCTCTAAATTTTGTTATATATTCTTTATCATAAGGGTCAGCTACCTTCAAAAATCTGAAGGGATTAATACGCATTTATAGATGTCAAGGTCAGCCTGCAGATTGTAACTTTAAAGGTTGCAAGATATGACATAATACCATCATAAATTTCACCAAAATAGGGGTGATCTGTATCAACATACCTAATCATGTTAATAATGGGCTTAGTGAAACTCAAAAAATATTCCACATGAGCACACCACTCATCATCTAGGATCTATGCTTTGACTATTTGGGTCCTCTCTGCACTTAATTGTCTCCATGTACTCCAAAGAACGTTGATGAGTAGAGCACTCAATGCATCACACCTTCACAAGTTGTTTGAAGATGTTTGTGTGTGATGCAAATAGAGTTTCGGCAACATAACCTGGCTTAATAAAAATAAATACAATCATGAAAAGGTATATATCATGTCACATATCAATAATTTAAAAATTCAAAAATATACCAAAAAATATAATTTAATTTACCCTTAACAACCCTTGTGACATATGATGATTAGACATGGAGGTTTCAATCTCTTCTACCTCCTTGTTGATTTCTTTGATCCACTTGATCTCTGCAAGTTGAGTGAGTAAACAACACATGGAGTTCAAAAAATATACCCCTACATACCCTCCACTATAAACCAACTACCTGACAATTTTAGTGTTGTCTATTATGGCTTGGACAACAATTTTAGGGCCTACCATTTTAATAGATTCTACAAGGATATTGACAATGAAAATTGCATCCGTCACTTGTCCTTTACAATCTACTACCTTAAAAAAACATCATCCCATCAGTTGAACCCTATAATGACATTGATTAGTGGTCTATTTTTGTGATCTATCTATCCATCACAAATGATGGATACACTTGTTACAGTCCTTTTATTTTTTATTGCTTTCAATGATGCCTCTACTAAATCTTTCTCCTTCAGTAGGTGCATTGGCCATGGCCATCAGCATGCCCCTCCAATATGGTGATATAACAAGGTTGAAAGGAAGCCCTTCGCCACAAATGCAATGAACAGTGGTCTCATTTGCAACCTCCCTTTCTTCATTTCTGAAGGCCTTTTCTAATGCACCTCTTCTACACGAAAGAAAGCGGGCATTCTCTCTCAAGAAGATGGTGACAATGGCATGAAAAGATGTGGAGGTTTTTGCAATCTTTTCTTGGCAAGAGGATGTGCTTTCTCCTTTGATCTACTACTTGCCATGTCAGCATCGTCTTTTTTTTTTAAGATACCCCATTATTTGTTTCTTTGGAAACCCTTTTTTATTTGGCCCTTGACAAATTCCTATTCCCAAGCTAGACATAGTGCATAGCTGAGATTTCAACTCAACTGTACAAGCTCTTATACTCAATTCTCCATTGGCTACAATGACAATGATAACCCCCACCAGTAGGAGTTGTTCAATCATATGTTGTATGTCACCAAAGAGGTGATGCTACATCAAATTTAAATGAAATCTTTGCGCTGTGTAACTAAACTAGAACTACCAAGTACCAACCATTCTATGCGAACATAAAGCAAAAAAGCATTACAAATTTACAACCCTAACTTGAAAAGAAAAAAGAAAATTGACATTATAAACAGTTCCTAAAGATGTTCAAAACTTCATTTTTTTTTGTTTTGAAAAAGAAGTTGAAAAAATTAAAGATTCACTTTTCTTTGATGGTTAAATCTTCGCTGTGTAGCTCTTTGTCCCCTGTTGACATAGGTGTTTAACTCCCTTGTAGCCATCATTTTAGAAGAAAAAGCAAGCAATCTGCAAACACAAACATAGCAAAAAAGTAAAGTAGGAAATGAGAAATAAAGGATACAAAGCTCACTTCAATCTAAAGCATAATAAGAGGCACCCAAAATCCTTGTTTCATCATGTAGAGAATGCTAGGAAAGGGGTAGGAGAGAAATCCAGAAGCAAAAAATTCCACAGCCTTGAATCTAACAGACTTACCCCTTCCGGCAATCTCAAAATAAATCTTTAAGTATGCTTGAACCATGGTGAATCCCACAGTAACTGGCTTGGTGACCCCCCATACAAGCACTGCATAAAAACTCAAGTTAAAAACAGAAATTACCATAGTAGAGGGGGATTATAAATTGACAATAGTCAAGATGTAAATGGTTCCCATCTCATCTGAATAGATTTTCATTATTATCTGGGAAAGGGAAATTGTGTTGTTCACATATTGAATCATATCTTCCCAGTAATTACCCTTTTACGGACATGTTTTTAATCAAATATTTAGTAATGAATTAGTGGGGGTTAGTGAATTGATGATAAAGTTGATAATGAAAGAAGAGGGAAGGAAGGTGGGCTATGGATGATTAATTATGAAATTGGTGGGAGTGGGAAAAGGGGAGGCACCCTTTATGAGGAGCCTTTGAATGTCAAAATGGTAAGGGAACATATCACAGTTTGTCAGGTACAGTCCCTGAAAAGGAACAGACCTTTATTACCATCCAAGTCGGCAATTTTTTAACCACTCAAATGGATGTGGGGTGGATAGAGCTAACAACATACTTGCCAACCAGTTAGCTTCCTCAGTAACAGCCTGCAAGCTCCATGGATCTATGTTACCACAATTCATGGCATTAGTTGTGATCTGACAGTTATCTCTCACAAACAACTTCGTCCATCCTCTGATGATATACTTTATACCTTCTATGTCATAGCTTTGGGTTGTCTGTTAGAATTTCACCCCACGTCCAGAGCATATTTGACAATTTTTTATCTCAAAAAACTTCTCCTATTTCTGCCAGACCATGATTACCTTTTACCGCACCATTAAATTTGAGTTGAATTGCATCCTGGGGAGGAGAATAAAAGATCACAGGATTTCAAGCCCTAACTGAACTTAACCCTTTATTAGGTGTTTTGGTTTCTTTTCGAAATAAAAAATCTAGTTCTAGTTTTCCAAGATCTTTGCTAATTTACCAAGTAATTGAAACTTGAAAGACACCAATACTTGAGCCACGCTGTGTCATTGCTAAGTACGGGTCCAGCTACTATGCCAGTTATAGCAGAATCATATATCATTCATGATCCCTTAGCTTGTATTTTTTACACTTGGCCCTGAATTCGTAATTTTAATCTGAATTTACCTTGATGTCACCTATCAAGAAGATGGAGTAAAGTCAATTTTTAAATTTTATCCTCGTGATTGGGATCCCATTTTTCTTAATACAGGTATGAATTTTACCAAGTATTAGTGGGCTTTTCTTTTTACTTGTCTTATTCTAGATTTAGGTAATCATGCATTTTGCAGAACTCGTTTCTGCATCTTGGAAAAGGCAATTGGCTTTTATTAATTAAATGTATATCTCTATAGCTGTCATTGGCGAGAGAATAATTATCTAAGAACTGTAACTTGCCATTGGTTCTGAACTTCTGTGTGACTAAAATATTGCTGTTGTCTGCATTTTTTAAGTCTTTTCTTCCAATGAAAAGGTGTTTAAGAACTATGAGTATGGACACATGCCCTGACAAACAAATGTTACTTGAAGTTTGCAAACAATATTTTCAGAAGTTTTCCAGAAACATATGGTTGAAAGAGTTACTTCCTTTTTTATCGTGAATATGTTTCTAAGATGTGAAGCTTCCTTTTAAAAGGCTCATTTAGTCTTAATAACCTTTCATTAATATTTTGTTTGAAAATTGTGAATAAAATATTACTGACTTCGCATTCTCTTTTTCAGGTTTGCTTGGTTTATTCTGTCCATGCATTTTATTTGGGCGTAATATTGAGAACATGAAGAAAGACATGGACATATCATGGGTGACACCATGTACTTGCCATGCAGTTTGTGTTGAAGGTGGTATGGCGTTAGCTGTAGCAACAGCAGTATTCCATGGTGTGAATCCTCGTGTTGCTTTCCTGATAGGAGAAGGTTTATTTTTTGCATGGTGGATGTGTGGCATTTACACAGGACTTTTTCGCCAAGAGTTACAAAAGAAATATCATCTTAAGGTGAATGGTTTACAACTAAATCCTCTTTAGAGATTATTAATCTTTCCATTGTTTTAGTAGGTCAGATAAGATGTTTGAACTTTGTCTCATGGAATTTGTAGAAATTGCATGATTCGTGATGTTGGCAGCAATCCGTATATTGATATTTAAGTTTTAACATATGCCATTCCCTTGCTTGTTTCTTGCCAAGGTCATTTGGGTGACTACTTTAGGATACTACTAGAATAATTTTCAACTGAAAATGGTATTAATTTCAATGCTATTATTCTGACATTTTTGTAAACTTTGTGCAGAATTCTCCTTGTGATCCTTGTTTGGTGCATTGCTGCATGCATTGGTGTGCACTTTGTCAAGAGCATCGTGAAATGAGAGGGCGTTTGTCAGATGATATTGCAATGCCCATGACAATCATAAATCCCCCTCCTCCTCAAGAAATGGTTTCTGAGAACAAGAATCCAGGCAATAGCAATAACGACCAACAAATTAATGTAGAGATGGAAGCATTATGATATTTAATTCAACAGAAGGGTTTAATTTTGTTCAACACGTGAGAGGGTGCTTTGCAAGAGCAGTCTGAAATTGTCATCCTATGCTCTCATTTCCTGTTCCTTCAGGAAGGTTGTCTTTCAGAAAATAGATGGATATTAATAATCCTGAAGGTGGCATTTGACATGATCAGCTAAATTTATTGGTTTACTATTCTAGTTATATTTTCCTTAATTATGCCAAATTTGTGGCTTGGATCACAGGGAGCTCCCATTTTCCACATCTTGTTGAATATGACAAACAGTATGAAATTTAAAATTTCAGAAACTCTTACTGTCGAGGGTTTAACTTTTAATTGAGAGCAAAATTATTTTGTCGATTGTCAGTCTGAAGCAGCTTTTCTGATTCTATTCATGAGTTCTAAAATACATTAATTTCCAGCCTAGAAATCAAATTTAAACTCGTGTAGTAGTATAAATTTTCAGTTTTTTGGACTGTCACAGTCAAATGTTTTTCATGGTTCAATTGGATTTGAAGGGATTTGGTTTCAAAATTGTGGCATGCAACTAACGAAAATATTGGGCAATATGCTAGCTTGCTTGCTTATTGGGTCTGATTTCATTTGGTTATCTTGAGATGGCTGAAGTGGTGCTTAATGTTCACATACTCAAATTGTAGTTATGGACAGCTCAATGAAGTTCAGAGAATGAAGTTGTATGGCCAATTTGTATCCTAATAATCATTTCGTTAAGAACAAATTTCAGGGCCACTTCTACTGAGAGGTAAATAACATAATTTCAATAAGTCTGCAAAGTTGCTTTGTTTATGTTTTTGTGTTAGTATACATACACAAAAATAAAGAAAAAATTCCCAATGCATTGACAAAATTATGTTTACTATATACCTTGTACATATAGAATGTGCATGCCTAAGTATGTGTTACACCCCTCTTCTGCTACATTATCTTGCTATGTTATCACTTTGACAGATGCTCAATGGTTTATTAATGCAGTGTTTTTAATGTTTCGAATTGCAATGATGAACAAGTGGTTCAATTATGATATACTGCATTAATGTGGAAATGATGAATTTGATTTTGGTCAGATGAATAGGATTCAAGGCTTATATATGTTTTGATAAGAAAGAGTGCATTGTATACTTTTGAACATGATTATGAATATGCTCAAAGTTTATAAGCCGTCAGCTGACTACATTTTATGTGTGTGCAAGTAGATGTAGGAACCCATTGTCCTCCAAGAAGGGAGGGGAAGCATCATGAGGTAGAGAGTGTGACATCTAAACAAGGATCAAGTTGCCATCTGAAGCTCTTGATATGTGCCACGTATAGGGTTTAGACCTAGTTTTGCGGTCTAGGACTAGGTCTCGTGGGCGTCACTTAGAGGGTCAGTTGGACCATTAGGGTTATTCTTTTCTTTACTCAAGTCATTCAATCGGAATAACTAATATCTATTAAAGTTTAAATAAGGCGTTGAGCATATATAAGCTAAGGCCACATCTTGAATCAAGACGAAAATGCATATAGAATTCGAAAAAGACATACTTATGTAAAGTATTTAATTTTCTAATTAAAAAGGAAAGGTAAACTATTTATTTCTCTTATCCAGGCAGCTAGGAAAAGCCAAACTTAAATATTGAACGTTTAACATAAACTTTTGTCGCCTTAAATATTTTTTTAAAAAATCGCCTCATATGTGGAAGGTAAGATATTTTCACTTCCTTCGCAAGATGCCTTACAGATAACTTGGAATCGAATCCAAATTTTGGAAAACGAAATTGGAGTAATATATGAAAACGGCACTTCAATTGTGGATTAAGGAATTGTGGAATTTGTTAAAACGTTTATAACCCCACTATCCTTGTCATAACTGCGGGAATGAAATGAAGCTAAATGCAAGGAAAATTAGGTGAAATGTAATGAAGCTATACAGAAGTCTTTTCCGGTTTTAATCATTATCGAAAGAAAGGAAGAAAAGAAGGGTTTGCGATAGAGAAGAGGAGCCGAAGAAGAGTTAATGTCTTGAGGAATACTGCAGCTCTCTCTGGAAAGGAAAAATAGTGTTTATTTCAGGCATGGACTTTCCATCTTTTCCTCGAATTCTTTTCTAATGAATTTGGCAGTAGGTATGGTCTAGAGTAGTTAAATCTGAAAAAGAAATGAAGGATGTGTTATTTTTGTTTAGCTGCGTAGGGTTCTTCTATGACTGAAAAGTTCATGGTTGAAGTAAAAATAGCAGTATGAATTTTTAAAAATAGACCACATATAGAGGAGACATTTAAGAATTTTCTTGTTCCAAGTTTCAAAACTAGAGTAGCAATTAGAAGACACTCTGACACAATTTAAATATAGAGTTACATGGAAAATGGCTGAACAACTCTTAAAAACCAGTATAGGGTTAAGAGTTTCCTCACACATTTAATAGTAAGAATGGGGAATAGGCCCTAATATCATTTGAAATAATCTACTATAACTTTTAAAATAAACAACAAATAATCTCCTATAATCTACTATAACTTTTAAAATAATCAGTAAATACTATTTCTATTGCAATTTAAAACTTGTATAAAGATTCTTGCAAGATAAGCAGAATGTAAACAATCACCCATAAGCATAAATAGAAATATTCAGATTAACACATTATGTATATGTGGAAACCTTTGGTTAGAAGGAAAAAATCACGGTGAGACAGAGCTCATAGCTTTACTATTGTAGTAATAAAGACACCCTGTTAGGAGCTTACAAAACACTTATAAAAGTGTTACATAGTAAATGGATTTGATATAAGACTGGGTAAGATCTTGACCTTGTAAAGAGTTGCCTTGCAAAAGGTCTTAAAAACATCAGTTAAGATGTTACCCGGTTAAAGGATTTTTATAAAAGAACCTGCTAGGGTTCACTTTGTTTAAGGGATTTGAAATTGCTTTAACCAATAAAAGCAATGATCTCAATTGACACTCTTACATCTGATTAGATCATACCTGTTGATCTCCTTGATCTGCCTGGCTGTTGATCCTTTTTGCCTTTCATCTCTGTGACTGTAGCTCTTCTCAAAAGATATCTCTCTTCTGCTCTGAATAATCAACAATTTTTCTTGCATCATATAACCTGTATATATAAGAAATTAATTTTATTAACTAATAGAACTGCCACGACTTGTCCTTAAATCATGCAGCAAAAAAGCTTGCAAGATGATTTGGAGTTTACCTTGAAAACATCCGCGTAGAAATAAAATCAACTCCTGCTAAAAAACTAACTTCAGTTCTGAATGGTGGGTGTTCCGTATACTCCAATTTTAAAACAAACGGTTCCACATAATTCGGTGCAGATTTATATGTAGTCGACCGATATAATCTTATACCCGGTCCATCCCTGTATGCAACATAAGACTAGTACTAAGTACTCTATTCGTTCTATCGGTGTATTACCTCTGTTTAATTTACTGGTGCATATACTCTGTTTCTAGTCTACCGGTGCATATTCTCTAAGACAAGTGATCTACTGGTGAGCCTCTACCGGTGGGAATGGTGTTTGCATCTATCTTCAATAATGACAACTTATATTGCTAACAATCTTCCCCTTTGTCATTGGTGGCAAAACCATTATTCACTTATCATAGTTGATTCCTTGATCTGTAGACTGCTACCCTGTGTACTGTACACTTCAGCTCTTCTCTCTTTTGTTTGCAGACTTCCCCTTGACTGCTGCTTGCCCTATTTTGATGCTTCCCCCGTTTTGATCTCTCTCTTCTTTTGCTTATTCCTTCAATTATCTTCCCCTTTTTGCCTCCATAGGACAAAGGGTTTATAGTTGTAACTTGGCAAATATGTCTTTGTAAATATTCTTTGCAGCTGGTAGAAATGTGCTTCACTGATCGGTTACATGTTCTAGATTCAACTGTGCTGCTTTGAGAGAGACAATGATGTTCTCCATGTCCTCTACAGTCTTATGGTCCGGTTCGTTGATCGGATTCTCAGCATTTGTGGCAGATTGTTGCATTAAATCAAATGTTGGGGCCAGAAATAATTGAAATCCAATAATATCTTGGATTCTCTTTGTCTTCTCTTCTGATGCCTTTCTCAGAATGAGAGCTAGGCTTGTCATTTCTTTGTTGAAGTCTGTTGTAGACTTGTTCTTTATGTCAAATTGAGAAGACAAAACTCTCATGTCTTCAGAGGTCTTTGATGACTTCTTTGTCAGATCTTGTATGAATGTATCCAAATTTGAAGTTCTGGTCATCAGATTACTTGCAGCTTGTTAATGTTGATGAAGAATACTCAGGATGGTTGATACTATTACCTTTAATTCTTCAATCTATTTGTTGAGAATTTCTAATCTCTTTTTCTCATAATGATCAATGGCAATGGTCTCCAGATCGGTGACATCTTCTCCTATTGCCTCAGCCAAAATCTTCAATTGATCAATTACTGGTTCATCTTCGTCAATGTCTGCATCTGGTACGAAGTTGTATAGGATGTTCTTTACACTTGTAAGGACCATGTCTTGTTTTCTCTTTGTTAGCTCCTTTAGTTGTCTAGTTGACATTTTACTTATGTCAACTACAGTGTTGCTAAACTTGCTCTTCTTAGCTTCTATGTCTGCTGCAAAGGATAGCTTCCTCTTGGATGAGGATGAACTTGGAAGATCTACCAGTTCCTTTTGAGTTTTCTCTTGTTCCGGTTGTTCTTGCTCATTGTGTATAGGTAACTGTTGTTCCTGTTCATGTTTATCCTCATTTCCCGGTTGGACCAATTTCTCCCATAGGACTTCTTCTTCAGGGCTTTCTTGCTCTATCCGTTTTTCCTCTTCCTGTTGCTCTTGATCTTCTGGTTGAGCATTCTCTTCTTGTGGCAATTGCTCATCTTGTGGGACTTCTTCTTGTTACTACTCTTCAGCTGAGTGTAGATCACCCACAATAATTTCTTCTTCAACACCTGTAGTGTTCTTAGTGGTTATCTTGGCTGATGACTCTCCCAGATTAATTTGTTCATTAGGAATATCCTCCTTACCGGTTGTAGGCTCTTCACGAGAAGTGAATTGAACCGGTGGTTCCTGTGTTGTTTCAGTTTGATCCTGTGGACCTGTTGCTTCGAGAGCATTGAAATTATATTGCTGCCAAAAATCTAATGTCTCTTTGTAGACTTCATTCTCAAAACCATTAATTATTTTGGCAACTATGTTTCTTGTATCTAAATTCATTGATGCTTCCTCTAGCAGAAGCTTTATTCTTTCTTCACTGAGGCTAGGTCTAACTATTGACAACGTCTCTTTATCAATTCTAGTATTGATGCCTAGATCGGTTCTCCATTTTACCATGAGTATTGAGTTAAGTTCAGGGGGAAACTTAGACCTGTAGTCTCTTGGAGTTTTGTTGAAATCTAAGAAGGTTTCAACGAGAGCTTCTATAACTGTTTGTTTGTCTTCCTCTGCTAACACACTATACCATTTGGCCACATTGTCTATTTCTCCAAAATTCATGACTTCATCTACTATATCATTAACAGTCATGGTGTGAGCCTTACCTTTTTCTGGAGATACAAGAGTTGGATGAGTTGGTTCATCACCTCTATCATCAGTGATGTCGACAATGTTTGGCCTTGTCTGAATCTTCTCTTTAACATGTTCTTCAACCCCTAGTACTCCTTTTCCTTTACCGGTGTCGATGACCGATGACACAGTGGTCTTTTGACTTGCTTCTTCTGCCTGCTGTTGGTTTTGAAGAAGTTTTGTCCAAGTAGACACACCTTCTTTGTGAACCTTCTCGGTTTCACCAATGAGCATTTGACCGATCCTCCTCTTTATTAAGAAATTTTGCTTGTGCAGTTCGGCTTGCTGAGTGGCCTCATCTAGAGTGAGATGGTTCTGGACTTCAAGTAGAGCTTGAATCCTCAGCTCTTTTTCTCTGTCCATTGAAGCTTTCCATCTAGCTTCAAGAATCTCATAAAGATCATTAGGAACAGTCTTATGAAGTTCTGTGGGTGAGAAGTTGAATTTATGAATACAATAAACTATTGCTTCTTCTATCTTTCTCCTCTCTTCATCGTTTGCTAATTGATATCTTCTGCTAACTGATCCCATTCCACCAGTTTCTTTCATTCCTACCACAAGTTCATCAATTGTGGGCTTTCTTCCTCTTGGTGGATCCTCCTTTACCGGTTTACCTGATTTCCTCTTCCTGACTAGAGGAACTATGTCTTCAGTCTCTATTTCCTTTGGTTCTTCCTCTTGAGTGCTCACTACTGGTTGTGCTCTTTTCCTTTGAGCCTTAGGTTGATCTGTCACTAGTTTCTTCTTTGGTGTTGGTGTCCTCTTGACATACACGTTCTTGATTGGAGCTCTTTTCTTCAAATTATCCTGGATCTCTTCATAGGTACCAAACTGGTAAGCATAAAGATCTAGGTCAACTTCGGTCAATGCATCTGCATATGTCTTAGCTATCTTGGCGGTGATCTCGTAGCCCAGTTCTAGAGCGTACCCTGTTCTCGGTTCCACTGCTTGAATAATGTAGCGATTGGTGGAAACCAAAAAACATACATCATCCTTATATGAGTCAACAATAGTTGACGACACCCGCTCCCTTGCATACATTCTCAGTTGGAATGCCTCAAAGTACTCAGTCATTACTTTACTGAACTAGTTTCCCAGTTGGTTGGCCATTTCACTAATTTGATGCATGATCAGTCGATCGGTTCCCCATATCACCTTTCCAATTCCCGGGAAGAAATTTGAGTAGTAGAAGTAAAGACATACCAGTAGGGTCCCATACTTCATGAATTTCTTCTTTACAATGACGAGCTTCTTCATATTTTTGAATATCTGACCTCGGAGCATTTCGTAGAGATCATACTTGGCATTGTCATTCATTATTTGGTGAGCGGCATGAATAGCTCCTCCCGCTATGCTGTTCAGGTTGTTGGACTAATAGATTTTATAACCTATTACAACAGAGGCGAACTGAACCCCTTTGTCTTCGATGTCGATCATGGTCATGAGTCGGCCATCGGATTTTGATTTTGTTAGCTTAGTGACGATCGCATTGGAGATAGTTCTTAGGGTTAATGCTTCCCCTTCCTGACTATACCCAGTCACTCGATGCAAATCCTCCTTTGTAACTTGTGTGGCTGCACCCTTTTGGAGCCAAAACCCTGGATTGTGCACACAACTGAGAACTAGTCGAATCTAATCTTTTCGGAAGATAGCTGGATAGCTGACTCCGTTAATGAGACCAGACGACACCAGCTTCGTGTATCTATCAAGAGGCTTTCTGTCCTCACACAGTGAGATATACTCGCTCTGGATGAATGTCTCTCCTAGTTCTTCCTACTTGGCGTGAATGAAGTCAGTCGTGTCTTCTATCATGAGAACACCCTCAGGCACACAAGATAGTGCACCATTCATGTCGTTCGCCTTGTTCTGAATCGACATGATATCATAGACAGGTTGATCAACTTGATTTCCTTGAATCAGCTTGGCGACAGATGATGAAGATGCCATTGCTAATAACCGGTTAATAGAAAGTAGCTTGATCGGTCTAACAGACAATACCTTTCGATGATCAAAGCACGAGAATATTACTCAAGCATAAGAAATTGTTAATCACAAAATTATAAAGTAAAAGTAAATGAGTAATTCTCCTTTCTTTATATAGAGTTAGGGCATAACGGTAATTACCAAACGGTAACTATTCATTTAATGGCTACAACATTTATTGCCTTACCTAACCTTTCTTTCCGCTTTTGCCAACCGGTATTTAGGCTTTTTTGGTTGAGAAAACCCCGGTTGATCAACTCTTACATGTCCAGTCTTTTTTGTAGACTAAGTGAATTTAATACTCACCAGTTCTAGCAGGAACGATAGATGGGCTACCGGTCCCTCTAAGCCTTGTAGGCTCAGTTTGCTAAAGAGATATCACCATTTGTAGATGATGATCTTCCCTCTGTGTTCTTCTTAGCGGAGATCTTTGATTCCTTCTTGAACCAAATCTGCTTGACTTCTTTCTCGGTCTTCTTTCCTTTGTTCTTCTCATTTGAAGACGAGGTCTTCTCCACCGGTTTGACTGATCCCTTCCTTTTGTTCATTGACCGGTTCCTGTAGTCTTTAGCTAGGTATCCAACCTTGTTGCAGGAGTAACAGACTATCTCGGTTGACTTCCATGGATTCACCCTTCTTTTGTCAGGTGATTTGCACCAAGAGTCATTGTGACTGTGCATGCCACAGTTGGCACAGTAGGTTGTGCTCTGGTTCTTATTCCTTTTGGGGAATACTAGACTTGGTGGGGATCTAAATGCCATGGTCTTGGATCTGCATTCATCAGCTTTGTGTCGAAACTTGTTGCATGTGTAGCAATAGCCCTTGAAGCTTCCCCTGCTTCCATTGGACACAGTTGTGGGGCTCGATCAATATTCATTGGTTTTGTGGCCATACTTGCAACAGTTTTTGCAGTAGCTGTTAGTTGGTTTGACCGGTGCATTTTTGCAGTTGCTAATTTTATGGCCTGGTTTCCCATAATGTTTGCAAGAATTATTGAAGGTCTTTTTACCCTTTTGTTCTCCCAGTTTCGTCTTTTCCTTCTTGCTTTTGTTGGCTCCTGATGACTCACCAATATTTTTGGTGTCTTTACTGGTGAATCCAAGACCGGTGGGATCTTTGTGTTTTCTTTGAGCTTTTAGTTTCTCATCAAGCTTGATTGAGATTTCATTGTATCTTCTTAGGGTTTCATTCATTTCCTCAATTTCTTTCATCCGCCCCTTCAGTTGATACAACTCTATTGCCAGCTTTTTGCATGCATCATCTCTATCGTGCCGACCCTTCTACATGTTTGCGTTTTCTTGAGTGACAATTTGCATGTCTTCTTGAATTTGTAGAACGACAAGATCATTCTCCCTTACTACTTCTTCTGCAAGATTCCTTTCTCTCTCAGAGGATATTAAGGACTTGACTGTTGCGTTTCTTTCATCTTCAACTTTCCTCTTTTTCTCAATCAGTTTAGTCATCCTTAGGGCATTATCTTCTTGCTCCCTCTTTAAGTTGGAGATCTAATCGGTTAGGATCTGGTTTCTCTCCATGAGCTCAGAGACTGCCTCCTCAGCTTCACCTGATCCACTTTGCCCAGAGAGTTCATCAATTGTTTCATTGCTCTCACTTGACTGCAAAGCCAACTCCTTTCTTTTAGCAAGTGATCTTCTCAGCCTATTCTCTAGAGACGCAATGATATTGTTGGCTTCCTCAAGCTATTTCTGATACCTGTAACCCTCCACGATCTTTTTCTCAAGCGGTTAAGCTTTATATATTAGAGAACTACGCTCTGATACTAATTGTTATTCTTAACCGGTTATTGAGAAGGGGGGGGGGGGGAGGGGCGGTGAATCAGTAAATACTAGTTCTATTACAATTTAAAACTTGTATAAATATTCTTGCAAGATAAGAAGAATGCAAACAATCACCCACAAGCATAAATAGAAATACTCAGATCAACACATTATGTATATGTGGAAACCCTCGGTTAGAAGGAAAAAACCACAGTGAGACAAAGCTCACAACTTTAGTACTGCAGTAATAAAGACGCCCTATTAGGAGCTTACAAAGCACTGTTAAGAGTGCTACCTAGTAAAGGGATTTGATATAAGAACGGTTAAGATTTTGACCCTATAAGGAGTTGCCTTGCAAAAGGCCTTAAAAACACTAGTTAAGATGTTACCCGGTTAAAAGATTTTTACAAAAGAACCTGCTAGGGTTCACCCTGTTTAAGGGATTTGAAACTGCTTTAACCAATAAAAGCAATGATCTCAATTGACACTCTTTGTCTGATTAGATCATACCTGTTGATCTCCCTGATTTGCCTGGTTGTTGATCCTTTCTGCCTTTCACCTCTGTGACTGTAGCTCTTCTCAAAAGATATCTCTCTTCTGCTCTGAATTATCAACAACTTTTCTTGCGTCCTATAACCTGTATATATAAGAAATTAATCTTATTAACTCATAGAACCGCCAGGCTTTAAACTCGTCCTTAAATCATGCAACAAAAAAGCTTGCGAGATGATCTGGAGTTTACCTTGAAAACATCCGTGTAGAAATAAAATCAACTTCTGTTAAAAAGCTAACTCCAGTTCTAAACGGTGAGTGTTCCATATAATCCGATTTTAAAACAAATGGTTTTGCATAATCCGGTGCAGATTTATATGCAGTCGACCGATATCAATCTTATACCTAGTTCATCCCTGTATGCAACATAAGACCAGTACTAAGTACTCTGTTTGGTCTACTGGTGTATTACCTCTGTTTAATCTACTGGTGCATATACTCTGTTTCTAGTCTACCAGTGCATATTCTCTAAGATAAGTGATCTACCAGTGAGCCTCTACCAGTGGGAATGGTGTTTGCATCTAGCTTCACTAATGACAACTTATATTGCTAACAGAAAAAACTAGACCACTTACTTTCTATGATGCAAGAGACTCAAAATAGGCTCAGAACTTTAGAACAACAAGTTAGGAACATAAGGGCACTAGGGAGGAAGTACAAGAATCCCTATATAGGAAAGATTTTAGTAGACAAAATACTACTATCCACAATACACAACGTGGGGAGCAATAGAACTCCCAAACCTTTACTCAAACTCAATTTGATAGGGGTAAACAAGTGGTTTGTGATATAATGACATGAAAAAAGTCAAACCCTTGAAGTTTGAGGGCTCGGTGTCTGGGCAAATTATCAAATCCTGGCTAACCAAAATGGAAAAGTACTTTGAACTCAGGGATTACAGAGAGAGTTTAAGGCAACATGGGGCACTTACAGCTGGTGCGGTGGGAAAACACTAAGGTAGAGTTAGGGCTTAAAGCAATTAATATCACTTAGGACCAATTTGTAATATGCTTTCGACAAAGATGGTTACCACAACTGTTCTTTGACTAAAAGGGCATGAGTTCAGAACCTTAGACAAGGCGTACAAAATGCCCATGAATTAATACTGGGATAATTTTACTCGGTTATTGAAGTATATGCGTCCAAAAGTTCATCATGGATTTGAATAATCATATAGGTCGGACAATGGATGTCCTTGGCCCTGTCACCATGAAAAAAGCCTACAAGATGGTTGTCAGGCAAGAACATAAACTCATGAGGGATGATGACTTTAAGGAAAGAAGTAAAAAGAAGGCTAAATGGACACAAACTTCTCAACCTTTCAAAAAGAAACGTGAAAAATAAGATTTTCAGCAAGGGAAATGATAAGGGATTCAAAGGAAAAAGAGAGGAATTCAAGGGAGGTAAAAAAGAATTTGTTGGTTACAAGAAGGATAAGGAGACTCCTAACAAGGGTACAAAAAAGAAGGGACCTCTAGGGGGGTGCTATTCTTGTGGAGGCAAACGTTACAACAATCAATGCCTAACTAGGAACCAAGGTGGGAGCAGCAAAGAACCCCATTACCATCCCAACAGATAGTTTTTCAATAGTGTATCCATGCTACAATGGATAACTGTTAGGTAGAATTCTTGATCACTCCCATAGAAACAACAATTACACTCTATGGAAACCCTTTTACATTTTTGATAGACACGAGCTATTGAGAACTTTGTTTCTCCTATGTTATTGAGTAAATTTCTTGAAATAGTGGGCTTTATGGCCAACTCTTGGTCAGTTGAATATGCTAATCAATTGAGAGCTCGGGGTAGAGAAATGTCTATTTGAGGCCAAGATTGAGCTTCTTGGCTTCACAACGAAAGCCAATTTGTATCTAGCACCTCTAGGTTTATATGACATCATCCTAGGAATTAATTGGCTATGGAAACATAGGGCTAGAGTTGACTGCTATGAGAAATCAATATAATTATTTGATGACTTAGGAAACAAGGCTAGATTGTAAGGTGTGCAACAAGAAGTAATAATTTAACAACTTTCATCTATGCAATTGAAAAGAAGTGGTAGAAAAGGGTGCCAATTGTTTGTTGTCAAGATGGAAGAATTAGTAAGTTCTAGGGAAATTAGGATGCTAGATGATCTAATGATCTTTAAAGTGACCACTCAAGAAGAGATAAGATTAGGAGGGACTGGCGTATCTGAGGAAACTTTTGTAGAAAAGTATCCCTACCTTCCAGAATACCAGGATTGCCACTTAAAAGGATATTGGATTTCTCAATTGAATTGGTTCTTGGAGCTAAACCAATATCTAGGGCTCGCTACAGAATGACTACCACCAAACTTATGGAATTGGAGACACAGTTACAAGGATTGTTAAGTAAAGACTTGATATGAACCAACATGTCACTCTAGGGTACCCTTGTAATTTTTGTTAAAAAAGATGGAACACTTCACTTGGGCATGGATTACAGAATGTTGAATATGGTAACCATAAGGAATAAATATCCCTTACCACAAATTGATGATCTATTTGATCAGATTCATAGAAGATCGATCTAGGATCAGGTTACCATTAGTTGCGTTTGAAGGATGTAGATGTCCACAAAATCACTTTAGAACTCAATATGGACATTATGAGTTCACATTATAACCCTTCAAACTCAGTAATGCACCTGCAACATTTATGAATCTCATGAATAATGTGTTTCAAGACTGCTTGGACAAGTTTGTCCCTATATTTGTGGATGACATCTTGATTTACTCCAAAATAAAAGAGAAACACTATCAACATCTTCAAAAAGTGTTGCAGTGGTTGCGTGAACATAAAATGTATGGGGAACTATCTAAATGCACTTCCTTCAAGAAGGAAGTGCAATATTTAGGGCATTTCATATCAACAAAGAGGGTAATATTGGACCTTGCAAAGATTAAAGCTATAATAGAGTGACCAACCCCTAGAAAGAAATGTACGAGAAGTAAGAAGTTTTATGGGGTTGGCTGAAAATTTGTTATGAATTTTTTTCCGATTAGCTTACCTTATCACTTCACTTCAAAGGAAGGGGAATAAGTTTGAGTGGATGGATAAGTGCCAATAGGCCTTCTATCTACTCAAGGGAAAACTAAGTACAATTCCTATATTGAAAGTACCTAAGCTAGGAGGATAATTTATGTTGGTTATATATGCCTCAGGGGAAGGACTTATAGGAGTATTAATGTGTGAAATGGGCAAGTAATTACCTATGAGTCTAGAAAGATAAAAAACTATGAGAAAACCTATGCCCCTCACATTCTAGAACTCGCAACAATTGTGCACGTGCTACAAATGTGGCATCATCACCTGTTAGAGAAACTATTTGAGTTGCGTTCAGATCGTCAGGGTCTGAAATATATCTTCGATTAACCGAATCTAAATGTATGCCAAATAAGGTGGCTAGAATTGATTTCAGACTATGATTTTGAGACCAGTTACATTAAGGGAAAAGAAAATTGGGTCATAGATGCATTGAGCCGAGGAAGACATCTTCTATGACATTTGTACATACAGATTTTAGAATTCGCGTTCTTCAACAACTAAGAGAGGATGAATACTATCGGCAAGTGTGGGAAGCCATTTAGTCTAACCCTCAAGACTTCCAACTCAAATTTGATGGCCTTTTGAGATACTAGGGCTGAATGTATATATCAGAATCATTCAAATTGAGAAGATTAGTTTTTAAGGAGGTACATTTAGCCTCATATTCAAGTCACACTAGAGTCACTAAACTCCTTGCAAACATTAAACCCCTTTATATCTAGAAGGGCATGAAAAAGAATGCTGCAATGTTTGTGGCCAACTATCTCGAAGTAGTGTAAGGTCCAATGGGACCAATACACACAACGCAACCTAGGAGGATTACGATGAAATCCATTAGAGATTTACTCATCTTTTCAATGTTTATAACAACAACATTATCTTGCTATGTATTTTGCTATGTTATCACTTTGACAAATTCTCAATGGTTTATTAATACAATGCTTTTAAAGTTTTAATGTTTTGAATTGCAATGATGAACAAGTGGTTCAATTATGATATACTGCATTAAAGTGAAAATGATGAATTTGATTTTGGTTAGATAAATAGAATTCGAGAAACTTATATATGTTTTGATAAGCAAGAGTGCATTTTATAGTTTTGAACATAATTATGAATATGCTCCAAGTTTATAAGACATCAGTTGACTACATTTTATGTGTGTGCAAGAGTCATTGTCCTCCAAGCAAGGGGGGGGAAGCATCATTAGGTAGAGAGTGTGACATCTAAACAAGGATCACGTTGCTATCTGAAGCTCTTGGTATGTGCCATGTATAGGGTTTAGACCTAGTTTTGCAGTCTAGGACCGGGTCTCTTGGGCATCACCTAGAGGGTTAGTTAGACCATTAGGGTTATTCTTTTCTTTACTCATGTCAATCAATCAAAATAACTAATTTTTTTTAAAAGTTTAAATAACACATTGAGCATATATATGCTAAGGCCACATCTTAGAATCAAGTCGATTTTCAATTAAATTAATTTGATGATGCAATGCTCACATATTTATGTATTATCCGAAGTAAAAAAATATGTATATATTTGTATATACATATACATTTTCTCATGCAATATTTGACAAAATTGCACAAGTCCATATATGCATATATAGGGCAGGGGTGTGTGTGTAAAGAATTTACTTTTCTAATTAAAAAGGAAATGTGAAACTATTTATTTCTCTTATCTTAGCGGCTAGGAAAAGCTAAATTTAAATATTGAATGTTTAACCTAAACTTTTGTTGGCTCAAATATTTAAAAAAAAACCACCTCATATGTGGAAGGTAAGTTGTTTTCACTTCCTTTACAAGATGCCTTAGAGATAACTTGGAATCAAATCCAAATTTGGGAAAATGAAATTGAAATAATATATGAAAATGACACTTGAATGAATGAATGAAGGTATTTTAATGACATCCACGAGACCGAGCAATCTATGGGACCACAAAATAAAGATCTATATCATTTTCATGTTCTTTTTGATATCCCCCTGCCTATTATGAATTTGCATCAGAAAACTTGTGGTTTTGTGTAGTCTTGTTTCATCAAAAAGTTGATGTAGACAACTTCCTTAAAATTGTCTTCATATTGTGCATAGATATCCTGATAGGCAGTGCACTCAAAGATAAAGTGCCATTTTGTTTCAACACACCCTTTACTACGGAAAATGCATGTTCTTTCTTCCCAAACCTCCTTGAGCATTGTCCATCTACCCGTCTCACACTGCAGATGATGGAATCTAGTTCTTAACTGCGCCACTAACAACCTAAATTTACCTTTGATGGCCACCCATAAGTAGTATTTATCCTCATGACCCCACGTGAGATTGAACTCTTTCACACAGTGGTTTTTTTTCTCCCCATTTGCTTTGTCACATAGCAGCTTTAAATTTTTCCAGCACAAGTCTTTTTATCTCTTCATTGGTATTGGGACGTTTTTGCATGTCAATGTCCCACTTATTTATCCATTCCTTATTCTGCCTCATCCATGTCTTCTTTCTGCGGTCTAATCTCTCCTTGACCACTAACTTGGGCCAGCGTTGTGTATCCAAATTTTCAACTTTGTTTAAATAGCTTAACAAATGGATAACCGCAGAAGCTTCCATCGGGAACATACCTACTTCAGCCAAAAAAATCTCATACGGAATTGTTGATTTGACTTTAAGATTAGTAGTGATACGATATTTTTGTATTCTTTCAATTTGTTTCTATTTGTGGTTGGAAAGGCCACTCTCCCAAACTTCACAACCATACAACACAACTGAAGTGACCAACATGCTAAAAAGAGTCTTCTTGGTTTTCCAATCCCATAGTTCCGCTTGTCTACACCTATTTTGCAACAAAAAGGAAGCTCTCCATCCCCCTTGCATCCGTTTAGCTCTAAAAGTCTTCCAACTAAGCATGTTGTGAAGGTCTATTCCTAAGTATTTATATTCGTCCACGATCTCAAGCATATTTCCTTCAAAGAGGAAATTAACTTGCTGCTACTTTTTTAAAGAGAAAATCATGATTTTAGTCTTACTAGTGGTCACTTGCATCCCAACTTCGTGACAAAAACTCTCTAGTGCCCTCAAGTGTTCTCTTAAATCCTTGGCTATTTGTGCAATTAGAATAAGATCATCTGCATAAAGAAGTAACTTCACCATGTACCTAGCAAGTTGGATTCCCTCCCCTACAGTTTTGTGTAACCATTCTTTCAGATTGTCAATATACAAGCCAAAAAGAGTGGGATTAAGGATTACATATTAAAACACTTATGGAAGAGAACATGAAGACAGATATTTTATAACCCCACAACCCTTGTCATAATTGCAGGGATGAAATGAAGCTAAACACAAGGAAATTAGGTGAAATGTAACGGAAACAAAGAACGATATATATAAGTCTTTTCCAATTTTAATCATTATCAAAGGAAAGAAAAAATAAGGGCTTACGATAGAGAAGAGGAGAGAAAAAAGAATTAATGTCTTGAGGAATACTACAACTATCTCTAGAAAGGAATTCTAGCGTTTATTTCAGGCATGAACAATCCATCTTTTCCTTGAGTTCTTTTCCACTGAATTTGTTAGTACATATGGTCGAGAGTTGTTCAATCAGAAAAATAAATGAAGTGTGTCTTATTTTTGTTTAGTTGTGTAGGGTTCTATGACTGAAAAGTTCATGGTTGAAGTAAAAACAATAGTATGAAGTTGAATTGATAAAAATAGACATCATTTTGGTTATTTACAGAGCTTAATTTTGCTGCTATACATTTAAAAAATTTCTTGTTCAGGTTTAAAAACTAGAGTACCAATTAGAAGACACTCTGACACAATTTAAATATAGAGTTACATGAAAAATGCATGAACTTAAACTCTTAAAAGCTAGTATAGGGTTAAGAATTTACTCACATAGTTAATAGTAAGAATGGGGAATAGGCCCTAATATCATCTAGAATAATTTGTTGTCAATTTTAAAATAAACAATGAGATCTTTATTTCCAAGATACTATGGATTAAATACATACTAATTACTACTTAATTACAAGACACTTATTTCTGTGTTAATGAGAAAACATGAATTTTGGTTACCAAGATTTCTAGGAACCCCGATTTCAGCTACAAACTAAAGTAAAAACAAGAGTTACACATACACTTGGTTGGTAAGCTTTGAAATGTATTCAAGATACAACTAGTAGAAAATATAGAAATCTTTTGTAAACATGATAACAAGAGAGTAGAAGAAAGCTCAGAAAAATTGATATAAATGGTGCACCTTGCGCAACTAGAGCTTAATCACGAACAATAATAATACAATGGTAGAAACTCTAAGGCCAAAATGTAGGATGATGATTTTGAAGAGAATTATAAAACTAGTTTGAAAGTAGCTAAAAATACACCCAAAATCCTTTGGCTATTAATATATATGATAAAGGCACTAAACGTATTAAAAGTTTTCCTTAATTGAGTAAGATGATGTCTAGACCTGTAGGGTCATATGGAAGTTTCAAACTTGAGTAGGGTGGTGAACCAGGATTGCATGTACAACGTGCTTGATAAAAACTCCTTGGTCAAGGTGACACATTACTTAGCAAGTGTAGTCCATTCATAAAACTCGGCTACACCTCTAAGTCAATAGGGTCATATTAGTTAGGGTTTTACCTAGAGTGTGATTGGCTAGAGAAGTGTAGGGCTCAAACACCAAACCTCAGATGGAATTTGGACCATCGAATGTTATAGTCTCAAGTAGGGCAGTGCCATTCTCCAAATGGAGAATGTGCCAGGAACTTTTGGTTCGTGGTTGGGGGTAAAGCACATCAACGATGCTTCTCCTCTTTGGTAGATAGTCAGATGAATTTTGAGACACCTCATCATGAAATAACATTTTGTTCAGGTTTCTATCTTTACTTCAGTAATTGTTTCAGATCTTTCTTTTCTTACAACTATTAGTACTATTTGAGATAAAAGTATAAGTACATTTCAATTTAAAACTGTTAATTTTAAGTAATCAGATCTAAAAATTAAATCAAAGAAGAGAATTTAAACAAATTAGAATAATGGACACAACACAATTTACCTTGGGAAACCTCTAGGAGGAAAAACCCAACATTTAGATCTAGTTATTATTACTTTTCTCCAATTGACTTACAATGACATTGCTGAAGATTTGTTGAGGGTCACCGATCCACAAAGAAAATCAACTGTTGAGGACTGATTCAAATAATGGCCCCAATTTGAATCTTTAATTAGATCTCAGTCTTGAATGGATTCCCAGATGTCTATACTTAGATAAACAACTCCATCATTAATTTGCTGCTGGATCAGATCGCCATGAGCTTGTTGTTAATTATTTGATTTATGTGTAGATTGGAGTAGGTCAAGCCGCACAAGCCTAGGCATGAATCTACAGTCCTATGATTGTTGTTTGCAGTCACACCATGAATTCACAATCCTTCACTAAATAGAGAAGCTTGAGGAAATGATGTAAATGTGTTGCATAGAGACTTCGCTGATTGGATAGAAGACAAAAAATTGCATGTAGCCTTTTGTGTATTGTGTTTTCTTACACCCGAAATTCCTCATATATATATGAGTGAAAAACAAAAAACATATGTGGGGTCAGCTTCCAAGGCCGACCTTGGAATTAATTCTTTGGCGCCAAGGAAAACGTGAGAGGGAAAGGGCCCAGCCCTTAGGTGATTTTATTTTAATTAAAATTAAATATATAAATTAAAATATGTTAATTAAAATATTATATTTAAGTCTAATTTATTGTTATTAGCTAGATTTTTTATCTAGCTATTAAAATTAACACTCCCTCTTAGCTAGGGAGGATTCTTGCCAATATCATGAACTCCTTTCATGTTCTTCATCATGCCTACTCTCAAAGGATGGATCCACCTTACATTGCTTGCAGAGGGTGGAAGAGGACAAGCCTTAAGGATGATCACTTTGCATTGCCCACAGAGGGTGATAAAAAAACTTTGCCACCTTACATTGCCCAGAAAGGGTGGACTTATCAAATTAGTTACATTGCCACCTTGCATTGCCTATAGGGGGTAGACTTTAATTACAACATCACCTTGCATTGCTCGCAAAGAGTGATAAAACATAGATACATCTTCACCTTTCATTGCTCGAAGAGGGTGGTTTTACATTTATTCTCTCAAGGAAGATACAAGGTACAACTAAAACAATGAACACCTTGCATTACTCGTAGAGGTGGAAAAATCAAATACATAAATAAGATACATCAATGAAGGTGAGAATCCTTCTCAGCAAAAACAATAATCTTTACAAGTCCAAGAATTTCACAGAAGTATTCAAACTTCACCTTGTTAAGTGGCTTGGTAAGAATATCTGCCACTTTCTCATTAGTGTTAATGTACTTCAGTTGGATGACACCTCTCTGCACCATATCTTGAATGAAGTGATAATGGGTTTCCACATGTTAGGTCTGTCATGAAATACAAGATTGACATACATCTTTATACAACTCTGATTATCACAATGAATAATGGTAGGATCTAATGGTTGTCCAAACAGGTCAGTAAGAAGCTTACAAAGCCACACTACTTCTCTTGAAGCAACACTTGCAACAATGTACTCAGCTTCAGTTGTACTCAATGCAACTGAAGACTACTTCCTGCTGGCTTAGGAGATCATGGTGGATCCCACACTGAAACATAAACCCGAAGTGCTCTTCTTTGCGGTGACATCACCTGCCCAATTTGAGTCACAAAATACTTCCAAGAAAATCATATTGGAAGAGTACTTCATCCCATAGTCAACAGTGCCACAAAGATATCTCAAGATGGGTTTAGCAGTAACATGATGAACATGCTTAGGTTTGTTCATGAACTGGCTGAGAGCACTAACAACATAGCTTATATCTGGTCTAGTGTTAACTAGATACATTAAGGACTCGACTAGCTGCCTGTATAATATAGTATCTGCAAAATCAAAATTTTCTACATATGCACTCAACTTTTTCAGATTAGTCTCCATAGGTGTAGACATAGGTTTACAATCCAACATGCCAAATCTTTTCAAAATGTCTAAAGTATATTTTCCTTGACTTAACATAATTTCATTAGGCCCTTGCCAAACTTCTAAGCCAAGAAAATAATGCATAAGTCCTAAGTCTTTCATTTCAAATTTAGAAGCTAACTCCTTCTTACATCTAATGATTAGATCTTCTTTTCCAGTTAGAAATAAGTCATCAACATATAAGACCAAGATCAACATCTCATCATTAAGGACTTTGAAATAAATGTTAGGATCAACATTATTCTTACAAAATCCCAAACCCATTAAGTACTTATCAATTCTTTCATACCATGCACAAGGAGCTTGTTTGAAACCATAAAGAGCTTTCTTCAACCTGCACACATGAGTTTCTTTCTTGTGGATCTCATATCCTTCAGGTTGCTCGATATAGACTTCTTCTTCAATAACACCATTTAGAAAAGAAGTCTTGACGTCTATTTGGTGCAACTTCCATCCTTTAGCTACAAAAATGGCTATGATAGACCTGATAGAAGAATATCTAGCTACAGGGGAAAATGTTTCTTCATAGTATATACCTTCCTTTTGAGAAAAACCATGAGCTCCAAATTTAGCTTTTAATTTCTCAATACCACCATAAAAAAAATGCTTAATTTTAAATAACCATTTAGAGGATAAAACAAACTTACCTTTGGGTCTAGGCGCAATCTCCCGCACATCATTCTTGATGATGGACTCATATTCTTCATCCATGGCATTCTTCCACTCAAGCTGATCCATAGCTTCTCTTGTGTTAATTGGTTCACTTTCGGTGAGGTTGCACATCAAGGCCACATATTTGGAGAAGGCTTGAGGTCTTCTACTTTCTCTAAAAGTGGCAGGAGGAGCAACAAATCGTTCAACCTCTTGAATTGTGTTCTTCACCCAAAGTTGTCTTTTCTTGTTTATGATGATGTTACTAGGACCATCTGTGGGAACTAAAGGTTCATTGTGACAATTTGGACCGGGAGGACCTGTAGACTCCCTATGAAACTCAACATTATCATCAACATCCATCTCATGATTTTCATTAGCAACATTTTCATCTTCAATCAAGGAACTTTTAGATTTTCTTAATGCAATATTTTCTTGAAAAGTGACTGCATCTCTACTTACCTCAATATACCTTTGACCTGGAATATAGATTCTAAAAGCTTTGGAATTCTCACTATAGCCAACAAGCATACCTTTCTTAACAGATCATTCCAATTTGGTTCTTTTCTCCTTGGGGATGTGAATGTAGACTGGACTTCCGAAGATCCTCAAATGGATGATGTTGGGTTTCACTCATGTGAATGCTTCTTCTGGAGTCATATATTTTAGAATGCTGTGGGGACACCTATTTTGGATGTAAATGACAGTCTTAGCAGCTTTAGCCCAAAGGAATAATTGTAGGTTTTGATCATGAATCATAGCTTTGGTTGATTCAATAATGGTCTTGTTCTTCCTTTCAAAAATTCCATTTTGTCGAGGGTTGTAGGGGACGTAGAACTCCCTCTTGATCCCCGCTTCTACAAAAAAATCATGAAAGACACTTGAGGTGTACTCACCTCCATTGTGAGATCTAAGAATCTTAATGCATTTACTAGAAAGATTTTCAACTAGAGATTTAAACTCTTTGAACCTAGTTAGGACTTCATCAAATTCTTTTGTCCTTAAGAAGTAAATCTAAGTTTTCCTAGAGAAATCATCTATGAAAGTAACATAATATAAAAAAACTACTAGAAGATGCAACTGACATTGGACCACATAAGTCAAAATGAATAAGAGCAAGTTTTTCCTTAGAGCTAGATTCACTTTTCTGAAAAGAAATTTTAATTTTTTTACCTATTGCACAACCTTTGCATACATCATCATGAACGTGACTAAGTTTAGGCATACATTTGACCATTCTTTCAAGAGTAGGAAGAGCACGATAGTGAAGATGACCAAGTCTCGGGTGCCATAGATCGCTACAATTAGCTGAAGAGATAATAAGAGCTTGGAAAGGATGAGTTGAAAGCTTGTAGAGGCTTTCAAATCTTCTACCAATAACTCTAGCAAATTTGATGTTAGATTTCTTAGGCCAGGCTAAAACTCTACCTTCAAAAAAAGAAATTTGATAACCTTTATCTTTAGAGTAGAAATAGAAATTAAATTCCTTTTAATTCTGAGAACAAATAAGATATCAAATAACTATAATGAGATACCAGAATCCAAGTTGAGAGTTGTGTTACCAAAACCTCTTACAGAGTATTGTGCATCATCTCCAATGACCACATGAAGATTTGATTCATTTTCAGCCAAATCTATAAGTTGATTCCTATAACCTGTTATATGCTTGGAAGCACCACTATCAATCAACCAAGTGTCACTATCAATATGAATATTACTAGATAAGACATAAATGAAAAGAAAGTCTTCCTTATTTTCCTTATCATCAACTTCATTAATGTGTGCTTCTTGATGATTTGGTTGAATCTTGCATTCCTTGGTGCAATGACCAAATTTGTCACATTTGAAACAACGAATGTGAGAAAGATCCTTAGGTCTCTTCCTTGGATCATTGTTGTCTCAAGATCTGAAATTGTTATTCCTTTTGAAGTTGTTCTTCCAATTTCCACCTTTCTTAAAGGATTGAGCTGTAAGAACTTGATTTTCTAATGAAGAATAAGAAATTTTAAATCCTCTAGCATTTAGATGAGATTCTTCTTGAATACAATCATCTCTAAGACAATCAAAGGAAGGAATAATACCTCTACCACTCAAAATTTGAATGAATGGTTCCCAAGAATGAGGTAGGCCATTGAGAGATAGCATAACAAGGTCCTTGTCCACCAATTCTCCATCCATAGCTTGAATCTGATCCCTTAATTCAGCGATCCTCATGAAAAATGTCATTACGATTTCTCCCCTATCCATCTTGATTTGAAGAAGTTTCCTTCTTAGGGTGAGAGCCTTTCTTAGATTGTTGATCTCATACATGCCCTCAAGTTGTTTGAACATATCATGTCCTGAAGATGCCCTGGAGATGATAGGAACAAGATGATCTTTAACAGAGTCAATCAAAATTTTCTTTGCCTTTACTGCATTCTTCTTAAATTGACTTAACTCATCCAAATCAGATGGTTCAGTAGGAGATGGCCCTTGCACAAATTGAAGTAGATCATTTTCCTCTAGAGCAAGGAGCACTCAAACCTTCCATGATGTGAAATTTATAGCTCCTTCAAATTTGTCCTCTACCTTGAGCCCTGTCACCATTTTGAAAAGAACAACAAGAGAGAGAAATAAATAAATCTAATGTATAATGGGTTAGATCTAATCACGTTTAGTAAGGACCTAGCTCTGATACCATGTTAAGTTTAAGTAATTAGATCTAAAAATTAAACAAGAGTAGAGAATTTAAACAAATCAGAACAAAGGACACAACATGATTTACCCTAGGAAACCTCTAGGAGGAAAAACCCAACATTTAGATCTAGTTATTATTACTTTTCTCCAATTGACTTACAATGAAATTGCTGAAGATTTTTTGAGGGTCAACGATCCACAAAGAAAATCAAATGTGGAGGATTTGAATCTTCAATCAAATATCAGTCTTGAATGGATGCCCATATGTCTATACTCAGATAAACAAATCCATCATTAATTTGCTGCTGGATCAGATCCCCATGAGCTTGTTGTTAATTCTTTGATTTATGTATAGATTGGAGAAGGTCAAGTCGCACAAGCCCAGGCATGAATGTGAAGTCCTATGATTGTTGTTTGGAGTCACACCATGAATTCACATTCCTGCACTGAATGGAGTAGCTGGAGAAAATGATGTAATGTATTGTAGAGAGACTTCACTGATTGGAGAGCAGACAAAAAATCACATGTAGCCTTTTGTGTATTGTGTTTTCTTACACCAGAAATTCCTCATATATATATGAGTGAAAAACAAAAAAACATATGTGGGGTCGGCCTTGGAATTAATCCTTTGGTGCCAAGAAAAACGTGAGAGGGAAAGGGCCCAACCCTTGGGCGATTTTATTTTAATTTAATATATAAATTAAAATATTAGATTTAAGTCTAATTTACTGTTATTAGCTAGAATTCAAATCTATCTATTAAAACTAACAAAAGCTTCTTTGAATTATTTTTTGTGAATCCGAAATGTTGTTTATTTACAAGTTGTTGAGTTCATGCACATAGTTTCTTATAAAAAAAATTAGTTTCTTTCTGCATAGAATTGATCACACCATGTTATGTTGAGATTGATTTATTTCATTGTTGATTCTTTTTACATAGTGTAGGGGCTGAACACCAGAGTTCAGATGGCATTTGGACCATTGAATGCTATACCCTAGAGCAGGGAAGGACCATTCTCCCAACGGAGAATGTGCGAGAAACTATTGGTTTTTGTTTGGGGTTAAATCATCTCGATGATGCTTCCCCTCTCTTGAAGATAGCTATATGAGTTTGGATACACCTCATCATAAATCAACATTTTATTAAGGTTTCTATCTTTAATTTGATAATTGTTTCAGTTATTGCTTTGCTTGTAGCTATCAATATAGTTTGAGAAAAAAAGTATATCTCAATATAAAGCTTCTTTGAATTTTTTGTTGCAAATATGAAATGTTATTTATTTAAAAGTTTCTCAGCTCATGCACATACTTTTTTATAAAAAAACTTAGTTGCTTTCTTCATAGAATTGATTACACAATGTTATGTTGAGTTTGATTTATTGCATAGTTGATGCTGGTTACAATATGTTTCTAGGACCACTTCTACTGCAAGTTAAATGACACAATTTCAATGGTGGTTGATATATAAAAATCCAACTTGTTATCTAAAATGTTGCTTTCTTTGTGTTTTTATACACAACCCCCCAATCTCCACCCCACTGTACACACACAACATGCTCACACACATATGCAAACACACTTTGTAAGCATTTACTATATACCTTTTAGGCATACAATGTTTATGCCTATGCATATTTCTAGGTATATAGCAGACTATAGCTTTGTTTAATATTCTTATTTTTCTATTTTTGTTCATAATTTATTTTGTTTCCTTGACTAGTGGCTTTGAATCTTCAAAAAAACCCATTTTAATAAAGGTAGCTCTAAAATTTAAATTCCAATGAGCTAAACCTATACCAACATAATACATTTTTCTTCGCAAGCCAAGCAACATGCACCATTTAATGTTCCTCCAATTTGATGGTTTGAGAACTGAAGGTAGTGAATGCAAAGTTCCTTCGATTATGCATTGACAATTCAATGTTATTTGGAAAATCATTGAAAAGGAGATGATTATTATTTCAACAACAAATGAAACTCCTGCTTCACTCAAAATTTATTAAGAAAATGTGAATATGAAAAGTATCTGTACATCTAGACACAACTATATATCTGCATGCATAAATCCACACATGTAGATCTATACCTTCCTACATTTGGGCACAAAACAACTGCACATACTAGATGGCGAAAGTAGGTTCCATCCTCTCATTTTGTTTGCCCTCTTTGATGTAATTGAATCTTGATACTAAATCATATATAAAGCTCAAGTAACTTGAAATAGGAGGAAATTATGATAGTTAGAATGGTTCTTGTATAAGTATAATACCTTTGAAGGTGGATGGGCTTAACAAGGCTTCCATATTTAGAATTATATTGGTGATAATGGAATACTAACTAGTTTAGTTTTTAAATTTTTTTTTTATAGCAATAGCTTGCCATTTACATCCCTTTTTTTTGAATTTGTAATGGGTATATGTTGTCATGCATGCTTACAAGCTAATAAAGCAAGCATCATACACTTGTATGGCTACCTCATACACAAATCAACAATGAACAAACATCATACACTTGTATTCTTAAAGTTATCCTATCATAGATTTCATCATTTTCTTTATTAGTGGAAATGAAAACAACTTACAAGAATTGAACAATCGAGCAACAAAAGAACAAAAAACATCACACATGAAGAGGGATGCAACAACACCTAGTAGAAATCTAGTTGGGAAAAAGCTCTAGTAAAATGGAGTTGAACCTTCATATATCAATTGAATCAGCAAAGGTGCAAGCCAAAGCTCCTCTTTGGAGCCATTCATGACATTTTAGGACCATCAACATCTCTATGATCCTCTTATATGTTGTGTTCTATGGCTCAGTTGACAACTTCACACATATGTTACACTTAGTTGAAATGGGTCTAACATTTTAGAATCCTTAAAATCATGCCAATCACATGTATTTACCAATATGCCTATATAGTTAACTACAATTTTTTGGGTGCAAACAAAGCCAAAAAATGGGGGTTAAGATGGCTTTGTCTCTTCTATAATGGATTTTCTCTATTTTCTTGTTATAGTGACATGTTTGGCCAAAGGAAACCCAATATAAATTTATGAGTAATAATTTCATCTAGTGTTGTATATTTAGATCTAGATGAATTCATCACAAATAAATGAAAGATTGAACTAGGGATATATATTTGCATTGAGACAAACTTGCAATGATGGACAAGTGAAATTTGGCTAAGGTTGATGTTGGATTCTCCGAATGGACACAACGAAATCTAGAAAAGCCATATTTTGGGGGTACCATAGTATGCAATGCACACACAACTTTTGAATCCATCAACAATCTTTAGATAAGGTTGACTTTCTATTTAATCTAAAAAATATAATAATGCTTGTAAAGAAAAGTGGTAGGACTAGGTAGATGGTTATAAGGAGAGAAGGGTGTACATAGAGAAAATAAAAAAAGGGGTATTGTGCCAAGAACTAGTGATTGATTAAAACTCCCTTATGCATACAACAGATCCTCATTCACAAACCTATAAGTGTTTGTGGTGGGCTTCCTTAATACACTTATGTACAAACACAAATCATTTTTGATGAGGGGCATAAGTAGACAAACATAAACATATTCATAAAACCAAAATAGGTGCTCTTTATGATGAGATATGAAGAAAAAACTCAAATACATCACTTGGACCATCTTGTTAATATTATTTAGAACAACAGAGAGAGGGGGGGGGGGGGGGGGGTGAATTAGTTGTTCTTAGGTCCAGATGTACCAATTGAACTTTTAAACACTTCAACAATCTCAGATCTAATCACCAAGACAACTCAGTCTTTAAAGAATATGTATACCAGAAACATATAACATGCAGTCCACTATCCAATAGTAATTAACCTGAAGAATATAGAAACATTCACAACAATCATTCACACAAGTATACCACCAGATTTATAGTGGAAACCCAACTTGGGAAAAACCACTTTGTAACATGTTACTGATATTTTCATTCTTCTGAAGTGAGCTATGTGAAAAACTAACATTGTTAAAGGTTTACAAACACACTTCTAGGTGTGACCTTGTTAGCGGATTTAATCACTCTTTCAAAAGTGACTTGGTTAAAGGATTTAAGTACATTCCATTAGAATGCCACCTTGATTAAAGGATTTAAACAATGACTGTTAGGTCAACCTTGATTAAAGGATTTAGACTGACACAATGGTTAGAAATTAGCAGTAATATCTAATCTATATAACTCACTTTGCAAATATCAAATCCAATTCGCACATATATGCTGATTTACTGACTGAATTCCATTTCCATCTCCATCTCTGATCTACTCAGAATTTGCTTCAAGCAATCACAACTTTGATCAACTCCTTCACCTTCAACCTTCTGCTTAGACTTATCAGTCAATAACATCAACAACTCCAACAGACTATGTAACCTCACTATTAGGTTTTCCTTTATACCTCTCCAATAGGTAGATCCATCTTTTGCCTCTTAATCTCCTCTGTAGATCTTAAGTTAGGTCAGATTCATCGAATCCTTCCATCATTTAAGTTCTTCATCCATCCTTCTAGAAACATCTTCAATCTCCTCATTGAATCCATAATAAAATGATTTACCATGCATTAAATTCTCCATACAATCAATTAATAAAGTCAACATGATTTACATAACCCAAGAATTCAACTGTGTTGGCTGGAAATATGAATTCTTCCTCCAAATGTAAATTATTGACGCTCGGTCAATACTATGTTCATCTCTTCGGTCATCATTTCCTCACTTGGTCATCTCTACAAACTGTCTTCCTCGGCTAACACTGTTTTGCTCGGTAATTTCTCGTCACTCAACATAAACTGATGTTTGGTCAATAATAAAGTTACTTGACATATACTAGCGCTCAGTCGACACTAACATCACTTGGCTTAAACTAGATTTCTTCACTTTTGCTCGGTTAAGCCAACTTCTTTAGTCTTTCTTCTTAGATAAACAATACATTATCTTTTCATAGTGCCAAATAATCAATTACTCATTGAAGTATCAAATAACTCAACCTTTCTCTAGGTTCTATTGTTATCTCCCTTGCCCTAATCCTTTTCACCAATCAATAGATATAGTACTTTCATAGATAACAACTGTCTTATCAATTAAGGTTTGACATCAATGACAATACAACAATCACTTCAATTGCAGTTTCCAATAATCTCCCTCTTTGGCATTGATGACAACACCACATAAAAAACACATGATTTACCAACCAATCCAAAATTTTGTCATTGCATTAGAAATATTTATAATATCCTTAGCTTCATTCTAATTCTCAATAACTTAGCCTTGCTTGACCATTCACATAGTTACTCCCTCTAAATCTTTTCTATCTCTCTTCCTCCAATTCTCTGAATTTGTGTTTTCATCTTTAAATCTCTCCCTCTTTGACAATAATGCCAAAGAAGTATTTAGAACTTACATCTTTCATATGTAAATGTCATCTTGTCAGTTCAGTATTAGTGTTTCTCCCTCTGTCATCTTTCTTATGACTGATTATCAATTTTGCTGTTCTTGTTTTTTTTTTCACAACTCTATGCAGATCCTAAAGTGTGACCTTTCCTGCATCAATTTGTTAGATACTCTGTGCAACACATTTGATGCAGTGCTCCTAGCTTGACTAGGCAGCAGCTAGGGGAAGCACCCCTAATTTGCCTCTAAGATATTCATGAGCATCCTTAGGTAAAGATTTTGTGAATATGTCTGCTAATTGTTCCTTTGTGTTCACATATTCCATTCTTACTTCTTTTTCTTGTACCAATTCCCTCAAGTAATGATACTTGATAGCAATATGTTTGGTCTTTGTGTGCATCACTAGATTCTTTGATATGTTGATAGCACTTGTGTTATCACAAAATATAACAACCGGTTTAGTGATCTCCTCTTTCATACCGTTCAACAATTGCTTGATCAATACTAGATTTGAACAATTCACTGCAGCTGCTACATACTCAGCTTCTGCTATAGATTGGGAAATGCAGTTTTGTTTCTTGCTTGTCCAGGAGACTAAGCTTTGTCCAAGAAAGAAAGCTCCACCATTTGTACTTTTCCTGTCATCAACATTTGTGTAGACTCTCAGTTCAAATTTCTCATTCCTCTTGTAGTATAATCCATACTCTTCTGTCCCTTTCAGATATCTTAGTATTCTCTTCACAACCATCATATGATTTTACTTACGATTGGGAGAGAATCTTTCCAAAATCCCAACTGCTAGGGCTATATCTGACCTGTTGTGGACAACATATTGTAGCTTACCAATCATGGATCTATACAAGGTTTGATTCACTTCAGCAGTATCATCAGTCTTAGATAGTTTCTGTCCAGTAGCCATAGAAGTACTTACTAGCCTCGAATCCTCCATTCCAAAAGTTTTTAATATCTGTTTGATATATTTAGATTGTGTAATAAAGATAACTTTCTCCATTTGATGGACTTGTAAACCAACAAAGAATTTGATCTCACCAAACATAGACATCTCAAACTCAGTTTGCATCTCACTTGAAATTTTTGACATAGGTCATCTTGTCCACCAAATATGATATCATCTACAAAAATTTCTACCAACAAAATCCCTTTACCTTCTTCAGCTTTCATGTATAGATTGTTGTTATCATTTGTCCTTGCAAATCCAATCTTTATCAAGTAATTATGTATCCTCTCATACCATGCTCTGGGGGGGGCTTACTTCAATCCATACAATGCCTTGTTCAGTTTGCAAATGATATTTTTCTTGTTTGGATCAACAAATCCTTTAGGTTGTTTAATGTATACTTCTTCTAATATGCCATTCAGAAATGCAGAGTTGACATCCATTTGATATACCTAGAAATATCTGTAAGCCGCATATGCAAGTAGAGTTCTCACTCCTAATCTTGCTACAGGGGAAAATGTTTCCCCATAGTCTATTGCTTCTTCTTGTGTATAACCCTTGCATACTAGTATTGCCTTGTTTCTTGTAACTTGTCCATGTTCATTAAGCTTGTTTCTGAATACCCATTTTGTTCCAATAACATTCTTATTTTCTGGTCTCGACACCAAAGTCCAGGGATCATTTTTCTCTATTTGATTTATTTCTTCATTCATAGCTTGAATCCAGTCTTCATTCTCTAAAGCATCTTTTACTGTCTTAGGCTCAAAATTACATAATAAACATGTAGGGTCTTTCAACTTACTTTTGGTCAAGACTCTAGATTTCTTATTTCCAATGATTTGTTTAGGCTTATGATGTCTTCTCACATATTGTGCCAATGTAGGTTCATATTTCTTTCCTCCTTGGTCTTCAGGTTCATCATGAAAATTATCAGATTCTGCTTCTGATTGCTCAGTAGCATCCTCCTAATGCTCGACATTGGTTACCCGTGACTTTGCATCTAGTGATGGTGTGTTACTTGCCTCTCCTTCTTCCATATAGACAAAAGATCTATAGTCTTCAGATTCTTGTCTACCTTCTTGTTCATTTTTCTCTGCATATTCATCAACTCTCACATTTGTACTTTCCACAATTTTGTTGGTGTTAGAATTCAAACACTTATAAGCTTTGCTCTTAGTGGAATAACCTAAGAATATGCCTTCATCACTTTTTGCATCAAACTTTCCATTTATATTATCCTTTAATATATAACATTTTCTCCCAAAGATTCTAAAGTATTTCACATTAGGTGCATATCCATGCCATAATTCATAAGGTGTAACATTTGTACCTTTCTTGATTTGTACTCAGTTTAAGGTATAAACAGCTGTACTTACAGTTTCTCTCTAGTATTTTTGTGCAACATTCTTCTCAATCATTAGTGTCCTTGCACAATCCATAATTGACCCATTTCTCCTCTCAGCTATACCATTCTATGGAGGTGTTCTCGGTGAAAACATCTGTCTCTTGATTCCTCTATCATTACAGAACAGATTGAACTCATTTGATGTAAACTCTCCACCTCGGTCAGATCTCAGACATTTCAGGCTTCTACCTATTTCCTTTTCAACCTTTGCCAAAAACCACTTAAACAAATGAAATGCATTAGATTTTTCTTTCAAAAACATTACAGTCATCATTCTAGTGTAATCATCAACAAACAAAATAAAATACTTAGGACCACAATAACTTTGTACACCCATAGGTCCACAAAGGTCAGTATGAACCAAATCCAAAATATTTTCAGAAGTAAATGTCATGCTCTTGAAACTAGACTTGGTCATTTTTCCCAACTGACATTGTTTACACATCACATCATCAGGTTTCTTCAATCTCGGCAAACCTCTAACTTTCTTCTTTTTACTAATACTCACCATATTTTCAAATTTAACATGACATAGCCTCTTATGCCATAACCATACATCATCAAATTGTGCAAACAAACATGTCTCTTCAAATAGATCTAGATAGAATAAATTACCTCTAGTTTGTTCTCCACTTCCAATTAGTTCACCAGTAGCATCAAATATTTTAGCCTTCATGTGATGAAATTTCACTCGGTAACCAATGCTATTAAGTTGTGCAACACTCAACAAATTATAGTTAAGACCTTCAACCCAATAAACATTTTCACAAGTGATCTTATTAGTTAGCTGAATTGACCCTTTACCTCTCATAGGACATGGTGCATCATTACCAAACTTAACACTTCTACCTTTGTGATGATCTAGGGTTTCAAATTTACTTTTATCACCAGTCATGTGATGTGAGCAACCACTATCAATAATCCATTTATCACCTTTACTCACATAAGAAATAAGTGTAATTTTCTCATCTTCATCAGAATCATCTTTCATAGCAACATAAACTACTTCAATATCAAAATTATCACTATCACTATCAGTTTCTTCTTCGGCAATATAGTAAGATTTCTTACCTTTATCCTTGTAATCTCTATACCTTCAATGATCTCTGTGATCTCTCTTATCCTTGTACTTGCTTTCTCTTTCCTCATCCTTGTCATTCCTATCAGGACATCTTGCATCAATATGGCTAACTTTGTTACATGAAAAAAAGATTATAGGAAGTTTACCTTTATATTTGCCTTTTCCTCTTTTCAATCTTCTAGCCATGAGTGCCTCAAGATCATCTAGTTCCTCATCAGAAGTGTCGCTATCACTTTCACTATCACTTTCACTTTTCACACATTTTACTTTTTCTCTCTTAGATTTATGCAAAACCATTTGTGACTTGAATGTAGATTCAATATTAGGAACAATGTAGTTATCATAGTTAGAAAGCTCAAAAGTAGTAAGCTTACCAACAAGAATTTCTAGAATTAGAACATTACCAGGGTTACATCTTGATTCTTGAATTGCAGGAATTTTGATAGCATAGATAGGTGTAATACCCCAAAAATGGGCTATAAGTTCATTAATCTCCTATATCAACAATTCGAATGAAATCAACATCAAAGTCCTAACCTAAGGCACATCTAAACATCATCGAATCCTAATTGATTATCTCAAATTCTGCATCGGGGAATATTCTTAGCAATATTCCTAATTATCTTAATTATCTTTAATTTAATGATTATTTGGCAATAAATCACATTTATCCTAAGTTTGATGAATTGAATTTCTTCATATTTAATTAATTAGATTTAATATCTTGCCACTTAATTATGTAATTAAATTTAATTCTATCTATTATTAATTATATTATTTAATTTTGACAATAAATCTAATATCTTATGAATAATTGATTAAATTCTTATTTAATTGATTAAAGCAGGTTGTCATTATTTAATAATATAGTTTTTAATAAAAGTTTGATAAAATAGTTAATTAACCCATAAATTAATTATTTTATTTCAAAAATCAGTTAAGTTGAGAATAAATCACTTTATTTATTTATTAAATCATAATTATCCATGTGCATATTCAAGGACCAGTTAAACTCAAATTGAAAAATCAATGCAAGTTGTTAGCTTTTTGAAACTCAACATCTTTTTGAGTTTTAAAGTTGATCTAAACTTCTAATTCGAGTTGAACTGTGCTTTTGCATGATTTTTGTGAATTAAATTATCTTTATTTAAAAATAACTCAAAAATCAACCTGAGTTATTTGAGTGATTTATGGCTTTCTTCCATGCACCTCCAAAGCCCTGGATTTCTATAAAACCAAGGCTCAGCTCTTCATAATTCATCCACAAATTTGCACAATCACGCTGGAGAATTGAAATTGGGAAAATCAAAGCTCTTGCGAATTGACACCTCTGTGAGATCAATCTTGTATTGCATATCATTTAGCTTATATTCATATCATTGTTAGATCAATTTCCATATTAGCATAGATTCCATATCAAGTTTTCAGATCATTGCATAGAAAATACTAAAAAAAATAGATTAATTGCATTCATATTTCATATCAAGTTTTGCATTCAAATCCTTCATTTAGGTGTCGTCTAGGTCACTGATCTCGATAACAATCTGAGAACATTAATCTCGCACCTACTAGAAGGCAATAAATCGCTTGGTTAAATTAGATTTCAATTTTGCACAATTTTGATTATAGCTAACCTCTAATGTTTTACTGAAGTGTTGTGTCTACAGATTAGGTACAAAATTCACACACATTTCTGGCGCCCACCGTGGGGCCCTGAAATGGGCTTCCCTTCATTTCTATCAATCTTCTATCATTTCTCTATTAGAACTCCCCTGCTGCTGCCTGTTCTGGTGGTATTCTCAGTAGGACGTTATTTTTTGTTTCTTTTTTGCCTGCAAAAAAGAAATTTTTTTTTTTTGGGGACTTTTTCTATCAAAACTGTTCGTACAGCGCAATTTTTAATTTCGGTCCATATAGTGTCGTACGAGTTTTTCAGACTATCATTTCATCAGACACCCAGTGTCGTACGAGTTTTTCAGACTTTCATTTCATCAGACACCCAGTGTCGTTTGGGAGCATACCCACTGTCGTATGACAATTGACCGAGTATCATTTCATTAGACACCCAGTGTCGTGCGAGTTTTTTAGACTGTCATTTCATCGGACACCCAGTGTCATCTAGGAGCATACCCACTGTCGTATGACAGTTGACCGAGTATCATTTCATTAGGCACCCACTGTCGTTTGGAAGCTAGATTATCGTTTCATCATACACCCAGTGTCGTACGAGTTTTTGGACTGTCGTCTGGGAGCATACCCAATGTTGTACGAGTTTAAGACTGTTGTCTGCTAACAGACCCACTGTCGTACGAGTTTTCAAATTGTCGCTTGGTAACAGACCCACTGTCGTACGAGTTTAAGCATCAGATTTCAATTGTCATTTCATTTTTGTAGGCAATTTGTCAAATTTGATTTTTGGATTTTGACTAACAGCTAATCTTAACAGTTGGAATTCTTTGTTTTTAATTGACTCTTGCTGGTTTTGATTGGAAAAAGCATAAAATTTGCTAAAATCAAGTAAAAATCTACTAAGCGCGTTGCGAGGTTCTCAGGTATTCCACTTGTGCTGATAATATTTTGATTTGGGCTTAAAATAAATATCTCATGTGTCTAGCTTGGGTGATTCTTTTCATGCTTTTGTTTTACACACTTGCATAATTGATACTAGGTTGTGACCCCTTAAGGATTCATTAAGTAGTCTCAGATACTTGTGATTGATCTTGATTGCTATCTTGGGTTATTAGACTCGCTAATCCGTCGGCCCCTCATTCCGCCCCGTGGTTGCAATCTCAGTGCCATAAAGGGGAGGGGTCTACAGGAGAGAAGCGTTAATTATTCCACTTGGCAACCCATTTGTGCTTTTAGGAACTCACTTGTTTTCTAAGTTGGGGACTCATTTTCAGCTTGTGTGAGGTGTTAAGTGTTCCACCTTGTGGACTCATCTCATATTCGCTTTAAGCATTAAGTGTTTCTCTTTCTACTTTTTGGGTACTTTTGGTAGATTTGCTTTTGGAAACATACATATGTGCTTACATAGTAATTAGGCCCTATGAACACTATTCACGATTCTTGAGAGATTGGATTCCCAGCAAAATCCTTCTTGATGACAGAATCCTTGTAGGTAGGGAGGATACTTAGTGCATTTCACATTCAACTCGGTTAGTGCGTCTTCTTTTATTGATCGATACATTCTCTCCCAAGAGAGGTTGATAGATCACATGGGGTAGACATCACGAGCTTTGGTGAATCAAAATTGGTTAGTGCGTCTTCCCTTATTGATTGATACATTCTCTCTTTGGAGGGGTTGAAAGATCACGTGGGGTTGATATCATAGACCTTGGTGAGACAAACTTTGTCTTAGCGTGTCAGATTAATCTGCTTGCTTTGTTTGGGTTAAAAGTGAAAAGGTGTCAAAAACCTTGGATCTGGAGCCAAGTCCCCTTGTGGTATACTATTGTGAGTCACCTTTAGAGAGGGTTAACCGTAGCGGACAATCCCTTCACAGGGTAAACTGCGTTGACGGAACCTCAAGCGGTAATAGCCATTTTCGCTGTGGTAGTGACAGTTGCTATATAAATGTCCTTGTGGAAGAAATCTCCACGGGTATGGTTCATTATTGGGTTGTCAGATCTCCCTAGCAGCTCTTGAAGATTAAGTTCTCAGACTGTGTCAAAACCTTGGTGCATCGGGATTGGAGTTCACCCCTTTGGATCATAAAAGTTGCAGAGTCAAACCATTACTAAAAACCCTAGTGAGGCCAAAGTTTCATTTTCTAGGGTATATGTGCGTCATTGTAAAACATTTTGGAACGTACACAATTAGTGCTTCTAAGGATTAGAACGAATAAGTCACTTGATTGCTCATGCACAAGGTTGCTTTTACCCTTGTTCATTATTTTTAGACATGCTTGAAATCATGTGCTTGCTATTTTGCTTGCTTGTTTATCTATCTGGTTACTGAAAACGGACAAATCTGTTACAATCCTCAAATCTGGACATTGAAATTTGCAAACAATCCGAATCTGTAAACTCAAAATTTTGCAAAAATTGACGTAAAATCCTTTCTGGAGTCAAAAATCATTTCAGGAAGTCAAAAGTCATACGAGTTTTTCCAAGTGTCATTTCATTACAACCCATCTGTCATATGATTGAGTACCCAATGTCGTACGAGTTTCCATGCCAGCAAATTCTCAAAGTCAAAATCTTGCAACTATCATATGAGATTTTCAACTGTCGTTTCATTGATACCCAACTGTCGTATGATAACCAACCTAGTGTCGTATGAGTTTTGATGCCAGAGAATTCTAAGAGTCAAAATCTTGCTTGCAATTATTGTGTGAGTTTTTCAACTTTCGTTTCATTGCCTACCCACTATTGTACGAGTCTGCAGAGTGTCGTTTGGGAAAATTTAGAAAGTGTCAAAAAATTGTCAGAATTGCCAGATATTTAGCTTTTTCAGCCTAATTTCTAGAATCTGTTGAACAAATCATTGTGTCAAGAACAGAGCAGTAGCCATTGAAAATCAGTATACATGTCTCAAAGAATCAGTACACATGAGGAAGAAATTTTAATCACCACTATGATGAAGCAGTTGCAAGCTATGCAAGTTGAACTTAACAATCTTAAGAAAGAAAAGGAACCTAAAGAGTTCTCCATGGAAGCTCTGTGCCCTTTTCCATTTGATAAAGACTTGTACATGTCACCATGCCCCCAGATAGAATTTGAGCAACATGATAACCCTTATGATACCTCTTCCACGGAGAGTGACACATCCAGCTTTGGAGACTATGATGACTATGATGACAGACAATATAATGATACCTATGACACCTCTGTTCCTAAGATTCTTGCTCATCGTGTGTTCCTGCTTACTGGAAATGGGATGTCACATTGGATAGATCATGATGGTGATCCATATAATTCTAATTTTGAAAGAGATTTTGATGGCTTTTGTGGACAATACCTTGATTATGATCCATCTACCACTGCTGAGGACTATAAAATGCATCGTGCTAGCTTGAAGCATCAATATTATAAGAATCCTTCTCCTAAGGACTCTCCTGCTGAAAATAAAGATTATCTTCTCAAGCAAGATCATGTTAACATTGGACCTTTGTCTGGTGATGGTTCCCTTCCATCCCCTACTTCTTCCAATACTCCTACATCTCCTAAAGTTTTCGAGTCTTTCCAATCTTTCACAAAACCTTCATCCAACACAAGCCTTGATACTTTTCATATAGTTCCCTATAGTTATCCTCAAGGGCTACCCCTTAAAGAAACTCAAGCTAAACTTCACTTGGCTGCAAATACTTTCAATAATGCTAAACCTAAAGAGTCTAAGCCTTTATATGCTATAATGCCTACTCCACCTAGTCCTCCACCATCTCTTCCAAAGTCTTCCATACAATCCCAACATGCTTCCTTGTCCTTAGAAGTGGCTCCATGTCAAGAGGACTCTAATGATAAAGAAAATAACATAAAGAAAGATCAAGATCAAGAACCCTCCATGTTATCCAATCTTTTTCATGACGTCTCTTATCCGCCTCAGGGTTCTTTTGATCTTGCACACCTTTTTTCATGCATTCCACCATGTCTTAAGTCTTCTCCTAAGCAAGATCAAGCTACTACTTATACTGTTGAGCTTATTGACAATCAAAATAACCTTACTACACTTGTGCTTTCCAAAGATGATACTTCCATTAAGGTTCGTAAAAATGGTGTTGTTACTTCCAATGTTAAGCCCATTGACAATCAAGAGACAAATTATTCACTTATGCTATCCAAAGATCCTTGTCAAGATCAAAGTCTTCCATCTTCTTGTTCTACCACTCCATGTTCATTTCCACTTTCTACTCTTCCTGAGTCTTTGCAAGCTTTGAACAATCCAATCAAGGAAGGTGCTCATATTTAAGATGTCCATGATTCTATTGAAAATCCTAATGCTCACTCTAAAGATGTTGATGTCCTTGGTTGTCATATAAATGCTGATAAACTTGTTGATTATCCTTTTGTGTCTTCCACTTCCATCCTCAGACCTCTTCCACCACTACTAAGGACTTCACGTCATCCTTCCATATTGGGTCTTTATGTCCCTTCATTTTTCCCTCCTAACTCTCCTAATTTGCCATCCATCTTGGGTCCTTACATCCCTCCATCTCCTATATTTCCTCAAGATCAACATAGATGCATACCCTCGAATCCTTTTCATCCACCCACCCATCTAAACCAGTCATATCCTCCTTCTTCTTCCACAAGTCCCAAGTCTTTTGGAAGTAACTTGAATGTTCAATACAAGAAAAAGAAGCAATACAAGAATCCATCAAAAAGAGAAGATCACCATGTCTCCTCTAAACGACATGGAGACATAAAGTCAAAAGAGATATCTAAGAAAAAAACTACAAGACAAGTATGGGTTCCAAAATCCATCATTGAAGATATTCTCTCTAGATCATCAAAAGAAAATAAAAAGCCTATGGCTATATGGATTCCAAAGTCTCTCTTGAAAGAGTTTGGTGTTGAGCAAAAAGTTAAGTTGACATTCAAGCTTCCAAAGGCTTCCACTTCATCTCCCTCCAAAAATATTTTTCCATTCCATGCGCCTAAACCACAACCTCTACTATCCATTCGCCATATTCCTTCACGTATTCCTTTATTCATGTTTCCTCCATCCTCTCGCCACCCTTCAAGGTGTGTGTTGATGTTGATCTTGCCTTCCTTTCCATCCACCCTTTCACAATCATTCCATTCATTATCCTTCTACTTTCTATCTTTTTTTTCATTTGCCTATTCCTCCTATCTTCCAACCTCACTCGCTTTACATAAAACCTTATCCTCCATTTTTATCTTCCATCTCCCTTTCCCTATTAGCATCTTTGAGCATATCATTTTGAATCCTTGGCATATCATGGTTTATCCTTTCAAGGAGCATTATCTAAAAAGCTTGCCTTCTTCCAAAGAAAAAAAAAAAAAAATTGAAAATGTGCCTTGGTGAAAACTTGGAAACAGGTGCCTTGGTAGCAAAAGTAAAGAGAAATAAATTCATCCTATGGTGAAAACCACTCCCTTGTGGTGCTTTGGATAAGTACCGTGATGAAAACCTGGCAATCAGACATCATGCGTAGTTCTTCTACATATTTCATCCATTCCATCTTCTCTCTTTGATCTTGACAAGGTTGACCTATACGCGAACATTTGGCTATTTTGTGAGCTATCTTACGATGATCTTTCTTTCATTCCTTCCATGTTTAGCCTTCATATCCATCTTCCTCCATTCATTTTCGCCTATCGCTATCCTTTTCCCTTTTGGTCTTGATCTAATAAGAAGAGAAAGAGTAAAACACGATACTATGAAGCCTCCTGACATGTCTACTCCTTTGGACTACATCTTGTCCTTCTTTGGCATTACGCTTTTGTGACTTATCCTATGCTAGCCTTTCATTGCTTGTCCCAATGTGCTTTACATGACAATTTTTCCCTAGCTTGAGTATTCTTGAGGAGTTTTACCTTGAGGATTTCTTCCATTCATTCTCTTGTCTTCCATCTCTTCCACCAGCTTGCCAATCCCTCTTGTTCTCCACCTTGTTAGACATTGGGACTGCACGATATGATCTTGTTTGGGAGTTTGCAAATGAAAAAAGATGCTATCAAATATACCAAGTATCAGAACCAATATTAGAACAAGTATCAGAACCACTATTAGAATAAATATTAGAACAAGTATCAGAACAAGTATCAGAACAAGTATCAAATCAAGTATTAGAACTCCCATTGGGGCTACACCTTTCGCTTTAGTTTATGGGTCTGAAGCGGTACTGCCTATTGAGGTTGAAATCCCATCACTAAGAATCAGAATGCATGGTCTAGTAACTGATGATGACTACAGAGTGTCTAGGTTACAAGAACTTAAACTAGTAGATGAGCGCAGACAAGCAACATATTATCATCTCAGAGTATATCAGAAGAGAATGTCTAGAGGCTACAACAAGAAAGTCAGACACAGAGAATTTCAGGTTGGCGATCTAGTCTTGAGAGAAAATCCTAAAAATCAATCCCATCGAGAACGCAAGGGGAAGTTCAAACCCAATTGGCTGGGTCCCTTTGTAATCACTGCTACTTTTGGCTCTGGTGCGTATCAACTCTCAACGACTGAAGGAGAACAGCTCCGAGAACCAATCAACATTTTCCATCTGAAGAAATTCTACGCCTAAGGCATTCGGTCTATGGTAAAATGTCTTGAAAAAATTATAAAAATTGGAAAAAGTCCTAAAAAAATGAACATCTTGGTGAAAACCTAGCAATAGGCGCCTTGATGATTCACAAAAAAAAATAAAAATTGAAAAAATTCAAAAAAAAAAAATTGAAAAAATGAAAAATACAAAAAAATGAAAAAGAAAAAATGTGCCTTGGTGAAAACTTGGAAACAGGCGCCTTGGTAGCAAAAATAGAATCTCTACCAAGATGGTGAAAACCCGGCAAATGGGTGCCACTTGTTTCAAAATGCTCCATCTATCAGCGCAATCTTGGTCTTTCCCAGCTTTCAGTCTTGCTTTAGTTTGTACATATCTCCTAGTTTGTTTTGCATTTCCAGTTTTCAATAAGTCGGTTTGTCCACCAATCTGCTCAAGTGTCTGTATCCTATCAATGTTCAAATTTGGGGGCAATCAATGTCATATCCTATGGTCTCCGGCGTCTCTGAGACGTGTCATATCCAGTCAGAGTCCTTTAAAGCTTCATTTGATTCAGTCAAGTCTGTCTTGTCTCCAGAAAGGATTTTGCATCTACAACAACGCAATCAACATCAAACATCAAATTGAAAACAATCTGTGCTTTTCATGCTTTTATCTCCTTGTATGCTTATTGATTCACATTGAGATTTTTGCATATTGTGTCCCTTCGAGCTCTTCGATGATGTCCTTTATAAGATTTAGAGAGTGATGACTGGGGGCATAATCTTTTCTTTATTTTCTGCTTGTATGTGAAAATCTAACAACTTTGGAAATTCTGGATTGAAATGGTGTTCGATTATAAGAGCCTCGATCTCAAATTGGATGGCCATGCATACCTTGACCTTTGATACCTAGAAAATTCAAGGAAGTTTGATCTAACTATTATCATTTTGAGTGAGTTCTTTCTCCTACTGTGAAACACAATCTTACCTAAGGATGTGAACGATAAAGGGTCACTACGGGTAATTCACATTGGATTTAGAATGATCTCTTGGCTGTTTGATGTGTTTGTCATGCAAGGCGTATTCAGGTCATCACGACGTTCATGTTTTGATGCTTATACAAATTGCTATATCAAAATGGACGTGATATTCAGGTCATCCTGGTGCTTGTGGCTTGGTGCTTATATCTAATCTGACATTCTGAAAACAAAACCAATATTCATATATCCATGGTGGTTTTGGACCAGTGGGTGTTGTATTGGTTCTTGAGCGTTACAAATCGATATTCATATGTCTATGGTTTTTTTTTAGCTAGTGGGCATTGTATTGATTTATCCGGTTACCTAAAAGTTCAATGATGATAACAAATCGACATATGATCAGTGAGTAGGTCCTAGGTCTTAGGTTGCATTTCATTTTGCATGTCTCTTTGCTTTTTGCATGTTTGCATGATCTCACAATGATTAAATGAACTTCAATGCTTAAACGATTCTTCAAATCGCATCTTCAAATCTAACAAGAGTTGAATCTCACATGAAGGTTCCTCCAATGAAACAACAAGTAGAATATTTTTTTTTGGGGATCAAAATCAAAATCTGAGATCATTCATATTGTCAACTACTTGCATAATCGACCTTCCATCATCACAAAAATCTAGTATTCAACTTAACTGATTATCTAACATCAAACTATCAAAATTTCAACTTGGTCAACTATGGTCAACTCATGGTTTAACCTAGTCAAACTTGGTCTTTTGGGACCTTCCAATGATGCAGAATGCGTTCTTGAACGTGTATAACCACTTTTCCAATCAATTAACATGCTTCTAAACTCTCAACGTTGACTTTTCTTGTCAGATTTTAATTTTAATCCCGAAGGGGGCATGGTATTACACATCATTCAAAGTCTGTAATCTAATTTGAAATCATATCTTTGCTGAAATCATATCTTTCCTCAGTAATCAAGACAACAACCATGTCTAGTTGCTGATTCATCAAAAGATCTCATCGCTCAGGGCAAATCTATCATCACTTGGGGCATATCAGATTCATCAAGATCCATATCAATCTGGTATTCTCCTAATCTTGTAAACTGTATCAATTCTTGCAACCATCGGATCATAGTGTTCTTTCCTTGGTTCTTCGACAACTGAAGGATTCAGATGTGATACCTGCTAGTTCTACTAAGACAATCGAGTCTAGAACTGGTCACTCACTTCTTTGCAATCCTAAGGTTTGGAATCAAGCGTTTTGACACTTTTTCGCAATCATAGGTTCATTTGCTGTTATAGTGAACATTATCTTTGGTCATTTAGGACCTGTTATCTTCATATCAAATCAATATCAATTAGCTTCTGTCTCATATCAATTATCAATTTCAAACATCAGTTTCATATCTTTATCAAACACAGACTATCTTTGAACCACTGCGCTTCACACAGTAATTCAAAGAGGGGCAAAATGTAATACCCCAAAAATGGGCTATAAGTTCATTAATCCCCTATATCAACAATTCAAACGAAATCGACATCAAAGTCCTAATCTAAGGCACATCTAAACATCATCGAATCATAATTGATTATCTTAAATTCTGCATCGGGGAATATTCCTAGCAATATTCCTAATTATCTTAATTATCTTTAATTTAATGATTATTTGACAATAAATCACATTTATCCTAAGTTTGATTAATTGAATATTTTCATATTTAATTAATTAGATTTAATATCTTGCCACTTAATTATGTAATTAAATTTAATTCTATCTATTATTAATTGTATTATTTAATTTTGACAATAAATCCAATATCTTATGAATAATTGATTAAATTTTTATTTAATTAATTAAAGCAAGTTGTCATTATTTAATAATATAGTTTTTAATAAAAGTTTGAAAAATAATTGATTAACCCATAAATCAATTATTTATTTTCAAAAATCAGTTAAGTTGAGCATAAATCACTTTATTTATTAAATTAATTCATAAATAAAACATGCACAATCATAAAAGCAGACAACTATCAATTATCAATTAAAACTAAACTCTATTTTGAGTTAAAACTTAGCTTTTGCATGTTTTTGTGAATTAAATTATCTTTATTATCAGATAACTCAAAAATCAAGCTGAGTTAATTTGCGTGATTTATGGCTTTTTTCCATGCACCTCCAAAGCCCTAGATTTCTATAAAAATAAGGCTCAGCTCTACATAATTCATCCACGAATTTGCATTCTCACGCTGTCGAATTGGAGTCTGAAGAATCATCTTTGCGAATCCAAGCTATTGTGAGATCTTTCTAGTTTTGAGCATTGCATATCATTTAGCATATATTCATATCATTGTTAGATCAATTTCCATATTAGCATAGATTCATATCATTTTTTCATTATTATTGCATAGAAAAATCCAAAAAAATAGATTAATTACATTCAATTCATATCAGTTTTGCATTCAAATCTTTCATTTAGGTGTCGTCTAGGTCACTGATCTCGATAACAATCTGAGAACATCAATCTCGCACCTACTAGAAGGCAGTAGATCGCTTGGTTAGATTAGATTTCAATTTTGCACAATTTTGATTTTTGCTAACCTCTAATATTTTACTGAAGTGTTGTGTCTACAGATTAGGTACAATTTTCACACACACAATAGGAAGCAAAGTTATCAATACTTTACTAATAATAGTCTCATCCTCAATGATTCCATTAGCTCCTCTAATAGCATTCACTACTTGCTTAATTCTACCACAATACTGAGCAATATTCTCACCTTCTTTCATTTTCATTTCATCAAACTTACCTCTCAAGATTTCAACTTTTTCCCTTAGAACATTAACATCACCACCATAGATGGTTGCAAGAGTATCCCACATTTTCTTTGCAGTAGCGCAATCCTTGATATCTTCAAATTCAAGGTAGCTTAAGGTAGATGCAATCTCCAACATTGCATGATTGTGTTCCTATTTTGCTTTCATCTCCTCGATAGTCAAAGGTGAAATAGGTATGACATAGTCATATTCAACATAGTATTTCACCGAATCACCAATACCAGCTAGATGTAGTTTCATCAAACTTTTCCATGTAGGGAAGTCCTCCTTGTTCAACTTCAGTACCTCCTTTTTATACATCTTGATCATTAGCTTCAAGTACCTTTAAACTTTGTCTGTGTAAGCACCAACCTAGCTCTGATACCAATTGTTAATATTATTTATAACAACAAAGAGGGCGGTGAATTCATTGTTCTCAGGCCCAGATGTACCAATTAAAATTTTAAACACTTCAACAATATCAGATCTAATCACCAACATAACTCAGTCTCTTAAGAATATGTATGCCAGAAGCATATAACATGCACTCCACTATCCAATAGTAATTAACTTGCAAAATATAGAAACATTCACAACAATCATTCACACAAGTATAACACCAGATTTATAGTGGAAACCCAACTTGGGAAAAACCACTTTGTAACATGTTACTGATATTTTCACTCTTCTGAAGTGAGCTCTGTGAAAAACCAACCTTGTTAAAGGTTTACAAACACACTGCTAGGTGTGACCCTGTTAAAGGATTTAAACACTCTGTCAAAAGTGACCTGGTTAAAGGATTTAAGTACATTCTATTAGAATGCCACCTTGATTAAAGGATTTAAACAATGACTATTAGGTCAACCTTGATTAAAGGATTTAGACTGATACAATGGTTAGAAAGTAGCAGTAATATCTGATCTATACAACTCACTTTGCAAATATCAAATCCAATTCGCTCATATATGTTGATTTACTGATTGAGTTCCATTTCCATCTCTATCTTTGATCTTCTCAGAATTCACTTCAAGCAATCACAACTCTGGTCAACTCCTTTAACATCAACAACTCCAGCATACTACGTAACCTCACAATTAGGTTTTCCTTTATACCTCTCCAATAGGTAGATCCATCTTTTGCCTCTTAATCTCCTCCGTAGATCTTAGGTTAGGTTAGATTCATTGAATCCTTCCATCATTTAAGTTCTTCATCCATCCTTCTAGAACCATCTTCAATCTCCTCATTGAATCCATAATAAAATGATTTACCATGCATTAAATTCTCCTTACAATCAATTAATATAGTCAACACGATTTACATAACCCAAGAATTCAACTATGTTAGCTGGAAATCTGAATTCTTCCTCCAAATGTAAATTACTGACACTTGGTCAATACTGTGTTCATTTCCTCGGTCATCACTGCGTCACTCGGTCATCTCTACAAACTATCTTCCCTGGCTAACACTTTTTTGCTCGGTAATTTCCTGTCGCTCGACATAAATTGATGTTCGATCAATAATAAAGTTACTTGGCATATACTGACACTCGGTCGACACTAACATCACTCGGCTTAAACTAGATTTCTTCACTTTTGCTCGGTTTAGCCTACTTCTTCAGTCTTTCTTCTTACTTAGATAAACAATACATTATCTTATCATAGTGCCAAATAATCAAGTATTCACTGAAGTATCAAATAACTCAACCTTTCCCTAGGTTCTATTGTTATCTCCCTTGCCCTAATCCTTTTCACCAATCAATAGATATAGTACTTTCATAGATAGCAACTGTCTTACCAATTAAGGTTTAACATCAATGACAATACAACAATTGCTTCAATTGCAGTTTCCAACACATCTATCACTAGTAAAAAATCATTATAAATAAGAAATAACCTACAAATATTATTAGAAATATTGTTGTTATTGATGTCAAAGAACAAAAGATCAAATTGTTGCCATCATATTGTTGCTGTCAAACATGTAGTATTTGAGGTTTAAAAGGTGTGAAAGCCAAATGCCACTAATAACGTATTTCAAGCTAATCATTAACACCAAAAATGAGTAGACCTTTGTTGAAGGTAGTAATGGAACAAATTTAAATAAAAAAGGTGGCTTAGTTTACCTAACAATGTTGGAGTTAATTTTATTAAAAGTGGTTGTTCCTCATAAGATTATTTGGGAATTATTTGAAATTCAAAAAGTTGGATGACCTCCTTTATAAAAAAATTATTTTTTATATTATGTGGTGCCTCATAGGAAATGGATGACCCCCATAGTGTGATCACCCTTCTTCCGAAAATAAAATATATTTATTTATTCTCATGTGCCCAACCTCCTTTCCTACCTCTCTTGGGTGAGAAAACGTAAAGGTTGTATAAATGATAGATAAGTTGAGCGTAAACAATGTAAGCAATTAAATAAAAATATTTCTAATTCAAGCAAACTTATAGAAGATCTTCAAGAAAATATATAGCAGATCTATAAACATATTTATAGCAAATATTGAAGAAAATTTATTGTAGATTAATAAAAGATTTTCAAGCAGATTTATAACTAATTTATAAGTAGACTTACATGTAGATTTTATAAAAGAGACTTACACAATCATGATGCTATGAAGTAGCAATATTCAAGATGATGAAAGCTTTTCTTTAATTTGGAGGTTAGTGCCTAATAGAAGATATTGGCGTCTCTTGCTAACTTGGTGCTTGGTAGTAGGGATTGGTGTCTCTAGTGAGCTAGTGCCTACAAATATTTGTAGGAGATTTATATTCACCCATTGGACATAGAGATAAAAAGTAAGTCTGTACAAGTGTTGAATTTACAAAATCACTTATATTCATCCACTGGGCATAGAGTTAAAAGTAAATCCTTCCATTTTCCCTTCCCTTTCCCTCCCCTTCACCCCCAAAAGAAAACAAAATAAATTCTTTTGTATTTTAAAGGCCCCAAAACAAAAATAAATAAATTCTTTTGTATTTTAAAGGCCTTGGGGTAGGGTGACCATTGTCAAGGTTTAGGAGTAACATCCCTTGTGAGTGGTTGGAAGGGAAAGGTCCTTGTGTGGTAGCCAAGGGGTAGGGCCCTCTTGTAGGGTTCAAAAGTTTTTAAAAAGCCATCCAAATCAATGATTTCAAAGAAATTATCTGTAGATGTTGGTAGAGGAGGAAACTAGTAATAGTAATAGTAGTGGTAGTGGTAGTGGTATTATTATTATTATTATTATTGGTAATGATTTTGTTGTTTGGGATATGAAGTATTTAAAAAGAAGATAGCTCTTTTGAGGAGGCTATTTTTTTTCCTTAAGGAACCCTCACAGATGGAGTGGAACTTCTTGATTTGTTTAGCTTCTATACTAAAATTTTCTCATATGATGATGGTATCATAAAAAAATTTCTAGTGAGAACAAGGAGCACAAGTGTAAGAAAATAGAATACAAAATTACATCAAACAACACCAAATAAAATAATATAGGTAAATTTCTCAAATGAGATAAAATTTCCACAACTTTATATTGTTATAATTCTGACTTTTACAACAAGGTGGATTGTTATGAAAAACATTACAACATCTACATACACTACAAATTTGCAATGCATAAGGAACATGTTGAACAACTAAAGTTTTTTTACAAATTCGTAAACCTCCAATGTAATCCTTGAATTAGAATGCCCTCAAGAATCAAAGGTTGTTTATCCTTTGATTCTTTTAACCAATAGAATTTTATTTCATGATCATAATATCCTATAGGTTTTCATCCATAAAAGAAATATGAAACACAAAGTGCTCTAGAATATGAACACGGTGTATTAATGGATAACCCAAAATGAAATATTTTTCTAATTTATATACTGCACACATAAAATTAAAAAAAGAGTTAATCCTAATCCTATATTGGCACCAAGGCCCAAATTTAAATTTTACATGTTGCACATCAAGTTGGATCTAAAAGTCTCATAGATTTCCAATATAGGGCTTTGAATTTTCTCCTACTCTAATATGAGGTTGTGTCCTCTTCCTTCACTAACCTTAATTTGTGAGCCTTGATGAAAATCTTGCCTATGTCTCATTGTTAGAGTTCTAGATCTTCTTGTATCCTTTTACCACTTTGACACATGTTATTCAATATCTCTAATCCTTTATGTTTCCCTCGCATGTGCCAAGATGTAGCTCCAATCACCGATCCTTGCCTTTTCCTAGCATGTGCAAAGTTAAAACTTTGATCCCCCAATCCCCAACATATCCATGAGTTTTCTCTAGTCTTTCGCTTTGGCATGGTACATGCAATATCTCTAACCCCTAATCATATTAAGAGTCTAAATCCACTCCAAAAAATCATCTTTCTATAGGTCAAGTTATAGTTATGATCCTCAATCTTTGGCAACTCTTTAATTTTGCTCAAGTTTTTGGAAAGTGGGCATGACAACAAGTTGCACCATTTCAAGATTTGTGAGTTTTATTATTTTTTAATTTGGTTTTAGGATGATAATTGGCCATGATTTTTATTACTTGTAGACACTTTTTTAGGAATATTTTTTGCTAGGTACTCAAGTAATCCATTCTAAGAAGCTTAATATAGCCTTTGGGGGTGTTAGGCTATGGGAAACTAATGCAATATTATATAATCAAGAAGACAAAAAATGTATTTGAATATGAGATAAATCTCATCTCTCCTTCTTAGAGCTTTACTATGCACGAGGGGTTTCTCCCTTATTAGATCACACAAATAACACTCAATATATAAAATTTTCAAACAATAAATAACAATAAAGGAAAATTAATCAACATTAATAATTTTGGAATTATTTTTCTAGATAAGCTAAGCCATTTTATAAATGATTTAATCCCAATTTAACTGTAACTAGTCTATATTATGTTAGGCATTGACAAGGCAGTAGGGGATTCCATGGTTGCATAAAGATAATTTGACTATATCATGTTAGTCATTGACAAGGAAATAGGGGACTCAATGGTTACATAAAGGTAACTTCACATGTTCATAAGTAAAAAGGTAAAAGATATTTAATAAGGCACAACAACCTTCTACACCATTACATGCAATGTGGGAGATTTGTCAAAATAATATGATTTTAATTTTAAAAGTGGAGTGTATGCTTAGATAGAAAGATAAATCAATGCCTATTCATTTGTATAGAGTCAAATGCCAAATAAGAGAAAAAATCTGCTTGTATAGGGTTTCGGGGCCCCTTCAAAACCTGCTTTTACCCTAATAAAAAACTATTCAATCATCCAATATTATTTTCAAGCAGCCTAATTTATCCAGTCTTCCTTTGAATAATTATGCCATTAGTTGATATTTCATCTAGAACATATAAAATTCTACCTAGAAAATCCATTGATAGTACCAAATACATCAAATGCTATGTATTCCTAATAGAAGGATTTATAATACTACTTGAATGCTAGTTAACATGAATTTAGCACAAACATATTTAACGTGTACCCAAAAATATGTATTTCTTGAAGTGTATTATAAAACAATGGAGATATTTGGATGTTAAATGATCACATCTTACATTATTTTTTCAAAAGAAGATATAATTAGTACAAATAAGCTATTGATAAAAAACCAATCGACCAGTCTTTTCGTTACTAGATAAATCCATTGTGCCTGCCAAAGGTTTTCCAACCCTTTGTACAATTTATGCATATTCTATTCATACAAGAGTGACAATTCTCATCTTGCACAGATGATTTACACTTATCAACTTTTATTAAAATCTAAAATCTATTAAGTGGTTGGCACATTTACATGTACCATCAAGGTTCATAATTTTCAAAGGCTAGGAACTAGTTTCCTAAATGAGATTCACCCTAGAACCACATAGAATATAGTAAAAGAAGATACTAATTCTTAATATTATTACCCACCAAGTTCACTTTGTTCTTGCAAATGAAAGAATGTAATTCCCATGATGACAATACTCCTTTATTGTCCCAACATAAAAAATAATAAGTGCATTAGTTTTATTCCAATGACCTTTATCAACACAGAGTGACATGTTGAATTGTACATTTACCTTCTAGGTGTTGTAGTTAAAAACCCATTGAAACCCATCTTTATTCTTAAATCTACATTCTAAATGATATGATATGATTTTTTCATACCATGTGTTTGGACATTATGCATGGTCACTCACCTCCAAATTATAGGGAGAGAAAAGGGTCACAAAAAGAATACCACCAATAAAATAATGCAAACATGCACCATGAAACCATCTTAGAACTTAGAAAAAACAAATTAATAAACATGATACTTCCAAGATAATTGTATTTCTTTTATATAAGCAACTTGTTTGAGATTACTATTTGACCAAAATCATTGCACTACATACACAAGAGCCAATCCTTTCTACAATTTGAAGATTTTTATTGGAAACTTATTGGCCATTTTATAAACTACTAAACTTTTGATAATCCTAGACAATTGCTTGATTTCTTTCATCCTTTTTTCATAATAGACCATTTGGACGAAGAACCTTTCATTTCTTATTGTCATAAACTTTACCAACTGTCATTCGTTAAAGGTTATCTTTGAAAAGATCTTGCACAAAATATCTTCCAATCTTAGCAATGTCTAAGTTGACAACTTTTTACCTTATCCGTCCCCATTTGACGTTGATCCTAGTCAACTTTGCATCTTGTCATTGTATAAATACTCTTCACGCCTTATTGCTCTAACTAAAAAATGTGAAAGCAATGGATTCAAACCCTCAAATAACCATATGGATATGAAAGAATAAATAATTCTTTAACATTATCCATGTATTTAACCAATCTTAATTCTTTTTATTTGTTAAACAATCTATTTCCAAGACTACCTTCAAATTATTTATGTTGAAAACATACCTAACATTTAATTGAATTTTTGAAGCTTTGATGAATTTGCCCATCACTATTTCTAGCTTGAGTACCTTGCCCAACTATGCATGCATATGACAGGATCAATCATTTCTTCTTTCTATAATTGTTTCACAAAATTTGACACAAATATATGGACTCATCTTTTCAAACCATAGTGGTTTTATTTTATTATCAACATTCTATAGAGGAGGTAGTCCTTCTAGGTGTTGTAATTGAAAACCCGTTGAAACCCATCTTTATGCTCAAATCTACAACCTAAATGATATCACATGATTTTTTCATACCATGGGTTTGGACATTATGCATGGCCACTCATCTCCAAATTAGAGAGAGAGAAAAGGGTCACACAAAGGATACCACCAATAAAATAATCCAAAGATGCACCTTGAAACTCCCTTAGAACTTAGAAAAAAATAAATTAATAAACGCGATAATTCCAAGATAAGCATATTTCTTAAGTTATATTAGCAACTTGTTTGAGATTACTATTTGACCAAATTCATTGCACTACATACACAAGACCCAATCCTTTCTACAATTTGAAGATTTTCATTGGAAACTTATTGGCCATTTTATAAACTACTAAACTTTTGATAATCCTAGATAGTTGCTTTTTTCTTTTCATCCTTTTGTCATACAAGACCATTTGGATCAAGATCCTTTCATTGCTTATTGTCATAAACTTCACCCAACTGTGATTCGTTATAGGTTATCTTTGAAAAGATCTTGCACAAAATATTTTCCAATCTTAGTAATGACTAAGTTGACAACTTTTTACCTTATCCTTCCCCATTTGATGTTGAACCTAGTCAACTTTGCATCGTGTCATTGAATAATTACTCTTCATGCCTTATTTCTCCAACTAATAAATGTGAAAGCAATGGATAAAACTCTCATATAACTATATGGATATGAAAGAATAAAGAATTCTTTAACATTATCGATATTGATTTAACCAATCTTAATACTCCTTATTTGTTAACCAATCTATTTCCAAAACTACCTTCAACTTATTTATGCTGAAAACATACCTAACATTTAATGGGACTTTTGAATCTTTGACAAAATTTGTCCATCACTATTTCTAGCTTGAGTGCCTTGCCTAACTATGCATGCATATGATAGGATTAACCAATTCTTCTTTCTACAAGGGTTTTACAAAATTTGACACAAATATACAGACTCATCTTTCCAAACCATATTGGCTTTATTTTATTATCAACATTTTATAGAGGAGGTAGTCCTTGATTCAATATTACATGTGTAATGTCATTAACCCTACGATGTGTATTGGGTTACGAGTAGTCAACTTGTGGTTACCTTAGCAACGTAAACAAGTTACATAATCAATATTATAATCACATGTAGGTATCGATTCATCCTAAGGATTATAGTTAAGTATTATGATGAGTAGAGTCATAACTGACGTGTAGACATAAAGTGGTTGCCAACATAATTTTTTTACAAGTGCAGATCCTCAAAATTAAGGTAAATTGGGTTTAGGCAACCAAAAGTGGACAATTCAAATCTACACACAAAGATCAAATTTGTAAGTGGTAAGATCAAATCTATAGTCTTAGAAATAATCCGGAGAGTTGCATTGTGAAATTTTTAGTCTAATAGCACTCATTTGAAAAGGTACAAGCAGATGTCGCAACAATGAAAATATCATTCGTTACAAAATCTTAAATGTTAGTAGACATTATAGCTATGTACCTTAGTCAATGCTCATGTTTTCCAAGTCCATATAAAATTGGGGTGCAGCTAAGCTCCCTACAAAATATACCATTGACCAAATTTCAAAAACCATAAAACACAACAGATTTTTGCGAGCATGTGTTCTTTATGATCTACATATTTTGTGGTCGAAAACCACAAAGCAATTGCAAAAAAATCACTGTATTTTCGCGAATCTGAAAAAAAAAATAAAAATTTAACATTTTATTGTCTTTGGTATGTCTTATAGAGAGCTTAGCCGGTGCCAAAAAATTGTACAATTACTTTTGATTTTAATGATATTCACACTCAATGATTCATCATGTTCATGCTATACATACCTTATTTCCCTCCTAATAATGACTATTAAAGCAAATATAAATGTTATAAATTTATAATTCATTTGCTAAACTAATAAGAAAACTGGTTGGACTTGGTTATATATATCCATATACCAGCAAAATTTTCATCGTCAGAGGTACGTAAAAACGTAAAAGCTAACTTGGTGAGTTGAGAGCTCCAAAATATTTACAGAGGCATCTGAGCTTGAACATGGCATGAACATAGAAAAGAAAACACTGTTCTTTGAAATATATTCATTTCATATCCCAGAGAATCTTCACGACCTCAAAGGTTTTTAATCGGAAAGCAAATCTATCATGAATTAGACCTTGAATGACGAACTGACAAAATCAAAACTGTCCTTTTTTCCTATGAGCATTTCAACGCACAGAGGATTCTCAAATTTGCTCTTCACGACGGAATACAAAAATGTAACACCAAAAAACATTCAGAAACACAGAACTCTAACGAATCGAATAGCAAGCCAGTTATGACGAATCTATATGCCAGAGTATTAATGGTTTTCATAAACACATTATGCCTCAACTCATATTGTGTTGCATTCAGAAGAAATTCTTAGCATTTGTGAAACTTTTCCCTCCCCATTCCAGACTACGAGGTTTCGCGTCAGATAGAGTTTTAGAAAACAGGCTTCTTAGCATGTACATCAAGTGCGGAAATCTGCGAGATGCACGCAAACTGTTTGACGAAATGCCAAACCCAGATGAGTGTTCATGGAGTGTCTTGATTGCAGGTTGTGCAAAGCAAGGGCTACCTCATGAGGCACTGGAATTGTTTCGTCAAATGCAGGGAATGGGAGTCCAAGGCAATCAATTCACGTTGTCTGGTGTGCTCCCGGCGTGCGCAAGCTTGAGATATCTTCAGCAGGGAATGGAAATCCATCAAGAGATAGTAAGAAGTGGGTTAGAATCAGATATGTTCGTGTCCAATGCTGTGGTAGATATGTATGCGAAGTGCGGGAGTTTAGAGTTTGCACGCCGTGTGTTTGACAAAATGCCTGAACCCGATAGGGTGTCTTGGACGACCATGATTGCTGGATATGTGCAAGCAGGTCGGGTTGATGAGGCTCTCAGCGTATTTCGACAAATGCCTCGGAGAGATGTGCGAGCTTCGACTGCAATGATGGTGGGATATGCGCAGAATGGGTTTGTTGACGAGGCAATTAAGTTGTTTGAGGAAATGCCGCAACGAGATGTGGCATCATGGAATGCTATGATTGCAGGATTGGTACAGAATGGGCATGGGGACAAGGCTTTGAAGCTGTATGCAGAAATGCAGTCAGCTGGCCTTAAGCCAAACTCAAAGACGTTTGCTAGTATTATACCAGCGTGCGCCAACCCAGGAGCTCTACAACAGGGCAAGGAGATCCATAAGCAAGTGATAAGAAGTAGGCTTGAGTCCACTGTCTTCGTGGCTAGTTCCCTTGTCGACATGTATGCAAAATGCGGGGATGTACAGAAGGCACTCGAATTGTTTGACAAAATGCAAAACAGAGATGTTCTCTCATGGACTGTAATGATTGCAGGGTATACGCAGAATGGGTTTGATGTGGAAGCTCTAGAGATTTTTGATCAAATGCAGTTGGCAGGCGTGAAACCAGACTTCAAAACCTTCACCAGCGTTCTTCCAGCATGTGCCAACTTGGCAGCTCTGCAGCGAGGTATGGCAATTCACGAGCAGATTGTTAGAAGCGGAGTAGAGTCTGAATCAGTTGTAATGAATGCCTTGATAGACATGTATGCGAAATGTGGGAGTTTATACAAGGCACGTGAACTGTTTGACAGAATGCACCAACCAACTGTTGTCTCATGGACAGCAATGATTGCAGGATATGCCATGCATGGTTATTGCAGGGATGCCCTGAAGCTATTCGAGGAAATGAAGCATTCTGGCACAAACCCAAACCATATTACTTTAGTTTGTGTTTTATCTGCATGCTGCCATGCAGGTTTTCTTGAGGATGCCAAACGGTATTTTACTTCAATAAGTGAATGCTATCACATCACACCTACAATGGAGCACTATAGCTGTATGGTTGACATCCTCGGTCGTGCTGGGAAGCTGGATGAAGCACACCACTTTATCAAGAAAATGCCAATAAAACCGAATGCTAATGTATGGAGTTGTTTACTCAGTGCTTGTAGAGTACATAACAATATAGCTCTAGGACATGAAGTTGCACTGCAGCTTTTTGAGTTGGACCCTGGAAATCCTGCACCTTATGTGCTCCTTTCAAATATCTATGCTGCAGGTGGTAGATGGGGTGAACTTGAGAAGCTTAGGAAAATTATGGATGACAGAGGGGTTAAAAAAACTCCTGGGTGCAGTTGGATTGAGATTAATAAACAGGTCCATACTTTTCTTGCAGGAGACAAGTCAAACTCAGGAATGCAGAAAATCTGAACGGGGTTGGAGATATTTTCTCAAGAGATGAAAGCAACAGGTATGTTCCAGATAATGAGGAGTAACAAATGCTCTCTCACCAAAGTTATGTACAGAACTTTTAGACTGTACTTATCGGAACAAGAACTTTTATCACTTAAAAATTGGGAAGTGGTTATTGGTAATGCAGAGCTTGAAACAACTATAGAGTGATCGAGAACCAAAAGAGGATATCAATTGTTTTCTACATTGATTTACGCCAAGAATTTTGACGTCTGAAAAGTTGGAAAAACGTTATCAATTAAGTAGAGGTTGAAGGAACTAATAAGAGTGATGAAGGACTAAAGGGAGATACTAAATACTAACTGCCACCATATAAAAACAGATAAGCACAGTGTACCTATTGAATCGAATCAGTTACTCAGTTTCTTAACTAGATCTCGTTTGGTAGAAATATTGTTTTTATTATTTTAATTAAATCTAGCTTATATCAGGGAACATCAACCATTAGTGCTTTTCCCAATATGTTAAGAGTTTTGCCCCTACAAGTTTCCCTCTAATATTGAAGATCTTTCTCCTGACTTGAACATGTTTTCACTTTGGCTAAAATTTATTGGGTAAGAATCTAGTCTTTTTAACTGATATCAACTTCTATGTAATGCCCCAAGCTTTCCCTCAAGGCATTAATGAACAAAAACATGGGCCAACATTTTTTTCATTAAAAAAATGATATATCATAACCACAAAATAGACTCATGCCTAAGGTGTCACCTACAACCCATACTGAACACACTTGCCACATGCACCAAAGCATAAATATAATGACACAAGTAGAAGACTTTACCCTAAGTAGTCACAAATATTGGCACGAAAACTGACTTATGGAAGAGATATAGGATGATTGAAACCATTGATTTACCTTCTTTATATCTCTACAAACCCATATTCCAAGTTTCACTGAGATAATGACAATAAAAAAGGGTAAAAAATTCATTTTGAGTTCTTCATAAGATTGACTACAAGTTGGACTTTGGTACCTAACTTGACTTGAAACTTATTTCCAAGTCCCAAATCCCTTCTAGCGCCTATCCTCTATAGCATATAATGACTAAGCTAATTGTACATAGAATCAAACCCTTGCTCAAACTGGGGACTTGTTCATAGTCATATATTCTATTTGATCTCCAAGTTCCACAAAAAAAATGAAAACAATCACTCGTTGACCTTGGGTACATGCACAAACTTGGAACTTGTTCCCAAGTCCTTGGTATCCTTTGTCATACATGACTCAACACAAAACATAACTCAACAAAACCTCCATAAGTGTCGAGCCTTGGAATATTTGATTTTGGCTTCCTATTTCCTCTTAGTCCCTACAAACCTCAAAACTATACCTATGAAAAATGAATGCCTTGTTGATGTTAGCTCTTGTTGCATTCATGGGACTTGTTTTCAAGTTCCAAGTCCTCCTCAATGGTCGCATCTTGGCAGTGACTTAACACTATAGATGTCATACTTAACCCTATACCAAGGAAATTGTTCCAAGTCCTATGTTTGCTCTAACACCCACAACTTGTTGACATATAACTAAGGGTTCTGATGAAGGGTACTCCCCTTATTTAGCCAAACACACAACACAACAAGGAAATAAGAAGGAAATTGTAAGAACATATTAATGGCAAGGACATAAACACTTGCTTTCTATTATCCTCAATGGAACGACATTACAATATTCAGAAAAACAACATGCTAAAACCACATGGACATTTTCATTACAATAATTTGCAAGACAAAGCCACAATCTCCCCTTTTTGGAATCGAATCCTAAAATCCCCCTTCAACCCTATATAAGTAGCACAATTAGCCGCCTTAGAATATTTTGGAAAGTGAAATTTCTCATTTTGGCGCCCAATGGTTCAATTTCTCGCCTTAAAGTGATTTTTCTCTATTTTCCTTTTTGTATTGAAATTGAAGTCCTAAAGGTACAACTTTCGAAAACCATAACTTGTGAACCGTTGAGTTGATTGGATATTATACCCCATTTTGGAAATGACATGAAATGCACTATGCCCAAGGCTTGTGAAGTGCTAGTTGATCAAAGTTTGAACCCATTTTGGAGCCTCTAAAGCCTTCATAAATGAGTTCAAAGTTTTTGTACCACCCTACCAAAACTAAAAATTCAATATCTTCAAAACCATACTTGATCTTGTCATGAAACTTTGCGAGTAGTCTAATACATCCAAAATGAACCTCCAAGGAAGCAATTGGAACAATCTATGCTCAAATGAATAACCTACTAAAAATAGTAACCCCATCCAAAGATAGCCCTTATTGAAAACTAGACAATATTTTTGGGTGATGCAAGATTGCTCTTACACCCTGGATGCTCCTGCATTAGGTTCCAAGTCCCTAGTCCCTTTGGATGTTTAAAACCCATTGAATTAAATGAGAATTTACCTTTGGACGGTAAAGTCTAGACTTGAATGTATATTAGGAACCACTGTGAGTTCTAGGTCTGAGTTTCAACTTATAACCTAGCCCTAGCCAGAACGTGATATAGAAAGAAATTTTCTACAATATAAAAATGACAAGCTTAATTATTTCACATGACAAGACATAACTTTCTTATTATTAGAGTTGTGTACAAATGGTTTTGGGGATACATTCATAGGGTAGTGGCTTTAATTTGGCCCCATGATGACCTCCTAAAGTACATAGGTCCCAAGAAAATGGAAGATTAACAATCCCTACCTTTTTAACTAAAGAAAGACAAAATAATTTGCAATGAAATTAAGTACAAAAGACAATGCTTGCCATAACCACAAGATGATCAAGCTCCCAATGTGCAAGCTAACATATTGAAGATATTTGAATCCTTCATGGTGATAACATAACCCAACCATGTGGTAGCCTCAAGTTGACCTCACTATATTGAATGGTGAGAACAAAGGAATTCATATACATTCATGAAAAGAAAGCAGTATGGTAGCACTCATGCAAAATACACATGCTTAGGACATTACTACAACATACAAACATTTGGTGCAAGATTGACATGAAACCCACAATAGGATCTCATCAATGTTTAATATAAGATGCAATTGATGCAGAAGAATGAGAATCCTAGGTATAGGACAAGGGATATCAATGTAGTCACTTAATGATGTAGTAGTAGAAAGTGTGGGAGTAGAGTTTCCTCAATGAAGATACTCATGATGTTCACCAACTGCCAAAGTTGTAGTGCGTCCCATGTTACTAGATTAAACATTCAATAGTCTTGTGATCCCAACACATAAATATATTATTTAATCATTTAGTTAATCCCATTGTTCATTATGTTTTCAGTACTTGATTAAACTCTTCACATGTTTTATTTATGGTCCCTTTGTGGAATGATAAATGGTGGGGGTCACTCGTTTCTTACGTACCTTGTGCCCTAGTCCTAAAGGCTAAACACTCTAAACCTAGGACTTGGATGTGGCAAGGAAATCTATAGCAATTGTCACAATATGATTTTCAAAGATGAATTATTTCATTTTACATTGAAAATCATTCCATCCAAAAATTAAAACTATAGACACTCAAAACTATCCTTAATTAAATTAATATTTATTATTTATTTAATTAGTTCATGAGTATTTCCTCTATTAATTAAATAAATATTTGTATTTATTTATTAATTCATTAGGTTTTACCACTATTAATTAATTGAATATTTTTATTTATTTAATTAGTTCACTTCTCCCTTTTTCCTAAAATAAAATAAATATTTTATATTTATTTATTATTTTAATCCCACCTTTTTTATCTATTAGATGAATAAATATATTTATTTAATTCATTATCCTCGTGTTTTCTACATGAACATGAATTAAATAATGTATTTAATTATTTTCCTAATTCTTTTCTCATGCACATGATCAAATAAACTTTAACTATCTAATTCTAATTATTCTTCCACTTCCACCTCTCAAACTTCCATTCACTTCGAGTTCAATTGATCACTCAATTCACTTGACTGATCAATCAATTCTGTCTAGCCGAGTTATGCAGTTGATTAACTCTTCATCAATTCCTCTCATCAATTCTCATTCGTAGATCATCCAGTTTTCTCCTCAAATCTTCACTATCGATTCTCTTGGAGATTTCTATAAAAGAGGCTTCTTCCTTCTCATTTGGCTAATTGTGATATTTCATACTTACATGCTATCACTTTGTTCTCATCCTCCCATTTTTCTACCATACTTGCATCAATCAAACACACTTAGTTCCTTTATGTCATTTTTTGCATGTGCTGAATAGCTGAGAGCAACAACCATCTTAGAAGATCTTGGAGTATAGGAGAACAATGGAGTCAAGAAAGTCTTGGATTGGGGTAATTATTATGTTTGCATTTCATGATTTAGAGCTCTATTGATTGTTTGTTGAATTAGATTTGTATATCTAGGGTTGTGGTTGGGTCAATTAGGGCTTACAAATAGGTCTCATATTCAACACATTATTTTGGCACTCTTGGTGGGACACTAGTCCCATTTTCAAATAATTTGTGATTTTTAAATGGTTTTTGTTATTACAGGTAAGATCTATGCGTATGATTACTAGAACAAAACATTTGTTACCTATGCTTGCACATTTGATTTCTACATTAGGGTTTTAGTTTTTAGTTTTTTATTCTATTACCATTTTATTCTTTTGCGCATTTGCTCAACATTGTTGTGCTTATGCTCCATATTGTTGCACTTTTTCTTATGTTAGATTTTGTAGGTTCTGTTGTTGCATATTTGATCAGTGTCAAGCTCTGCTTTTGCACCTTCTTCCTAGGCATTTATTGTCTTTGTTTGTGCATTTGAAAGGTATATCTATGCTTTTTTTTGTCTATTCCCATGCTTTTGAAATAGTGACTTCATTTCTAGATTTGATGAGTTTCAAGATAACTCTTTGGGCTTACCAAGTAGTGCAACTTGCCTCTCATGTGTGTAATGCTATAATTGAAACTACTAATACATTTGTGGGTGCATATTGTGCAACTTTGTGTATCTTTGATTTCTAGATTAGATAACCTTAGGATTTCATAAGGTTAATAAATTATTATTTGACTTAATTGGCGCACTTGCACACTTTGTGTTACCCAAGAGTGTTGTTGATGTATCTTGTGTACTCACCTTCATAGATCTTGGGTGTAAGAGAAATCACAATATTTATTTACTTCATGCTTCTTGATTGAGTTGTGAAAGGCTTAAGCTTAGTTTATCAGATTGTGAGTCAAAGTAGTAATTCCACTTTTAAATCTTGGTGTATCAGCTTATAGTAGTAGTATGTTTTATCTTCAAGTCAACTCTCCATGAATTTTTCTCATCATGTTCATTAGTTTCTAGAAGTTCTTCAAGGGAACCAACCCTTAGTTTGGAGCTTCACTTCAATTGTTAGAAACCCCATAAGCCTAGGAGTGTTCCCATGTTTCACATAATAGCTGAGTGTAGGCTTATCTAGGGTGCAATCTTTAGTGACAACAAAACCTAGTGCAGTTTTAGTAGTTCAAGTCTGGTATGTTCCGCTCCTTATATTGCCCCCCCACCTCAAATATAAGCTCCATATTGTTGCTAAGGCAATCTCACATACTATATTGACTATTTATTCTTTGAGTGTCCTTTTGAATTCTAATACCTTGTCACTCAATCATCCTTATGAGCTTAATGCTCTTGGTGTACCAGTTGGTGCTGATATAGCCTCCTCAATTCCACATATTTGTTTGATGCATACTTTAACTATGTACAAGCACATATGCTTAGGTCCCCTTGGATAGGCTATTGAGATTCCCATTGATACATCTAATTATGAGGTCCATCATATGGCTAGTGTTCCACATTAGATGATAATGATTGGAGCACATCTTGGAAAGTCATCACATACTAGAGATGAGGAGGTTCATGGATCTTACTTAGATAGTGTAGTGGTAAGACTTGTAATTTCATAGTGTAGTTTATTTTAAATTACTATTTATAAGAGATTTTAGTAAGTATTGATGTTTATGTACATGGTCTAGATTTAACAATGAATGTTAGAGGAGGACATGATACAGGTCCAAGATGCCACACTTGTGACCATTTCATTTGGCCTTTACAATTACACGATATAGATTTTTGCATATAGATATTTATAAATTTTTATTGTATACATTCATATAATTTAAATTGTCATTAATCAAATTATAGATTAACTTTTATGTTTATCTTGTTTTACTCTTGTAGGCCATTCCTAGTGTGGTGAAGGTGTAGCATTGTCTAGCCTCTAGAAGTGCAACAACTGATCAAGGTAATTGAACACAATTTTAATCAAATTAATAGTTTAAATAATTTATAATGATCATACATGTGTACATAAATTGATATTTTTACATACTTGTTATTTATATGTACAAAAACCTATTGGGTTCACATCATGGTTTACTACTCCCACAACACTTGAAGAAGCATCAAAAGAGTTTCCTTAACAAATATATGTTTATTTTATTTTGTGTTTAGTAAATATGTTTCTTTCATCAATACTTATATACTAACTTATATCAATTTTATGTTATATGAACATATAGTGTTTTACCCAATATGTTTGTGTCATGCTTCCTCTGCCATAGTCATATGCTAGGATTCCTAACTATTCTAGGGGAGTTCCATATTCAAAGCATCTTTTGGAAAAAATATGTGGACTTGGGGAAAATGAGAATTCAATTTTACAGTTCAATTATAGTTCAATAGATATTGATTTTGATGTTAATTTAATAGTTATAAATTATATAATATAGTTAATCTAAATTTTGGTTTGAATTGTTATTTTGTAGGAATCTTCAGAGCCACAAAATGCTTCAAAGAGGCTTGATTTTGATGATCCACCACAAGATTAGGACGTTCTAGAGACATGTAGTAGTCACTTATGGACATTTTAGGATTCATACATAGTTATTTTCCATGAATATTTTGTATAGATATCGAGACAATATATGCCACATTTTGTAAAAAACAATAATAATTGAGTTGGCATTTATGCCATTCTTTTTATGGACATACACAGTTATTTGATAATTTGACATATAAAACACGATATTGGATATAATTTTTTCCTCATGCACATATCTTTATAATTTGAAACTTTAATCTTGAATGCATAATTAGATTATGATGGTTAAGTTGTGAATAATAGCATGTTATAGTATTTACATGATTTTGTGCTTCATTTGGAACTTAGAAATGACAATTGGTATTCCATTTGAATTTTAAGTGTTAAATTTAGTTGCATTGGGAAACTTCACAAAATTTTATGACCATTTTTGTATTTTTATTAATCATAACATGGATGCTTTTTAATGATGGATGAAAAGTAAACAAAATTGGATTCAATTTCATGTTCTACCTCCTATGCACTTTGACATATTTGAACCATAATTTTTCCTTTTTTATATAGATGTAATAAGTATGGTTAAGTACACATGGAACTTTTAAATGTGTGTGAGATCTTATATGTACAAACACATTATCATGTTCTGCCTCCTTTACTCTTTGTAATTTTTTTATTAAATAATCAAATACATTATTTAGTAAGGCTATGATTAAATAGATTAAATTGTATGCCTATGGATGATTAGTAATGATGGAGTACAAGTAATCAAAATTGGATACAATTTCATTCTCTACCACATTTTCTCTACCTTAGGATGTGGCATAAATAAGTGGATATAGGAACCTCATAAATAAGTGAGCTCACTTCAATACTAATTTCACTCACATCTTACAGGTCTACATATTTAATCCATTCACAAATGTTTTCGCTATTGCCAAATTGTAGAAGTTCAAGGTACTAAAAATTACCATCAACGATGTGGCTATATGTGTGAAGGAAGAGGAGAAAACACACGATGAAAAATTTAATACTAGGTAAGAACTTCCAAAGGGATTTGCATCTCTTAGAGAGGATATAACAACACACTACTTGTTTGAAGGGAACTTTTCTTAGAATAGAGATTAGAAAGTTTTTTGGGAGATCATTTAGGCCCAGTTAATTTATTTAAGGAGCCATAACTTTTCCTTTTGTATTTAAAGTTTCAAAAAGCTGCAAAAGTTTCAAAAAGTTACAAAAATCATTATGCACACAAAATTTCAGCATCAAAATGTCTAGGTAGGTGGTTTTATGCTAGGAACATCAGGATCCTGTATTTCTTCCCAACTCCCTTGAACATTCAGAGCCATACCCTAGGGGCGTTATCCCTTAAGTGTCCTAAGTTAAAAAAAAGTCAAACTTTGACAATTTATTTCTCAAAATCCATGGAACATACAAATGATCTATTTGAACCTATAAGATAATGTGAGGCCCCCCTATAATAACCTATCTCATTAGGACAATAAATTTTCTATTGATACCAAAATCATTAGAGGCATGCAATGAAAAGTTGCAAGGTAGCCTAATTTTTATTATGTTCATAATGGGCACAAAATTTTAGTGCTAACACATCTTCTTAGATGGTTTTATGCTACACATGGTATTTTTTTGCTTCCCAACTCACCCAAACATTTAGTGCCATACCCTAGTGGTATTATCTCTTAAGTGCCCTCAATTCAAAAATTATCAAAATTTGATGTGTTATTTCTCAAAATTTATGGCACATACAAATAATCTATTTGAACCTATAGGATCATTTGATTCCTTTATAAAATAACCTATCTTAGGTTTTCAATACTTAGAGTTGTTTTCTTAGTGCAACAATTTTTATGTTGATGCAAAAATTATCAGAGGCATGCAATTAAAAGTTGTCAGGTAGCCTATTTTTTTTTTCTATTTGTTATGGGCATGGACAATCAATGTAAACATATATATTTAGGTGAATTTGTGTTAGGAATGGTCTCATTTTTCTTCCCAACTCACCCAAACATTTAGAACCATACCCTAGCGGTGTTATCCCCTAAGTACCCTAAGTTTAAAAAATTGTCAAAATTTGATGGATTGTGCCTTAGAATTTGTGGCACAAATGAATGATATTTTTGCACCTATTGGGTCACATGAGACCCCTCTATAATAACCTATCTCATATTTTTATGACTTGGATTCTTTTTTCTAGGGCAACAATTTTTCTATTGATGTAAAAATTATCAGATGCATGTAATGAAAAGTTGCAAAGTAGCCTAATTTCTATTTTATTTGTTGTGAGCATGAACTATTACTGCCAACATGCCTGGTTAGGAAATTTTATACTAGGCATGGTCATGTTTTTCTTCTCAACTTTACTTAATGTTTAACACCATACCCTAATGGTGTTATCCCTTAAGCGCCCTAAGCTCAAAAACTATCAAACATTGACAAGCTATTTCTCATAACCTAGGAACATACTAATTATCTATTTAAACCTACATGGTAACATGAAGCCCCATTACAATAAACTATCTGATATTTTCAAGATCAAAGCATTTTATCAGGGCAACATTTTTTTGTCGATGTAAAAATTGTCAAAGGCATGTAATGAAAAATTGAAAGGTAACCTAAATTCCATTTCAGTCCTTGTCGATATGAAATATCAATGCCAATATATCTAGTTAGGTGGGTTTATGTTAGGCATGAACCTATTTTCCTTCCTAACTCACTTGAATATTCAACACCATACCCTAGTAGTGTTATCCCTAAAGTGCTCTAAGTTCAAAAAATATTGAATGTTTATGGGTTGTTTCTTAGAATCCAGAGCACATACAAATTATGTGTTTAAACCTATAGGGTCATCTGAGGTTGATCTACAATAACCTATTTCATATTTTGAAGACTCGGTACCTTTTTCTTAGAGAAAAAAAATATGTTCATGTAAATATCGTTAGAGTCATGCAATGAAAAGTTTCAAGGTCACATAATTTCTATTATGTTCATTATAGGCATGAACCAATAGTGCCAATGTATATGATGTGATAGGTTTATGCTAGGATGGTCTTGTTTTGCTTCCCAACTCATCCAAACATTTAGCTCCATACCCTAGTGGTGCTATCCTTAAGCTCCCTAGGTAGACAAGTAACATCCATGAAAATATGGCAGCCCTAATGAACCTAGGACGTACAACCTTAATGAACCTAGGAAAATCCTAATCATAATCATTCGTGAAGGTACATTATCATAATCATCATTACATGTACAAGTGACATTCATGAACACACAAAATAGGTCATGCACATTAGATTTATTAGTCTATGCATATTTTTCCCTTGTCTAACATGTCTATATTATCACTATATATATAATTAGTTTGTAGTCTTACCTGTCTATATTATGTCTAACATTTTCCATTTTAGGTCAATAAGTATTATTCATGAAAATAGGGCAACCCTAATGAACCTAGGACAACCCTAATTATAATCATTTATGAAGGTACATAATCATAATTATACATAGAGGTGATGTTCATTAATATACATAAGTAGTTCATACACATAAGACTTTCTAGTCTATGTATATTTTTCACAAAAAAATCATTACAAAACTTTATTTATTCATTATAATCAAATGGTACAAAATCTATACATAAAAAATTTAGCCTCTAAATAGGTACAACTAAGCTCATGCCCAAATATATGTACAAAATTTGGCCTCTAAATAGGCACAAATCAAATCATGTCCTTATGCTTTCCTATTAATACAACTACATCAATGTCATCATGTAAAAATACGTCAATCCTATCAAGCAATCTTAGATACACAACTAATACATGTGCCTTTGATATCCTTCTCCCTAATGTATAGTTTTAACTATTGGTACTCTTGAAGACACCTACATTGCAATATTAAAAAAAATCAGTATTAAAGAAAGAATACCGACTAAAAGTAATTGAAAAATGAAAGTAACATGAACTCCAATGTTGTCCATGCATTTCCATTGTGAAAATTCACTTCTTCAATTAGGTAGTTGAATTGGATCTTCCCATCATTTTTGTAACCCTAGTCAAAACAAAATTAAGTTTCTTAACCAAACAAATTAATGAATCACATTCATTTGAATAGAATTCTCTACACACACATAATGAACCTAATGAAAATAGGACAACCCTAATGAACCATAGGGATGCTATTATTAATAATGCATTGCACCTTGGTATGAACTAGATATGCTAGTCAAGTGTTCTTGAAGGTTCATCTCTTAGCTTAAGAGTATCTAGTATTGCTTCATAATTGACACTACTAACTTTCCATTATTTTTTTGTTCTTGGTTTGGCATGATGCTTCAATAACTTAAAATTTGTTTCTATAACAAGGTGTGTATACATGATAATGGTTTTGTATTTCTTGTAGTCTTCAAATGAAAGTTAACTTCTCAAGTGGACAATACCTTGGATAATTTTGATTTGAGTGCATGTTATATTGGAAGATTAACCTATTAAAGTGGCACTAGACAAATAATATAAAGCAACATGGCACTCTCTTTATTTTTTGATATCTACATGCATTATATTTGTTTTTACTATTGGTTCCTTACATGAAAAATTAATTGGATTTAATATTTTCTAATATTTGGGAAGTTTTAGTTTTATTCTCATTTGACGCATTCAAGATGTGAAAGGAATTATGTTTTGGCTTAAACAAATTCACAATCATTAGTTCACATTTTTTAAGACAAAAGGGATTATGAGGACTTTCTTAACATGTGGTTTACTTCTATTTCCTTTAGTTGTCGATTTTCCATACATCCCAATTTGGCTAGGGTTTATATGTTAGTATCTAGGTAAAGAAGGATCTCTTACCGATTTTCATTCCATTTAAAATTTATTTGAGTTCTATTTAGAACTAATTTAAATTGATTCAACATCTAAGTATCTAGTCATTATAACAAATATAAACTTACACCTACCTCCCTCACATTTTCTCTAGTTGGAATTAGGCACATTAGACACTAATAAATTCACATGATTCTACATTAATTAGAAGGATAATATGATGATAAGTCATTCAACAAGACTCTCGATGAATTGTGAATTACCAAATGTTAAGAATATGAGAAATATATGGGCATGATGCATGAGATTAATTAAATATGACTCATCATGCCAATTAAATAAATACAACATCTTCCGAGGAAGATGTAAGCCACCATCTCATACCTTTATATAAACCACATGATGTAATTATGCCTACTAGCACTCTAGCGGAAGCTCAAAAGACCTCTCATTTTAGAAATAATCCATGTCGAGCTTAACACCTATCAACCAAATTAAACTAGTTAATGATAGGGATGCGTGCAATAAAGATTGATTAAACTAAGGAATAACATAGATTTTGGATAGAGGTTGCAAACTAACTTTGAATTGAATTGACTATTAATTAAGTTCAAACCTATTTTAGATTAACTAATAATCATGATCTTGCTTTCACTAGATATTGTAGAAATAATTGTTAAAGTTAAATTTTTTTTTTAAATTTAAATTTATCCTATCATCTAGGACTAATGGTCAAATTAACGTTTTCCAAAAGAAATTCTCTTGATCGTCTACTACATTTGACTACTTATATTCCAAATTCTTCCAAGATCAAAATAATTGATAGTCCCTTTACCAATGAAAAAAATTATTTGAAAATATTAATGGACAATATATTGTAGGAATATAACCCCATCAAATTGACTAAAGTCCCTTATCAATTAATACATAAAATTAAAAACCTAATACATAAAATTATGCTTTAAAAATATATCGGTTGGAAGGACCTTACAAAAACAAAACAAAACAAAACAAAAAACATATCGGTTGAAGCACCAAGGAAACAAAAAAAAAACATAGGTATCCGTTGAAGCACTGAGAGGAAAAAACATATCGGTTAAAACAGCAAGAGGAATCGAAGAAAACAATTGAGCTCCTATACATCTGCTTTTTCTGAATTCGTTGACAAAAATGGAAAAAAAAAACAACACAAAAAAACTCTGCTTTCCCTGAATTCACATCGATAATCCTTTATTAACGGTACTCAAACTACATCCATGCGATGAGATCAAATCGACGACTTACAACAATTTACCATTAGAAAAAAGCACAATTTCTCTTCTATATATGACCAATCTATTCAAGGAGGAGGGCATATTGTTCCCTTTTCTGGTTTCTATTTTTTTGTTTTGTTTGTGTTTCATTTCATTTTTCTGGCATGGCCATGCCTCCTTTCTCTTGTTTGAATTTTTTTTCTTGTGTTTTCATGGTAGTTGGTATATTTATATTTTTGGTCTGGAGGAGGGCAACAATTTATGATTGGTGATTGGTGAAAGAAGGGGAGAGACTACTGGTTGCAAATGGAGATGGGCATACTGTTTTGCTCAATGCCACTCTAAGCTGTGTCTTCTTTGGTAAAGGTATGATCTCTGGCTCAAATTTCTTCTATTTTGATCTTTGAATATTAGGGTTCATTTGAGGGTTATTTACTGGCTAGTTTTTGTTCTGTTACCTGATTTTGGGTATTCTCGGTGGTTACATGAAGGCATGGAAATTTCACGGTCTGTGAGCTTTTTTTCATTAGGAATCTTTTACCATGTGTACTAGATTTGTTCTGCTCTATTATTCATTCATGTATCTTGAGATGATTATTTTAATCTTATTGTAAGAGTCCTCTGTTCATTGGTGCACATTCTGATTCTGTTATGTTAAATAATTTGATTTAATTTTATTGTTCATTTGAAATGTATAATGTTTATTCTCTTTTTGTGCTCTTTATGATTATTTTCTAAGACTTTACTTCAAGAATCCTCTGTTAATTATGTATTTTGATTTTACTATATTTTACCAAATAAATCTCAAGACTATGAATTGTGCTTTCATTTTCGAATAAACCACCTTCTTTCACTATAGCAAATATAACAATCTTCAAAGCAATCTACAATGTTTATTTAAAATGCTTTCCCTGTATTACAGTGAGGCACATTTGTAACATCACCTTGATCCCATCGAGTATAATGTACACCATCTATCATCTAGATCAAGAATAAATAAATGCCATTCAAATGCTATATAGAAATATGAATACACAGGTGCGAAAGCCATGCAGACACCAGTACCATATGTGGACACCAGTGCCATATGAAACAAGGAAAAAGTGGGAAAAAGTGCCTTTGGCATGCTAAGAGGCTGACTCTATAAAGCAAATGAAACCATTATGCTTTATCTAGGCTTGGGGCTGAATACAGTCATGGGGATTGCATTAAGTTTTTTTTAAGCAATAACTGTAAATAAATCAGAGTTCTTAGTTTGGTTTCTTATATTCATGCCCAAAGTTTGTCTGTACTGAAATTACTGAAATATATTTTACTGTGAATATAATTTAGATTTATGTTTTTATCTTTAAATTTAGTAGCACATATTTCTTTTTATTCTTATCCAAAGTTGATTCACCTATGCTAATTCACTTGTTCATACTTTGCTAGTGAATGTCTTACTACTGACATATATTTGTTAAAATTTTCTTGAAGTTGTGTCCATAAATCTGAAATTTATGTAAAACATGTTAAAGATGTTCCACTTTCAAATTATTTTTGTAGGTACTAAACGTTTTATGTCTACACTTCAGATTTTGCTTCTTACATTTGTTTTAACATTTTATATTCTGTGATTGAAATTGGTTTTGTTTTATATTAGTTTTTGGTTTTGTTTTTTATTAGTATTGTTTTTTTTTTATGGTTTTCAAATCCGTTTTTGTTAATCTTGGGTATTTTTGGCAATTTAGTAAATGTAGTTTGAATCTATGTTAATTTGAATCCATCATTTTAGTATTGTAAGCATTCCATGGATGGAAAATATATTGTAGTTAATTTGAGTTAATTTCAAAATTAATCTTAAGATTTACAATATGGTTATGACTTAAAAATTGGGTGTTTCAAATCCCTCTCTCCTGTCTAAGATTGTACGTTTGGAAAAAATAGGGTCTGTATGGAAAACACAGGGTCTGTCTGTCTGTTTCAAATCTCTCTCCCCTGCAATCTATACTCCCCTGCATCCCCCGCCATAGTGTGTTAATGGTCATGTGAAGAATGGACTTTACTTTCTGCAAAAAGAACTTAGCAGGATTGTTTAGTTCATGACTGGGAGTGAATTTGGTACATAGTAGACATGTTTATTTGTTTGTTTGTGATCCATATTCATGACTGGGGAATGTGAATTCATTCCCAAGGAGAGTTTTTTACAATAATATTCGGTCTTTGATCCATCATCCATCTCTTTTGAGTAGGATGGGCATAACTGCATTTATAGAGATTGTTTAAAATCACAATATTTCTGTCTATTACCCTGGTTTGGTTCCTCACATGTATAGACAATCTTCTTCAGCTTACTCTATCCATTAGTTTTGTTCTGCATATATCTTATTCATTCGTATACCTTGAAATGATATTTTTGACTTGACTGCAATAGTCCTCTGTTCATTGGTATACTCTTGTAGTTAATTTAGAACAAACCACGTCTATAGCTCTCCTACAATTACAGTAAGTCACATTTGATATGAGGTGCACCGTCCCTCATCTAGGTTAAAAATTAATTAATGTCATTCAACTGCCATGGAAACACAGAGAATCAGATAAATATGAATACAAAAGTGCTTAAGCCATGCAACATGCCAGGTGAAATGGAAAAAATGGGCAAGAGTGCCTTCCTTTCACATGCTAGTGACGTACCAGAGGCCGACTCTATAAAGTAATTGAAACCATCAAACTTGGAGCTGAATACAATCATAAGGTTCGCATTAAATCTTTTTTATTGAGCAATAAATGTAAACAAATCAGTGTTCTCAATTTGGTCATGCTTCTTATATTCATGGCCAAAATTGGTTTGTACTTAAGATGATTGATTGATTTATTTTTTGTGAGATTTCTATATATGGGATCAATATTGTTTGTTTTGTGGGCATTATTATTATTTTATTTATTTTTAAATATTCGCACTGATTCTTTTTTAACAAAAATTCTATAGACATTGTGGGCATTATTTTTTTGATTTCGGTGATACCATTGTTTCTTTTGCACATCTTTTTCTGGTTATATTGACTCTGCTCAATGCTGGATTTTATCAAAAGTTATAAATCTAAATCATGATGTAGCTATTGTTGTAATACCACAACCAATGGTCATGCTATACTGATAATAATGTTGTCATGCTATCATAATAGTATACCGACTCTAATTCCATGTCATATGAGTACATCTACAGAACTTGTATCATTTAGTTATGAATATGAATAATGATATAGTTATTACTGTTAATATGCCTACTAGTGTAGTCATAAGATTGATTGATTTATATATTTTTTGTGAGATTGCTATATATGGGGTCAATTTTGTTTGTTTTGTGGGCATTATTTTTTTAAAAATATTTGCTCTGATTTTTTTTAACAAAAATTTCATAGACATTGTGGGCATTATTTTTTTTATCTTGGTGATACCATTTTTTCTTTTACACATCTTTTTCTGGTCATATTGACTCTGCTCAATGCTGGATTTTATCAAAATTTATAAATCTGAATCATGATATAGCTATTGTTGTTATGCTACTATCCTCATATATTTATTGTTGTAATACCACAGCCAACGGTCATGCTATACTGATAATTAGGTCATGCTATACTGATAATAATGTTGTTCATGCTGTCATAATAGTATACCGACTCTAGCACCATATCAGAAAAACTTAAAATTTTGAGAAAATGAGTACAGCTATAGAACTTGTATCATTTAGTTATGAATTTGTATCATGATACAGTTATTACTATTAATATGCCTACTACTGTTGTCATAATAAATTTTATTACTGTTATACTGCTGTCATGATATATTTATTGTTTCTATCATAAAGTTGTCATGTATGTTGATACTCTTGCACTGGGTAACTAAAATTAAACTCAACTACTTAAATGAACGTTTGGATTTGTTTGTATGTGTTTGTGTTTTCTTTGCCTCTTTGACTCTACTTTTAATACTTGCTTTTTTTCTGTCATTTTACATTTCTTTTCTCATGGTCATGTTTTTTTGTTTCATTTTGTTTAATTTTTTGTGAGTCTTATTAAAACACTTTGACACTGAATATTTTTCTTTCTTATGTATATTTGTGTGTCTATAAATGTACTTCAACTGTCACTTTTGTGAGTGTATAAAAAAACTTAATGTTCACTTTTTTGTGAAGTATGTCTGTATAAAATTCATTTTATCTTGTTATATGTACTGTTCCTGTGTCTCTATGTTTGAATGAAATGTATAAAAACTTTGAGACTAAATATTTGTCTTGTGTTTGAATGAACTTTGCCTTTCTTTTGTGCACATACATGTGAACATGCACATGATGTGTGTCAATTAACTTTAAAATTTATCACGTCATGCTCTTTGTTTTGTACACAGGTTCTATTTTTTATTTTTTTATGATTATGTACACAAAAAATTCAATATTCATTTTGTGTATGTTATACGATATACATTGTTCTGTTGTGTGTCTATGTTTGAATGAAATGTATAAATACTTTAAGACTAAATATTTTTCATTCTTATGTGTATTTGTGTGTCTATAAAATGTACTTCAATTGTCACTTTTTGTTAGTGTATAAAAGAATGTTCACTTTGTGTGGACTATGTCTACGTATAAAATTCACTATGTCTTGTGTTTGAATGAACTTTGTGTCATTATTTAGTGCACATACATGTGAGCATGCACACGAAGTGTGTCAATTAACTTTAAAATTCAGCACGTTGTGCTCTTTTGTTTGTATACAAAGGTTCTATTTTTAAATTTTTTGTGATTATGTACACAAAAAATTCAATATCATTTTGTGTGAGAGTGCTATATGATGTGCACTTTGTAGCTATGTAGTTTAATTATCTATGTTTAAGTGAAATTTGTCTTTCTTATGTGTATGTGTATTTATATAAAAAATTTGTCTATAAATGTACTTTATTTGTCACTTTTTGTGAGTGTAGAAAAACTTAATGTTCACTTTGTCTATGCATAAAATTCACTTTGTGTCTTATGTTTATGTGTGTATGAATGAACTTTGACATTCTTTTTTGCACATACATGTGAGCAGACACATCAACTTTAAAATTCAGCATGTCATGCTCTTTTGTTTCATTTTTCTCAAAGGCTCTATTTTTTATTTTTTTGTGATTATGTTCACAAAAAAAATCAATATACATTTTGTATGAGGAATCGTCAACTTTAAAATTCAGCATGCTGTGCTCTTTTGTTTCATTTTGCTCAAAGGTTCTATTTTTGAAATTTGTCTTTGTTATGTATTTTTGAACTTTGACATTCTTTTGTGCACATACATGTGAGCAAGCACATCAACTTTAAAATAAAGCATGTCGTGCTCTTTTGTTTCATTTTGCTCAAAGGTTCTATTATTTTTGAATTTTTTGTAATTATGTTCACAAAAAAATTAAATATTCATTTTGTATGAGGAGTCATCAACTTTAAAATTCAGGATGTTGTGCTCTTTTGTTTCATTTTTCTCAAAGGTTCTATTTTTGAATTTTTTGTGATTATATTCACAAAAAAAATTCAAAATTAATTTTGTATGAGGAGTGTTATATGAACTTTGTCTCTGTGCTTGTCTATGTTTGAGTGGAATTTGTCTTTCTTATGTATATATGTGTGTTATATAAGATATTTGAGATTGAATCTTTGTACTTCAATTGTCTCTTTTGTGAGTGTACCAAAAAATCATAATGTTCACTCTGTGTGGAGTTGTCTATGTATAAAATTCACCGTGTCTTGTGTTTGTGTGTGTTTGAATGAACTTTGACATTTTTTTGTGCACATACATGTGAGCATACACATGCACGATGTCAATTAACTTTAAAAACCAGCATGGTGTCTATGTTTGTTGAAATGATGTTTGCCATTAGTATATGTCTGTGATTTAAAATCAAGAATAAGATGGCTAAGAGAAATATAATATTGGATGAGATTAAGTCATTTTGGGTGCAAAGCTAGATAATATTGCACATAAATTAGTGGTTCCACACATGGAACCCATAATTGATATTTGTTTACTTAGGTTGTAATTCATCTCCAAGATATGTTTGATACCTTAACATCAATGTGAGACTTCTCAAAAAATTGCATGTTTAGTTTGTTTCAATATCTTGGTGAGTTTTTTTTACAAACATAGTATTTTCATAGTATTGATCTCATGATATGATATAAACATGTGAGATATACTACTTTTAGGGTGTACTTTCATTTTAAATTAATTTTAATCCATTTTTCTAACATCCAATAAAAGTTACATAGATGGATTCTGGAAAATTGTTATCTTTAAGGAAAAGTAGATTGATCTTTCTTAAACCTCAAGATGAATCATATCCATAATAAAAAGTTACATAGATGGGAAAGTATTGGCTTAAAATCATAGACTCCTAAATATCTCCCTCATTTTCATTAATTGTGAAAATCCAATGCTTGTCATTAAAAAAATTATGATTTTTTTTTTGTTTTAACTGGATATGGTTAAATATGTATTGAACTATGTTAAAAATGGTGGGTACAATTCATAATCTAATATTATTTGTTAAGTTTAAATATTAGGCTCCAAAGTCATTTATGTAAAAATATAAATCATTACAACATAGTTCTAGGTAATGACAAGTCAAATAATCTAGAAATAACAAAAGTATGAAAATCTCTAAATTCTATTTTATTAATCTATTTAAGAAAGAGATTTGGAAAATAAGTTGATTTTGAAGGTATGATTAAGTTCACTATCTAGGTTTTGTATAATAGCTTCTAGATTTGATTACAATTCTAATAGATTGTGGAAATCTGCTTACATTAATCTAGGTTTCAATAATCTATCTATGATATGGTTTTGTAGAAACCTACTTTGTGAGAGCAATGTTTGTTTACAAGGTAAACTTTGAATGTATAAAATAACCATATTCGAATATCAATATAATTATAACAATACTATTAACTCAACTAACAAAATTTTTTAGTATCATAAATTTTTTTAGCTCAAGAAGAATACAATTTAGAATATGATTTGTTATTGTCCTTCTTGTTTGAGTTCCCTTTCATTGTCCTTGTGGGGTGCAACATACCCAACCAAGTGAATAAAATCTTGTAAAATGTCAAGGTCATTGGCTTAAGTGGTGAGTGGTTTCAAACAAGGTTCAATGGTAAAGAGGAATTGGTGTATCTCATTCATATTTGGGTTGGATTCATCAACATAAATAATATTAGTGCATTGTTCACTACACACCCTTAGTTTTGTCATTTTCTCAATCTTTTAAACCCTTCAAAATGCTAACATGCACAAAGGTCAAGAATGCATTAGTCTAGAGGACTTCATGTATCCCATACTACCTTAGAGTCCAACCTCCAACCCAAGGGTCATATAACCTCAAGAAAGTTGTTTACCCAATAGATTCCAGTTGTCATCACCTTTAGGCCACCAAGATGATTTTATACACCCAAAGAAGTAGCTTCCAAAATATATTTCATGTAACCTTAGTGATTTTTCCAATTATATTTTTTACAAAATAGGTAGAAAATAGAATCTATCACCCTCATGCTATAGATGACTATTAGCATAACCTCACGATGCTACGAGTATCTCTAATTATATTACTTGCATAGTAGGATAACTATTTGTACAACCATCATAGTATCATCAAGGGTATCCTTTGGAGATTCTTCACCTTTGCAAATTAGATGAATTTGTTAGCATTATAGTTTTTTGTCATTGATGTCAACCTCAAGTGTGGCATTTATGTCAGTTTGGAAAGGATGGATGATTTTTGAAGTCACGATTAATTGATGAAGAAGATTTGAATTGTGACTAAAAATTTGAATGAAAGTTTGTTGAGGCAATGACTTTTTTTTTTTATGTTCAGAATATTTGAATAATGATCAAGAGGAAGTTTGTAACTATAAGAATGGGTATATATATTCGGATCCGGAACCTGCAATTGTAACACAAATCTAACCAAAATAGATATGTTAACCATAGTTAGTGTAAATCCTTAATATCAAAAGAGGAAACAAGATAATATAATGCATAAACAATCAATTCAAACAATGAATATGAAAACCAATAAGTCCTCCTTTGTTGTTCTTTGTGATGCAATGTGAACTCTCAGTTTCAAGCACAATGTGATAGCACAAGAATTCAAAGCATGTATGTGGTTACAAAATATGAAAAAGCTCTCTATTTATATGAATTTTGGGGTCTCAATCAAGATCCCTTGATTGATGGGCATGATTGGTTGTGATTGAAGAGTGAACTCAAATCAATTGAAGAGTTGACTTAATTGTTTGCCTTGTTAACATAATTGATTGATCTATTAAGTGAATTGATTGGGAAGTTGACTAAATTGATGGATCAGAGGACAGGTTGGATGGAATAGAAGATTGAATAGTCAGAAAAAGGTGATTGAGGAGTTAGAAAATGTGATTGATTAGTAAATTAAAACTTAGTGTTACTTAGAACTAGAAGAATTAATACAATTAAATAAATATTAAATTTATTTATTTGCACATGTGAGAATTATAAATAAGTAAAATAAATATTTGTTTATGAGAGAAATAATTAGTAAATTAAATAAATTAGCATTTATTTAATTGAGTGACAAAATTGATTAATTAAATACAATTACTACATAGGTGTAATAACAACAAAGAGGGAGTGATGAATATTAATTAGATGTTTAATAATTAAATAATCAATTAAAATTACTTAATTATAAAATTAGAGAGAAATTATGAATTCAAATTTAGAATACAATAGGATGCAAATTAATTAAATAATTAAATATCAATAATTAAATATTTAAATTTAATAATCTAAGAGGAATGTTAGTAAAATCATTACATACGAGCAACAAGACATTTTTAGGTGTCTATGTTTTGCCCATCTTTGATGCAATGCATTTTTATGCATTGTTTCAAAGAATAATTGATAAAAATTATGCCCCTATGAAAAAGCAGTAGTAACAAGGTAATATGGTGCCCTCTAAAGAAAATGAGTTAAACATATAATGAAGGGCTAACATTTGGTTGACAATGTGATCTGAATCACAACACAACTCATGGTTTGGAAAATAAAGGTCATACAAAAAAGTAATGGGCTTCATAAGGTGAAAAGCATCGCGACCAATAGAAATGCATGGTGTGCACATCCACCGAGATGGGGTAGGGGGTATAGATAGGATTTGGGAGGCCATTTTAAAAATCATTTGACTTTAGGTCAAGTTTTTTTAATGATTTTGGTAACTTTTTATTTAAATTTTTGTGGACTTGAGGATCTCTTTGTACATCTATCTAGGTTCTTCTTTTTCTTCAAGTATATTTTTATCTTCTCTCTTCTCTTTGCTCCCTCCTTGACATATCTGAAGTTTTATGTTCGATATGAGTTAATAAAAGGAAGTGGACTCTTACACCACAATTTCTCTCTTTTATCTTATAGTAAATCTCTAAGTGGATGGAATGGAGGGCTCAAGGTGGAAGGTAAAATCTACTCTTGGATCATGGCAATGAAGTTATGGAAGAAGTTGGGCATTACTCAAATATGGCTATGGATTTTCAGGACTTGTGGAGAAGGAGACTCTGAGCATGTTTGTGGAGTAATGGTAGAGTGCAAGGATGGGGTGCACATCAGGGAGTGAGTCAAAACCTACCAATGTCTAGCAAGTGCTCCACCTCTAGTGAGTTTTGATGTCCTTGCTTGTTTTTATCTTGTTTTTTGTGTGTTTCTTGATTCTAGGTCTAGGTCAATCTAGGATGAATCGACACATTTATCTGTCACAAATGACACACTTAAATAGGTCAAATTACACACTTAGATAGGGTAGCAACTTTTAAACAAAGTTAAACTTTTTATTGGTGTGACTCATATGTGAAGCAAAAATGACGCACTCACAAATAAGGTTAGACACACTTATCTAGTGGAAATGATGCACTTAGTAATTTAATTCATTGTAGTTAATGGATTGTTCCAGTGCAAACACCTAACAAAAGTATTTTTAAAGTGACTTGCATATGTATCTTTGTTTCAACACACTTGCATTATTATGATTTTTTTAATGAAGTGAATGTAATGGATTTTTTTTATACATTTGACATTTGGTTGTAAATGAGGTAGCATAGATGCATTTGAGCCTAGAATTTTACTTACATTTTATTTGATTGGGTGCATGATTTAGTATTTGTAGATTAGGAATGATGTCTTGATTACTCAGGAGAATCATCCCAACATACTCCCCTATAAACATAGACTAGACATGGAGGAGCGAGAGGACTATTGAATATTACCTTTATGCCTGAGATGTAGAAAAATAGGGCTCTTATTGTTGCATTAGGTGAGAGGTGGCACTTAGAGATGTCTTCTTTCCACTTGCCAATGAGAGAGTATAGTGTGACTTTGGAGGATGTGTATCAAATTCTGTGGATACCTATTCAGGGGGAGAGGGTTGTGTACTCATTTCAAATAGGGAGAGAAGCACTATGTGAATTATTTGATTGTGGTCTGGAAGATCTTGGGCTTAGAGGATATGAGATTAGATGGAAAGACATGGTTGGATATGGATATGTACTTTTCAATGCTTTTTGGGCTTATTATTGGGGTAGTGGTTCCAGATAGGTGTAGGCATGGTTTCCCAATTAGGTGGGGTGAGATAGTTACAAAGATGTGGCTTAGGGAGATAGTGTATGCTTGGGGACCCTATGTAATTGTGATGCTATACTACTAGATGCATGTTATTGCATATCATGGAGCACAATGTTTAGGGTGTAGAATCATAGTTTTATGAATGTGGTCCTTCAAGAACATTGTTGTATTTCATCCAATTTTTAACAGACTATCTATACATGCAAGATAACCTTATGTTTATTACTATGAGGTAGTGACATACAAACAAGTGGTTCATGTTAGATACTAGAGGCATCTACTAGATACTATAAGGGATTTTACATGGAGGTCATAGGATGCCTTGTATGGGATGAAGAGGGAGATCACCTAAATTTTTTTCGACAAGAGAGGTACTTGTTTAGATGATCAACTCAATATTCATGCATCATTTCAAGATACAACTTTATGACTAGATTCTATGATAGTCTGGGGAGAGACAAGGAGTATGTGTTGGTTTTGCATAGTTTTCTAGATGTTCTCACGATGTGAGGGGAGGGGACTAGTGATCCCTATAGAGACTACAGTTTCATAGTTCACAACTTTGGCACCGATGAGATGGGACTGGAGATTAGTAATAGTTGACACATGAATACCTGAAGAGTATGACATGTGGTGGGTGATCCATAAGCTAGTTCCTTATACATATATGGGGGTCTGAGTTTTGATAGACATGGTATGATGCATTAGATTTCCCCAAAGGAGACACAAGAGATGAGGCTAGAGAGGTGGATGGGGTAGCCGAGGTGGAGGAGGAGATAGAGGATAGGGTAGAGGAGGAGACAAAGGACAAGAAACAAGAGGAGACAGAGGTGATGAAGGAGACATGGGTGATGGGGATGATAGGGGTCGTGAGGTCATTGTTATAGTTGTCCCTAATGAGTGTACCTATTGTTGCCCCAATGGTACCGATAGTAGAAGGTGATGATGAGGATGTTGATGTTATTGGGAGTAGCTTGGAGAAGGATACCGAGACTGAGACTCACAAAAGAAGTGGGTCCAGTTCCAAGGATGATAGGATGGAGGAGTTTGAGTGAGGAGATGATATGAGACTGATGGATGTAGCTATTGGATGGTTTGATTAGGTAGTATAGGATGCACCCATACAAAATACAATAGGAGGGAGTGGGGGTGATATAAAGACTATTGATATGGCCAACTTGAGATGAAAAATCATAGACCTAAAAGGGAAACTAGATGGAGCCCTTAGTGTGGTGACACAAGAATATGCTATATCTTTTGAGTCTAAGAGGAAAAGGCTAGGACTAAAAATGTAGAGAAACAAAGATAGTGGCACTCTTTGAGGGCTACTATTTTGGATAGGAGAATAGCCTTAATGATGTAGGATATGGATCGGGAGAGGGGGGATATGAGTGAAGAGATTCAAGTATTAGAGACCAGTGATACTATAGGTGAGGATAGGGAACAAAAATAAAAGATAGAGGCACATATTTTCATTGTTAGTGTGTAGGATTTGAGCCTACATGAGGTTGTAGGAAGACTATACCAGGAAGGAGTTGATGCAACTAGACATGTTCCAGAGGATGGGAGGGAGATTTGGTACTGGAGGGGTCATTGTGAGAGTGTTGTGCCTTGTGATCAAAGGGTACCTAGTTATACAATATCCCACTAGTCACAGAGGACTTAGAGATCACATGGTTCTCAGGGTGGCCGGGCAGTTATGGGTCCACCAGCTAGGCCGCCTCAAACAGGCATAGACCCATTCCCTAGTCAGCCACAAGAAGGACCTCTAGGACCATTAGGACCATCTACTAACCCACATCCTAGACCCAATGGTTTAGAGGGCGGTGGCAATAGCAATTGAGTGGTCATGTAGACATACATTTTTCATATATTTTGTGAGCTCTCCTTTAGACATTGTATCATGACACTTTTCGAGTTATATATATGATGTAGTTTTGGTGTCTTTATATGATTTCTATGTGTTATGTCTATAAAGCTTACTTTTATAATGAGTAATGATGCATTTGATATGTTTCCTTTCTATGATGATGCCTATGTTGTCTGTGAGATGCAATGATTTATTATATGCACATTATGTCTATGTGATGGATGTATGCTCTTCCTATATGATACATTGTCATGATAATGCATTATGCACTTATGTTTTTGTATTTTTATATGCACTTTATATGATATGACTAGATGTGATGCAGATTTAGATGCTAGACTATTCTTAATGAGATCAATGCTTTATACACTTTTATATGATGGATGAAAGCATTGTATAATATGTACTATGATGTATGATTTATGATATATGTGTACTAACATGCTATGAATGGAGGATGCAATATTTTTGTCGTATCATGATACTATATCATAAGGACTTGTTAGGAATGACTGAGAGAAATATTAGTATATACATAATAATTAGGAGGTATGAGAGGATTGATCCTGATTGAAACTTTAAATTCTATTAACCACCTTTGAATTCTAACTTATTTGAGCAATTTATTTCATCGCTAAACCACTTTATTATAGGAAAAATAGATAGCATCCTACCAAGATATGAATGACCAAGGTACGATTATCCCCTTGTATTTTAATAGGCACTTTGAATAGACAAGGATGTGGGCCAATCCATCTAGGTCAAGCATTAAGAGTTGAGGTATGTGTGGTGTCCATGAGCATTGCTATCTCTGGAAAATTTTTATGCTTGAGATACCATTCTTGTGTGGGATAAAAACATCCAAAATTCTCTTTTTAGAGTTCATGGAAAACATCCCACAAATAGAAGAAAAAGAAAAATAAGTCATGAACCATCCCAACATCTCTAATCACTTGTGGATATCCCAAAGATGCATAGGAACATGACTTGCAAAAATTAAGGCATAACAAGACCAACTTGATTGAATAAGTTAATAGTCATACTAATTATGTATCTGCATTTTTGTCATAGTTTGGACAATGACATTAATGATTGATGATGTTGTCTAGTTTCAATAATTAGGTTCCTCGCTTTAGATTGAGTTGTCCAAATTTGATTTTTTTCATCCTTTGAATAAGGCAAGATGATCTTTTGACAAAAGGATTGATGTTGACTTGATCGATAGATAAGAAAGTTTGGTTAGATGATTGAGGACCTATTGATAAGTTGATAGTTTTGACTTGATTTTGTGATCTCATACTTGTTGTGTTGACATCGTTCAATGCCTATTGAAATGCAAAAGAATTGGTCTATGTGCAAAGGACTTTGTTGCAAAATTTTAAAGGTATTTCAATTTTTTTATTTATATTTGATAGTTTTTCTTTAAGACCTTTTTGCAATGTTTTCTATGTTTTTGGATTTTTTAGGATTTTATTTATTTTTAGATATTGATGGATCATGACATTGTGCTACCCCCAGTCAAGAAAAAATGGGCCATTTATTATGGAATGGACCTGATGGACTGATTGATTGCAGGATATGATGGGATATGATTAAAACCTTAAATTCCATTAACCACCTTAGAATTCCAACTTATTTGAGAAATTTATTTCATTATTGAGCCACTTTATTATAGAAAAAATTAATAGAATCCTACCAAGATATGAATAATCTAGGTATAATTATCCCCTTGTATTTAATATGTACTTTGAACAAGCAAGGAATGTGGTCCAATCCATCTAGGTTAGGCATTAAGAGTTGAGGTATGTGTGGCATCCAAAATCATCACTATCTCTCACAAATTTCTATGCTTGAGATACTTTTCCCATGTGTGAATGTACTTCTAAAAAAAACCTAAAAGGCTCTTTTAAGAATTCATGGAAAACATCCCACAAACAACAGATGAAGAAAAATAAGGCATGAACCATCCCAACATCTCCAATCACTTGTGGATATCTCAGAGATGCATAGGAACATGACTTGCAAAAATTAAGACATAATAAGTCCAACTTGATTCAACAAGTTAATATTCATCCCAATTATGTGTTTGTGTTTTTGTAATAGTTTGGACAATGAAATTGATGATTGATGATGTTGTCTGGTTTCAAGAATGAGGTTTCCCACTTTAGACTAGCATATCTAGTTTCGAGTGCTTTCATCCTTTGTATAAGGCAAGATGATCTTTTGACAAAAGGATTAATGTTGACTTAATAAATATTCACACGTGCAACCTCTGACTATGTTGACTTAGCCAGATCACCTTCACATTGTCTTTGACCTTTGTATAACTTCTCTTGTCCAGATTCTATTCCTATTAGGAGATATAATCCAATCATCACAAACTACTTCTCAAGAACTTTGTCATAATACAATCTTTGCTAAATCTCTTATAAATATCACCATTCTTTGACTTTCCATACGCACTCTTGACCATGTCATCAAAACACTATGTACAACATGTCCTCAACTACACATGACCTCATCTATAACCCACTATGTGTGCTAACTCAAATTTTGTCTGCTACTCTGTCAATCTTTAGTATAAACAGTATGTTGACATCAATGACAAACACAGTCAAGAATGCAACATGTGACCACTCCAATTAATTCTAGAATACTCCTTTGTACGTGATGCAGGAGCATCCTAGGATTCTTTGCAATCCTATATCAACCAAAAATATGTTTGTCTTTGAAGGTAGCTTGTTAGTTTTGATCTTGGTTTGGTGGAGTTCTTGCTTGGTTTGGGAGACTGGTTGCTTGGTTTATGTGGTTACCAGGGTGCTCGGTCTCTGAAGAAAACTCAGTGACTGAAGGCATCAATTTACTGGTACTTGACAATAATTGTGTTCCTCGGTCATGCCTGGCATGGTTGGTCAACTGGTGCTTGGTTATTTCTTCTATTGCTTGGTGTTCTTACTTATCGACTGGATTGTTTGGATAAATCAGCTTGGCCAACTGATGCATTTAATTTAGGTCATGATCCTCATGTTATGGATTGACCATTGGACATGTGGGGACCTAGATCTGACATGTTTCATTCTTCTTTATGGATTTGATGACCATTTGGGGCCATCTTTGATAGTTTATTTACTTTGTAAGGCTATGTGAGAGCTGACTGATGTTTTAGCATTTAATATTTGTTTTAAGGGTTTATTTTTTCATCAGACAACTTGTGGTTGGGAATTAGTATTTATAGGATGCTTGGGTAGTTGTTTAGGGATCAGTTTTGGGTGGGAAGGAAGGTTAGTAGCTTGCGAGCTTAGGAGCAGGAAGATTTCTTGGAAGTTGGAGTACAAGTTTAGATCTTTCTTGGGTGCCTACCAATGTGCTGTGTGTTATAGACCTGGGCTAGCTAAATGCTGATGTTGGGGAAAATATTTGGATCCTATGAGATCTTGTAGATTGTTACTTTCTTTGTAATTGGCCGTAACCGGGAAGGCCTTACAACCTGACACATTGCATGTAATTGGTGTTTTCATGAATATAGACTTCTATTTCATTGCAGATTTGTTGTTGTTATTGTGTATTTCTGTTGCATATTGGTTTGGCTGTAAGGTCAGTTAGTCCTCAATTGGATCCACCCACCTTGACTGCATCAAGTGGTATTAGAGTGAAGTTTGTTCCTATTTGAGAAAAGTTTGTTCCTATTGTAGTTGAGTGGATCTTGTGTATCTAGATCTTGATTTGAAGATGCCTCCAAGGAGAAATCAAGAGATCCCTGAAGAAGAAGAAGCTACTGTTGAATTCTATCTTGATGATTTTAGGGATTTGCAGAAACAAGTGCAAGACCTACAAGAAGAATTGAGAAAGAAGAAACCTACCTTAAAAGAGGATAGTGATGATGAATCTAAGGAAGATCATTTTGAAGAAGCTGTAGAAGAAGCTAGAGATTCTGAGGAGAATAGAATTTTGAAAGCTATGTCTAAGATTGGGAAGAGACCTAAGATTGAAGTTTCTGTATTTTTTGGAAGCCTTAGGCCTGAAGAATTGATTGAATGGATCAATGAGATTGATGAATACTTTGAGTATGAAGAAATAGAAGATCTTGATAGGGTTAAATTTGCAAAGACTAAGTTGAAAGGTCATGCAAATATCTGGTGGAGAGAAGTTCAGTTAGAAAGAGGTAGAAGAGGAAAAGAGAAGATCACTAAGTGGAACCGAATGGTTGAAAAGTTGAAGAATCAATTCATTTTGGTGGATTATGAATTGGACATGTTTAAGAAGATGCAAGCTTTGAAGCAGACTAACAAATTGATATAGGAGTATACTAAGGAGTTTTATAGAATCCTGATTAGGACTGGTCATTCTGAAGCTGATAAAGAGAAGGTTGCTAGGTATGTCTATGGTTTGAGACCTATTATTCATGAAGAGTTACTTACTATATGGATGACAACAATCAGTGATGCTTATCAGATGGCATTGAAGATTAAAGAGAAGCTGAATAGGAAGTATGAAGGAAAACAAAACAATAGGAACCAAGGTGGTAAGACTGGTGAGACTATTACTGAGAGTAATGTGATAGAGAATCCTAAATCTGATGTAGGATCTAGCAGTGGTCAAGTTACTAAGAATGTTGGACAGAGAGGAAGGTGGAAGAATGAGTTCATCGACACTTGTTATAACTATGGTCAAGTTGGTCATAGAAGTTGGTAGTGTCCTAAGAAAAGGGTTGCATTAGCTGCTGAAGAAGACATTGAGAATGTTCCAGAGAAAGGTGAGACACTTATCACTAGGAGATTAGCTGCATTTGTTCATGAACCAGTGCAACGAACAAATTTATTTAGAACTAGATGTAAGTGTGAGGATAAGGTATGTAATGTCATAGTTGATGGTGGCAGTTCTGAGAATTTTGTTTCAGATGAAATGGTTAGTAAGTTGAATTTAGAAGGAAGGAAACATCCTAATCCTTATTATATTAGTTGGATACAAGATGTTTCTAAGGTTAGAGTTGAAGAACAATGCTTGGTTAAGTTTTAGATTGGATCTTACCATGATGAGATATTGTGTGATGTATTGCCTATGGATGCTTGTCACCTATTTCTTGGTAGACCCTGGCAGTTTGATAGAAATGTTTTGTTTGATGGTTATACTAATACCTATGTGGTTAGGCATGAAGGAGATCGCATAAGTTGATACCTTTATAGGAGACAAGGGTTAAAGGATGTGAATTTATCAGGTGTTGTCCTTATGACAAACCTCAGGAGCAGAAGGTTGATGAATCTATTCCTATTAAGTCTATTTTGAAGGAGAAGGAGAATGATATATCTAAAGATTTTGTTGAGATTAAGAGATAGATGGTTTTACTGGCAGAGATGGTTCAGTAGATGGTGACATTTGTGACACAAAGAGATGCAGATAATACTGGGTTGATTGAGAAGTCTGGAGAGGATGAACCTTATTGGGACACTGAGGTGATCAGTAGTAGTCAGAGTCGGTTGCTATCAGTTGTCGACTGAAGGGATAAGCATAGTGAAAAGAAGGACTTTCTGCATGAGACAGTGAATAAAGTGAAGACTAATTGGGATGAAGGAAAAACATAGATATAGGTCAAGAATAGATTCAACATACCTGTTCTGATTCCCTTGAGGTGTTCCTGATTCCCTTATGAGAAAATATTTTTTACCTTTGGTGTCTGATGTAGGAGCATCCTAGGATTCTTGGCAATCCTGTATCAACCAAAAATATGTTTCTCTTTGAAGGTAGATTGTTAGTTTTGATCTTGGTTTGGTGGAGTTCTTACTCAGTTTGGGAGACTGGTTGCTTGGTTTATGTGGTTACCGGGGTGCTCGGTCTCTGAAGAATGCTCAGTGACTAAAGGCATTGGTTTACTGGCACTCGACAATAACTATGTTCCTCGATCATGCCTAGTAATGGGTTGTTGATTAGTGCTCAGTTATTTCTTTTGTTGCTTAGTGTTCTTGCTTACCGACCGAATTGTTTGGATAAATTGGCTTGGCCGACTGATGCATTTAATTTGGGTCACACTCCTCATGTTATGAATTGACTGTTGGACATGTGGGAACCTAGATCTGGTGTGTTGCATTCTTCTTTGTAGATCTGATGACCGTTTGTGGCCATCTTTGATAGTTTATTTATTTTGTAAGGCTATGTGAGAGCCGACTGATGTTTTAGCATTTAATATTTGTTTTAAGGGTTTATTGTTTCATCAACTAACTTGTGGCTGGGAATTAGTATTTATAGGATGCTTGGGTAGTTGTTTAGGGATCAATTTTGGGTGGGAAGGAAGGTTAGTAGCCTGCGAGCTTAGGAGCAGGAAGATTTCTTGGAAGTTGGAGTACAAGTTTAGATCTTTCCTAGGTGCCTACCAGTGTGCTGTGTGTTACAGACCTGGGCTAGCTGAATGTTGATGTTGGGGAAAAGATTTGGATCCTACGAGATCTTGTAGATTGTTACTTGCTTTGTAATTGGCCGTAACCAAGAAGGCCTTATGGCCTGGCACATTGCATGTAATCAGTGTTTTCATGAATATAGATTTCTGTTTCATTGCAGATCTATTGTTGTTACTGTGTATTTCCACTGCATATTGGTTTGGCTATAAGGTCGGTCAGTCCTTAATTGGATCCACCCACCTTGAATGCATCAATAGGACATATTCAACATTCATGCTAACAATCTCCTTCTTTGGCATTTATGGAAACATAGATAAAAACATCTAAGTTCCATGAATACCAATATATAAGTCTATTGCTCTTGTCTTTTCAAATCTTCATCAACAATCATTGCTCCCCCATTTTGTATGCTCACTTCTCTTTTATATTCTCTCCTACATTCCCAGGAGATTGTTTTCATGCATTCTTCTCCCCCATTGACATCAATGACAAAGGCATCATTATGTCAATTCAATATGCTTCCCAATAGTTCTAACTAGCTCAAGTGTCCAAAGACATTGAAAGTACCTCTTACCAAGAGTCCTTCATGACTAAGCTCAAACACAAATACTCCCCCATAGAGGAAGCATCAACATTCAATCCAAATAAAACATAGTGCTTTGTACCACTGGACTGATGTAATTTTATGCATCACTACTCAAAAGTAGGATGGGGCATAACCCCAAGGATACCTCTCAAATACTCAAATGTATTCTTAGGTAAAGGCTTTGTAAAAATATTTGCTATCTTCTCCTTTGTGTTGATGTACTCAAGTATGACTTCCTTCTCTGCACTTAATGTAACACATGATTCTTAGACATACTCACTGTACTTGTGTTATCACAATGTATGATAACAGGTTCCTTAAACTTAATTCCAATATCCTTCAACATTTGTTTCATCCATATTATTTGATTATAATTATTTTCTGTTGCTACATACTTTGCTTCTGTTGTACTCTGTGAGATACAATTTTGTTCTTGCTTAGCCAAGAAACCAACCTTCCTCCAAGAAAAAATTCTCCACCACTTGTACTCTTTTTATCATCCATACTACCTCCCAAATCTGCATCTGTATATGCACATAGGGTAAAGTCATTTGATCTGTCATACCACAACCCAAAATTAGTTGTACCTTTCAAATATTTGAATATCCTCTTTACTACTGCATAATGTGATTCCTTAGGATCAGCTTGAAATCTCACAACAATTCCAACTGCATTAGCTATATCTGGTCATGTATGAGTCAAAAATTGCAAACCTCCAATCATAGATCTATACTTTCTTTGTTTAACTGCATGTGTCTCATCTTTGCTAGATAACTTATGACTAGTTATGATAGGTGTACCAAAAGGCTTACAATTTTCCAAGCCAAATCTCTACAATAAGTCTTTTAGATACTTAGTTTGAGATAAAAAAAATACCATCACTGTTCTGCACAATCTACAAACCCAAGAAAAAATTCATTTCACCAATCATGCTCATCTCAAATTCCTTCTTCATTTCATTGACAAATTTATCACTTGCTTCATCCTCACCTCTAGAGATTATCTCATCCACAAAAATAACAAAAATCAATAGACCATTCTCAAATCAATAGACCATTCTCAATTTCTTTTAGATGCAAGTTACTATCTATAGTACCTTTAGAAAATCCCAATTTTTCCAAATATTTATCCAACCTCACATACCGGGTTCTAGGTGCTTGCTTTAATCCATAGTGATTTGTTCAACTTGCAGACCATATCTCCTTCTTGACTCAAAGGAAAACCATCAGGTTGCTCAATGTAGACTTCTTCTAATTCACCATTCACAAATGTTGACTTCACATCCATCTAATACACTTTGAATTTCCTATGACTTGCATAAGCCAAGAACATCCTTACTGCTTCAATTCTTGCAATAGGTGAAAATGTTTCTTTATAATCTACACCTTCTTGTAGTAGTAAACTTGAAGGGGAAGACAAATACTTATATGATAAAAACATGTTGTTTCTCTGGGCCCTATTTTAGAGATAGACTCACTATTGCACTAGGTTATAGGAAAAAAAACTCTTCGTGCTACTAGACATCAAGGGTATGAAGAAAATAAATATCAAATTTCTAAGGAACGTTGGATTAAGAATAAGCCATACAGGTAAGTGCACAAAGATGGGGGACCAAAAAGGGGGTATAAGATGCCACTTTTTTCTTAAAATTAGAAAACTCTGAACTTCAACAAGAAATTGAAGATAGTTAGATGCAACAAGAACAAGAGTTGTAATAATTTGAATCTAGTTCCTAAACTACTAATTTATTTTGAAAATGGTGCAGATTAAGGCCCTAAAAAATGGGGAGCACAAAAAGTGGTCTTATTTTTTGTGGAAAAACATAACATAGCGTTTGGTGTGGTCCCCCTAAAATGTTAACTTTTTTTTTGAATTTTTTTAATCCCTTCAGTAAGAATTTAGCTAACACCACATAGTTTATCCTGGATTTTTTTGCTAATTTTTTGATGAATGTATAATTTTTTATGAATTTACGAAGTGCACACATCCTGAAAACATGAAATTTCTGTGTGCTCCCCCTAGAAATCATTTAAAACTAATCGAAAATCAAATTTTCTTTTTTTTTTAAAGTGTGTAGAATGGAGTCTTGTTTCTAAAAATGTAACTTGTCACAAAATTCGACAAACGAGCCAAAATCTATGCTTAAAATACTACACATTAGTTTTTGACAAAAAATGGACATACATACAAAAGAAATTAGAGATGAAAAACTTAACATAATCAGAATTTGAAATAAATTATATGATTAGATAGCTAACAAAGAGATCTAAAATATCACGTCATCTGATTTTAATGTTATTGAACTACGAGTAAACCTGACGAGGAGCACACAAAAAAATATGTCATTTTTTATATGTCTGCTAGAAAACACGTCTCAGGCCTATTTGAATACACCAAGCCTTTTGGTTGGATCTCCAAGGAAAATCCAAGCCTTAGGCTTGGTGGATTCCAATGTCTTACAAACCAATAGTGCATGCACACTATTCAAATCTCTCTCTCTCTCTCTCACATTACACTTTTCTAGTTTTGCATAGGGCGTATGTGCTATAGCGCACTTACGATATGCAAGACTATGCATTACACTTTTCTAGTTTTGCATAGGGCACACACGCTATAACGCACTCGCGCTATGCAAGACTAAAATAAATAGTCTTATCTGTTAGAGATCTCATGAAAGAGGCCCACTTTGTCTATATATTGTTTGATTTCTGCATTTTATGTGACAAATATTCACTTTTCATGGTGTTGAAGGTGACAAAGAAACATATTCTATCAATTTGCACCATCTTTTTGTTTAAAAATCAACATCGAATTGTGAAAGTCAATCATTCTTCATAAAAATTTATTGATTGAGGTAAGTTTTTTAATTTTTTACATGTGCAATGTGAATAAAGGGTCTTTTGGTTTATAATTGGTATGATATAGACTTTTTCAATACATTATGTGATATAATTGTAATAAATTTATATTATAATTTGTCATATTATAAGAGATTTATATTATAATTTGACTTATTGTAATAGATTTATATTATATTTTTAAAATTGTAATCAATTGATATGTAGAAATCATCATCATGCTGAGGAAATGAGCAAAGGATTTAACACCAGAAGAGCATGAAAGAGAAAAAGAGAAGAAAAGGAAAAGAATGAGATAACTTCGTAAGCAAAAAAAATTGGATACCATAGAAGAAGATTTTTCTTTGGACGAGGTTCACATGAAACATCAATTCAAAGTAAGAGAGAATTGGAATTGGAAACAAAAAGATAATGAATGAGAAACTTGCGTGCAACAAGACAATTGAATTATGAAGATGCGGGCACATCATCTATGAGTTCCCAAGTTGAAGAGACATCATCATCCAATGTTGGAGGCACACCATTGTCTACTTCCGAAGGTGTGGGCACACCCTTGTATCATGTTGAAGGCACACCATTGTCTACATCCCAAGGTGTACGCACCCTCTTGTATCATGTTGAAGGCACACCATTGTCTACATCCCAAAGTGGAGGTACACAATTGTATCATGTTGAAGGCACACCATTATCTACATCTCAAGGTGTACGCACAACATCCTGTCCTGTTGAAGGCACTTAAGATGGTACACAATTCACACATAATGTTTTTGATCCTCCTATAATTATTTATAGAAATCCAAAATATTTGATTGATATTGATACTAACATTTTGCAAGCAATGCCTGACAAGATTCCCAAGCATACTTGTCAAAGAAATGCTAATCGTATTTGGAGATCATTTTTTGAGAATTTAAACATGACAAGAAGATGTCAATATTTATTGAAATGATGAGAAATCTGAACTTTAGGTCCATCATGAAGATTCTTGGTCTAAGAATGATGGATGAGTCAAGTGAAAAATCTATTGTAAAGAATCTAATGACTTCATATGAGAGTGTGGGTTCTACATCACGCACAAAAGATAGTAATGTCACATGACGTGTACTTATATCAATAATAGTAAGCACTCAAATGAATAAATCTTGACTCATTAGAAAGATAAGAAAAACATTAAAAATAAGTAGAAAGTCTCTAATGAAAGCCCTAGGAAGGCATCAAAGAGTGGAAGATCCAAATAGTAATGAGTTATGGGCATTTTCTGGTAGACTACCGTGAAAAGATAAAGCAATTGTTTAAGCTTTGAAATCCTTGATTGAAGAATTTTGGAAGAATAAAAAATGAGTATCTCCTAATCAAAGAGATGTTGTAAGGAGGATTGGTAGTCAAATTCGCATTCCACATCCAAAACATTTTTTGGATTCAACTCAGACACAATTCTTTGCAAAATTTATGCATATGTATCCTAAAATTAAAATTAGTCAGAGATATTTTGAAATGTGTAAAATTTTTATGTGAAGATAAATCACACATGCACAACTTGTTGTTGTAGGGTACATATTGAATTTTCTAACCATTTTAAAGTTTATAGGACTATATGTGTAGATTTGCACTCTAACAATGTTTTGTAGGATTGTAACATAAATGTCCCACCTAGATCTTCAAATTAATATCTACCATTTTATGTGAAAGAGTGGATGGTCAACAATTTTACAAGCTCTCATGCTTGAATGGTACATGCATAGATTGCAGAGGTTTGTGACATTTGCCAATTTGTCAACATATAGAGAGTACGCATGCAATCGGTAATGAAATAGTGAAATTTGGAAAATATAAGACCATGACATACAATCTAAAAGATGGAAAATAGGCTAAAAGATGTGATTTAGTAATTGAAAAAATTCCAGTGTATTAGTTCATGGATATTTTTTGTAAAAAAATTATTTATGAGTATGCAAGGCATACACATAGAGCATGATGGTTGGATATGCAATTCAAGTTGTGCAAGGACACATTCCTACTTGATATGATTGTTTCAGTTGTGGAATTTGTAGAGAACTACATAATATAACCACAGAATGAGGTGCAAGTAAAGTATTATAGCTCTCAACAGGTTGCTATATTTGTTCATATAGAATTCATTCATTCACTTGACATTACAGAGGAGAAAAGGAAGATATTGAGGGAGTATCATTTTTATATCAGCAATAATTGCTCACATTCTATAGATTTTGTACATGGTTGCTTTCAACTATTTTATGGTCATTTGGCTAACAAGAGCATAAAATATTGACATATTATATGGTCAGATAATTGTGCATCATAATTCAAGAATTCTCAGATGTTTTATTGGTTGTGCAGGATGCATAAGATTACTAGAATTTAATATATGTGGAATTTCACAGAGGCCGGTCATGGAAAGGGATATCATGATGGTGTAGGTGCATGTATTAAAAGAGCCTTAGCATGTGAAGAATTAAAGTACAAAGATCAAGCAACATTGTCAAATGTGAGATGTATTGTCTAGTGATGTAATGCTACAATGGGTCTAGGTAATGAAGGTGAGTCTGTGATTCATAGATTTTTTTGGTTGATGGATGAAACTAACATTGCACCATATGAGGATTGTTGTACACTGACAGGATTGAGTGAGCTACACTCTTTTAGAATTTGTAATGCAAGTTCATGGAGTATCCACACATGACATATGGCATGCTTTTGTTCATCATGTCTAGATGAAGATTAGGATGGGTGCGAGTCAAAGGAATGGGTTGAAAAATGGTATACATGTATTTTGAGCCCACTTGCCTCCTATCATCCCCATGAATAACTACAACTAATAGAAATGGAATCATCCATTGACTTCGATCGCTTATCTGATCTAGTACAACCAGGTAAATTTTCCACATACAAATAATCTCAAATTTAGTACTTTATCATAAATATTCAGTAAACTAATGTCCTCATTATGTTTATATCATTACAAGCCATGTTTTTGTTGTTATTGTACCTGTAGACAATGAAGAAGGGACATATTATTATTTGTGCATGTTGTGTTGAGGCAAAAAAGAAATTGGATCACTTCGTTATCGATGGTGAAGAATTAGAATACCCTATAGGAGTAGTGGTTGTAAGTGGTACATGACTTAGGTGGTATGCTACGAAGAACCCTAGGTTGTGGTTGTTCGAGGATTGGGAAACACAAAGAAAGATTCTTCATTATTCAAACCTTGTTGTTGCATCAAATGTCCACTTGATCAGATATGGGGGAAGACCACATAATAAAACTCTTTGGAAGGTTTGTGAGTCAGAACATGAGGCAATACTTGAGACAATCAAGGGTAGGGCAGATCCAATTGGTTCATTGGACTAAATGGAGATACAAAATATTGTAATGTCAAATCTATTTGAATACATGTGCGTATAACATGTATATTTATATAGCACTATAAATTGGGTGGATTGTAAATTGCTCATGCATTAGTAGGCACATAATACTTGGAAGGCCATGGACCTTGATCTAGGTACAAGTTCACTTCCTCTGATCTCTTATTCCAACTTATCTTGACACCACACACAAGCGCCCCGATCTAGGCTTCCAAATGTAACTAGAGCCTCCATTATGTCAAAACTTCAAATAGGGTTTCCACCTTGATTCTAACACCATATAACATCTTAACATGGTCCATATACCATGTTTCACCAACCCACCAAGTCTTTTCAACTCATCTTCCACCAATCCACTCCAACAACCCTTTAGGCTTGTAGCCTTCACTAGTCGCAAATCAGCCTTTTTCTTCCAATTATCCCAAAGAACTCCAAAAAATAATCATTGATTTAGATACCCTTTTGGGTTCTCTAAATCCTCCCCAAGTCTCAGGGTAGAATCCTTTGGACCATATGTTAGATCCAATAACCTAGCACCCACCAAATAAGCCTAATTCGCCCTCATTTGCAAAGCAACTCACAAAGATACTCATCCCCTTGACTTCCAACCAAGGAATAGTCTTTAATAAGGTTTAAAAACAAAATATTCTCAAGGTTTTAAGGCTTTATCCCTCACCTACACTTCTAGCCACCAAACCCTTGCTTCTAGGGTCACACAACTAGGGTATGTTCAAAAATACCTTCAACACTATCTCTAGATCAAACCAATGGTTCCAACAAATCATTTTGATCCCATACAAAAATAATCCATCATGAAATATATCTATTCTTAAGGGCCTTCACTCTCCAAGTGACTAGTGCAAGACCGACACCCTTACATTTGACCTTGGATCCATTAAGTGATCCTAAGGTTACATAGTTAACCCTCGTGCCATTAAATGGCTTACATAGCATCTTTGTTGATCATAATATCAAATGATCCCAAAATCATTACAAACATGATGAAAAAAATATAAAATGACCAATCATGGTCGAATACATTATCAAATGACCTCAAATGGTCTTGTCCCATTACCCAAGGATCCACAATGACCCGGGTGCACTTCCCTTGCTCTGGAGTTGACCTTGGTGTACTTCCCTTCTCCTAATGCACCTAGAGTCTCCAATATGTCAAATATTCTAACAAGTCTTCCACCCTAGTTCTAACTTCTTAGAAAACCTTAACATGGTCCATATGCCATGTTCCACCAGCCCTCCAAGTCTGGTCAAGTGATCTTCAACCCAATCCACTCCATTATCCTTCTAGGCTAGTAGCCCTCACCAGTCACAAATCATTATTTTTCTCCCAATCCTCCCAAACAACTAAAGTAACTCTTGATTGTTTTATATACCCTTTTTGGTTCTATAAATCCTACCCAAACCTCAAGATAGACTCCTTAAGACCATCTAGTAGATCCAATACCCTAGCAATCACCAACTAGGCCTAATTCCATCCCCATTACAAAGAAACTCATAGATATATTCACTCCCCAACCTTCCAACCAAGAAATAGTCTTTCATAAGGTTTACAAACAAAAAAAATTCAAGTTTTTAAGGTCTCAACACCTACCCATTCTTCTAGCCACGAAACCCTTGTTTCTAGGGTCACACAGCTAGGGCCTACTCAAATGGAACCTTAAAAATTCTTCCAGATCAAACCATTTGATCAAACACATTATTATGGATCCCAAAATCCATAATCCACCATAAAAAAATCCACTTTTAATGATTTACACTCACCAAAATGATTGGTGCCAAAATAGGGCACTCCTCACACAACAAACTCCTTCATTCAATGATCTCCCCAACACAATCTATCATATCATTGCACCAACCATTATATTAAAAGGATATAATATACATTAAAACCTCTCCCACCAATAATAGTGATCACAAAGGGTGGGAGATTCAATCTCCATAAGGAGACCTCAATCCCAATCACTGACTGTGACCCCAAATCCAGTCACTGTCAAGAACACTAGTAATTTCCTCTATCTTAAATACAATAAAAACACTAAAATAAATGCGTGGAAAGATAAATAAAAACAAAGGCAATGTCCTTACATCATAGACCAATCCAAATCACATTTTATGCAAACATTTTAATTTGAGTACTCCGAGCTAAAGTGTCCCTCAAGGTCCCCTCAACATGAAATCAATGATCTTTACGGGGTCATATCATAGAGATCATGCAAGGTAGTATTAAACCATTAGGTGCTACAAGACCATATTGCTGAGGCCTATGATAACCTATCTTGGTTTTCAAAGATTCAAGTTCATTTATATTTAGCAACACATTCTTGGTCGATGTCAAAACTTAAAGTGTTCCTTAGTTGAAATGGACAACATTGCGTATCTTTCAAACCATCGGTCATAGCATTGAACCATTTATCCCAACAACTATGAATGGCTGAGTAAACACTAGTGGAAACCTCATTTGGCACACAAAGTCACTTGAATATTGTTGACCACTCCAGGCCAAAGTGTCCCTCAAGGTCCCTTCAACATAAAATTGGTGATCTTTATGGGGTCATATCTTGGAGCTCGTGCAAGGTAGCATCAAACTGTTAGGTGCCATAGGACTGTGTTTCCTAGGCCTATAATAACCTATCTTGGTTTTCAGAGATTTAAGTTCATTTATATTTGGCAACACATTCTTGGTCGATGTCAAAACTTGAAGTGTTCCTTAGTTTAAATGGACAACATTGTGTATCTTTCAAACCATCAGTTGTAGCATCGAACCATCTATTCCAAAAGCTCCAAATGGTCAAGTAAACCCTAGTGGAAACCTCATTTGGCACACAAAGTCACTCGAATGCTACCGACCACTCCAGACCAAAGTGTCCCTCAAGGTCCCTTCAGCATGAAATCAATGATCTTTACGGTGTCATATCTCAGAGCTTGTGCGAGGTAGAATCAAACCATTAGGTGCTACAGGACCATGTTACCTAGGCCTACAATAACCCATGTTGGTTTTCAAAGAATCCCAAAACTAGGAATACAAAGAAAGTTTCTAGCCAAATTAACTCTAGATTATTGGAAGAAAAAGAAGAAAGGAAAGCGGATAAAATCCCCTTTTTAATTGAGAAGTGAAGAAGGGGAGGATTCATACAAAAAAAAAATCACAACTTATTTTCATGTAGGGAAGGGGAAGTTCTGATGCAGTCAAGGATGGTGGATCCAATGAAGGACAGTCCAAACCTTGCAGCCAATAGAATTACACAGTGGAATACTCAACACAACAAATAACACAACAATTGTTTCAAGCAATTTGCATTAACATTCCTGACTATAAGGCCTTTCAGGTTAGGGCCAATTACAAATAGAAATAACTCTACAAGATCCATAAACAGATGCAATACAATCTCAGCTAGTCCAGCTTTGAAGACAATCAAAAGCTGATGAAAACCTTAAGGCAGATCTAAACTTGAGCTTGCAAGCCTCCAAGAAATCTCCTTGTCTCCAAGTATGCAACCACTAGCTCTGCTACAAACAATTATCAGATATCATTCTGATATGCAAGATCATGCAAGATCTTTTCCACAACTTTGCCAACTTCAATTTTCAGAACCTTAGATCTGACTCACTAAGTCTTCCAAGTCAGGAACCTCTATCAATCTCCCAATGATCTTCTTCTCTTCTTTTTGTAAACATCTACCCAACCATCCTATAAATACTAGTCATCAGCCACAAGTTGACTTGATGAAATCATTAACTCCCCAAATAAATAATTAAATGCCATACAAGTTGGCTTACAAATGTATACAAACATTTAATTCAACATGTCAGCCTATAACAATAGCTACCAACAATAAATTCACCGAGTCAGCTTAACAAATCACACAGAACTCCAGTCGGTAAGCTAGAACTACCGAGTGACAGTGAACTAACTGAGCATGCCAGGCATCACCGAGCACCAGTTTCAACTGAGCACTGCAGGCATGACCGAGTAACACTTTCACCAAGTGCTAGAGACTGTCGAGTTCCTTCAGTGATCGAGCTTCCTTCAATGACTAAGGCCATTAGTCAAGGGTGTAACTAAGTAACATTGGCCAAAATACAAACACCCCATGCAGATTTGCCGAGGACAAGAATGCCCCTGCCTTAAGCTTGGATGCCCTTGCATCAGACACCCCAGGTTCCAAAAGATGTTCATATGTGAGAAGAACATCTTCTAGGATTCAACACATAAATCCCAAACTGGTTCTTCACATAAAAGTCCTCCACCTTTTCTGCTTGCAAATTCTTCCACTTCAGTTTCCTTTGTCTCTTCAAGTCTTTCCTTGATAACACACAGGTCGGTTCTCCATACTGATCATTCATTTTCTCTAGATCCATAATCTCAACTCGGCTACCAATACTTAGGCTTCTCCTACCGAGCATTGTATCCATCAAAGGCATCAGTGAAAACTTCCTATCATCCTTCTCAATATTAAACACATTTCAGACATAGTCATAGATAGCTCTGCAATCATATTGCCAAGGTCTACTGAGCAATATATCACAACTATTCATCTTCACAATGTCACATAACACAAGATCCTTGTACTGGCCAATCTGAACATCAATGAAGAACTATTCTCTTACTTCCAAAGCATGAAAATCTTGTAACCAGCCAATCCTATAAGGACAAGGATGCTTCACTCTATTCAACCCAAGTTTCTAAACCAGGTCCTTAGCAACAAGGTTATCAGTACTACCACTATCAACAATAACATCATAGATTTTACCTTCAAACTTGCATCAGGTTCTAAACAAGTTACTCCTTTGACAAGGTTCATCCTTTGTACCGAGCAATGTTCACCGAAGCAGCAAGTTCTCTGATTTAAGTTCATTCTGAATGTTCTCATTCATCACAGAAGTTCATTGGTCAACCTTCTTCGGTGTACACTCAAAAGAATGGTGTCCTTCATCTCCATAGTTATAGAAAGTACACTTAAAGATAACTCTACCTATCTTCTTCTTCAGTTCCATAGGTTTTTGTTCATCTTCTGCATCAGTCATCTTATCCTTCATCGAGTGATCAATATTTTCCTTCCCTTGGGAGTTACTAGGTTTTTTCCTCTTCAACTTATCTTCTACCTTCAAAGCATACTGATAAGCATCTTCAATAGAATCAATCTTTAGCATACCAAGCTCATCCTAAATATTGAATCTTAGACCATTCACATATCAAGCTACCTTTTCCTTACCAAGCTCTCGGTGTCTAGACTGAATAGTAAGTTTGTAGAACTCCTCAGTATAATCTTCAATAGACAAATCCTTCTATTTCAGATTCTGCAACTTCTTAAATAAGTCAAGCTCATAGTTAGAAGGTATGAACCTAGTTTTCAACTTAGTCACCATCAACCTCCACTGATTGATCTTTGTTTCACCTTCATCTTCTCAGTCTCTTTGTAGTTCTTTCCACCAAAGAGTAGCATGTCCTTTCAACTTTGTGTGTGCTAATCTCACCTGAAGAGGATCTTCAATTTCTTCTAGCTCAAAGAAATCTTCAAGTTCACCAATCCAATCAATCAGATTGTCGAGCTTCAAAGTACCAAAGAAAGTAGAAACTTCCATTTGGTAACTGCTGCTAAATTGAGCTCCAGATCCAGGAAACTGAGTAGTTCTATCTTCACCAGATCTGTTCCTCTGGTCATCACCACTAGATCCAACAGTTTCAAATTCTTCAGCAACTTCTTCATAGCCATCTTTAGTACCAACATTCTGAGGTACACCAACAACAACTCTCTTGATCTCGGCCACCATGTCATTCTTCATCAATTCTATCTCAGATCTGACATCTAATCTGACTTTATTAGAAATATTTGATTCCACATCATCACAAAGATCTACAATAGCTCTATGGTCCAATCTTCTCAGAGGCATCCTTAAAGATATGCAAAAATCCTATGCAACAAAGCCTCACCGACCACCTTGTGACAATCTCCAAGTTGTGTACAAGTCAGATCTCAACCTGCTACCTTGAACAAACAACTAGGGAAAGATCCACAAGTTTAGTGCTCCTGATCTGCAATCCAAATTGTGCATAATCTCTGCTTCAACAGGATCAACTTCGCAAGATCAGCCTTGCTAGGTCAACCTTTGCTTCACAAGATCAACTATCAGCTCCAACAGGAACACAACCTTCAGCTCTGATACCATCTAATGCAGTCAAGGATGGTGGATCCAATGAAGGATACTCCAAACCTTGTAGCCAACATAATTACAAAGTGGAATACTCAACACAATAGATAACACAACAATTTTTTCAAGCAATTTGCATTAACATGCCCGGTTGTAAGGCCTTTTGGGTTAGGGCCAATTACAAATAGAAACAACTCTGCAAGACCCACAAATAGATCCAATACAATCTCAACTAGTCTAGCTCTAAAGACAATTAGAAGCTGATGGAAACCCTAAGGTAGATCTAAACTTGAGCACACAAGCCTCCAAGAAATCTCCTTGTCTCCAAGTATGTAACCACTAGCTCTACTACAAACAATTATCAGATATCAATCTACTCTGCAAGATCATGCAAGATATTTTCCACAACTTCACCAACTTCAACTTTCAGAACCTCAGATCTGAATCACTAAGTCTTCCAAGTCATGAACCTCTATCAATCTCCCAATGATCTTCTTCTCTTCTATCCCTAATCATCTACCCAACCATCCTATAAATACTAGTCATTAGCCACAAGTCGATTGGATGAAATCATTAACTCCCCAAATAAATAATTAAATGCCATACAAGTTGGCTTACAAATGTATACAAACATTTAATTCAGCATGTCCGCCTATAACAATAACTACCAACAATAAATTCACCAAGTTAGCTCAACAAATCACACAGAACTCTAGTCGGTAAGCTAGAACTACCGAGTGATAGTGAACTAACTGAGCATGCTAGGCATCATTGAGCACCAGTGTCGATCGAGAACCACAGGCATGACTGAGTAACACTTTCACCGAGTGCCAGAGACTGCTGAGTTCCTTCAATGACTGAGCTTCCTTCAATGATCGTGGCCATCGGTCAAGGCTGCAACTGAGTAACACTAGCCAAAATACAAACACCGCATGTAGTTTCACCGAGGACAAGAATGCCCTTGCCTTAACCTTGGATGCCCTTGCATCAAGTTCCTTCCCAAGGAGAAACAAAAATTAGTTTATTGAGTGTTAGGGGAATGAATGCTTCTAACAAGTAGCATTTAATCAAATGTTGTAATTTTTCATTCAAAGAAAATGTAATCATGCTCCAAGAGACAAAGTTAAATGTAGACCAAATAGAAAAATTCAAAAGATCAATAGACAAGTGAGAATTAGAATCAATAAAAGCCACAAGTGCCTCGAGGGGATTGGAAATCCTATAGAACCAAAGCATAGTTCTCTTTAAAAAGTTGGATGGTAGATTCAATTGGATAGGAGGATTAGTGGACAACCTGTATAGAAATTTGAAGTTCTCTTTAATTAATGTTTATGGTTTGATAATGAAAAAGAAGAAAGTGGAAGCATGGGAAGAGATAAGTAGCCTTTTTAGATCCTAGATAGAAAATAATTTCATCATTGGTGGAGACTTCAATGCCATTCTCCATCTATCATAAAAAAATGGGGTATACAAAAATAATTTCAACCACAGATTGACTTCAAAAACTAGGTGACAAAGGAAAATCTCATGGAGGTTGAGTTGGAGAATGGAATATTCAGATGGAACAAAAGAAGACTTGGCTTTAGTCATATAGCTGAAAATTTGATAGATTCTTATACAGAGGTGACTTAACTTCTTTCCCTTTTTATTTGAAGGAATCCATTTCTCTTGTATCAGGATCAAGCCATTTTCCCAAATAGTTTGGCATATTAAGAGAATATAAACCAATGTTCTATCCCTTCAAATTTGAAAACATGTGGATGAAATATAAAAAATTCTTAGGGTTGATAGATGAATGGTGGAAATAATCTCAGTTTGAAGGATCCAAATTATATTGCTTTATATCCAAACTAAAGAAATCAAAAGAAATTTGCAAGAATCAAACAAGAACCACTTTAAAAACATTTTTGAAATAAAGAGATCAATTGAACAAAGCATGAAGGAAATGAATGAAAAAATCACTCTTCAAGGAATGGACAAGGAAAGATTCTATTAGGAAAATGAGTTATTAAAGGAATATGAGGACATTTTGGATAAAGAAGAAATATTTTGGAGGCATAAATCTAGAGAGCTTTGGCTTGAAGAAGGGGATAAGAATGCAAAATTTTTTGACAACAGTACAAAACAAAGGAGAATTGTTAATATAACTCATTCTATTTAAAAAACTAAGACCCCAAGTGTTGGTGTTTGAAAACTCTTATGCCATCTAGGGCTACCATTATGCCTTGAGACTGATGTTAGGAGTGGTTAGCTCTAAGTGTGAAAGCTCTACAAGACAACTGGACCAACTATAGGGACAAGTCTACCCTCTTCACTTTTGGCTCTGCAAAACCATGGTGGGTGCACCTAATCCAGTAACTTATGGCATTTTAGGACTTTGGACTAGATTAAACAAAGCAGATGATAGCAAGAGACTACTAAATGTTAACCAGACATTCATTGAATCTCAATTGCTATTGGGTATAAAATGGCCTTGTGACCTCAAGACTATCAGGGATTGTAGGATTGGAGATATTAAATATAATTGGGTTTCTTGCAGGATGCAGACAACCATGCAACACATTGCATTAGCACATGGATACTAGCTTAAGATCAATGCCTTATCCATTGGGCATCATACCTGAAGTGAACATGGAACACAAGGACAACTACTAGATTCATTTGAGAATCCAAGCCATAAACATAGTTAAACATCTCTTACACTACTTACAAGTATCCTTACTGATTGAACCAAATGAATCTATGCTTCACTCAGAGACTTTTAACCTGATTCTAAATCAAGGCTAAGAGATGAAACATATACATAAGCAACCAAATGCAATGAGCCAGAAAACTTAGAATTCATTAAGAACAACTAAAGGAGAGATCCAAGAATGAGAAACTATATTAAGTATGTGGATTCAAATCCCTGTATTACAAGTTGATTCAGAAAACACCATAGACAATATACAAAAGATACATGAGGTTTTCCCCTAATGTTGATACAACCAGGATGAAAATGTTTACATGAAGAAATCTCTCATGGAACTAGAAATTGGAACCATTAGAATTGACAAAATTCAGAACACTTACTCAGTCAAAAAATAAAAAATTTATACCACTAGCCACCTTGGGAATCTCATAGAGATTGCAACAAGCTACGATCAGCTAGGGCTAGGGTTTCAATAGCTAAACCAACCATAAATAGCCAAAAATTTAATGTAGGGGTAGGAAATGCAGGCAACTTGGAGGAAACAAATCTCAAGCAGATCTGCAATCATGAAAATCTGCGAGCTTAGTACAGGACACCAGGGATAGCCATGAAAACTAGTCAAATCAGCCACCTGCAAACAACTTCTCAAGCTCAAAAGCAAACTCCACCAGGTACAAAATCATCATGCAGCCAACCACATAGACCCTCGAGCTAGATCACAACACCTACCACCATCAAACCAGCAAGAAAATCCACTAGGAAAGCATTCAATTTTAGTCCTTTTGGTCATAGGAAACCCTCGGCAAGTTTGAAATTAAAAAATCCAATGGCTAATTAGCAAAATTTAAAATGTGGCCGTCGATCTCTTTCTTTTCCTAGAAAATTAGGCGGTCACATTTAATTCATAACAGTCGCGGGCCCCTTGAAAAGTCATCAGTTGAGTCAGCAGTCAACAACCAATCGAAAAAGAACACCTTGGCAACACTAGCATTGTGTACCCGCTTTAACTCCGCAACTGTGACGTTACTCCTTTTTTAAAAATTTGTGGGCTCCACGTGCTTTATATTTCTTTAAAGAAAATTGATGGTCATCGTTACACCGTGATGCTAAAAGTCAAGCATCTCACCTCAGCAGTATAATGACAACCACTCGATCTTCACAGACTTGCAGACGCTCTACTTCCTTTGAAAACTATGGCCCCACTGACAACATTCAGCTCGACGTACGTGGACCAATAGGAACACGCCTATTCACTCCTTTTCTGATACCAGGACCACTTCCAATTTCTACGCAGTCAGCTCTGACATCCCTCCATTGTGCACTGACATAACCAATGAAACACCACCACGGAGGCCAAACCTGACAAATGACCATACCAAGCAATTTACCTTCATTCCGCATCAATGGATCTCATTAAAGCACATGGTTAAAAGGGCCTCATCTTTCCTCAATGATGTAGCGAAAACCACTGATCTTTGTCACCTGTTAAACATCTATCAGACCCTAGCCAACGGGCCTGCTGGGACAGGTGTCAACCGGTCGCATGGTCGCATGTCATAAATTCCTGACATGCGATCATGCGACAACCAATGAAAACACACACGTTCGCCTCCCTTCTGACATTGGGACCACCACCGAAGAAACACTTGAAACAAACAAAATCAACGACAGGCACATGATCGCATGGGGTGAGAATATTCCATGTGATCACATGCTGACCGTCGATCTCCTCTCTCTGCCGCTTGAAGAATCTAGCCCCACCAACCATCACACTTGCGCACTTAGGACCAATGAACAAGGAGTGCCGACAAAAGGGAAGAAATGCGAGGTTGAAAACACATAGGGTTTTCATGTAGACCAAAAGGTCGCAGGGAGACTGAAAACATCATGGGTTTTCAAAAACATTGTGGGTTTTTGACATAGGCATATTCTAAAATTTGTTTCCTGTAGACGTTAGAACTTGAATAACTTTCTGGATTTTGCAAATTATGAGACATGATCTAGACTAGAGCATGGTGAAAACATGAACAACCAGGGGCTAAGGGCACACACCATGAAACACTATGGATTTTCAATGCAAGATGAAACTATGCAACAAGGTGGGATAACTTCAAAATTTGCAAGGAAGAGGCCATTTTCATAGGATTTTGCATTGACAGGAAAATGGACTAACACCAAGTATGATCATTAAACTAGATGTTAAAAAAGTATATGACAATGTGAACTAGAGATTCTTGGCTAAATGTTTGGAAAGGTTTGGATTCTACAAAGTGTGGATAGATCTGATATCCTACTGCATATCCATGCCATGGTTTTCTATTATTATCAATGGGAACCCTCAATATTTTTAAACATTTCAAGAGGCATTCGACAAGGAGATTTGTTATCACCTTTCTTGTTTGTCATTATGGCTAAATCTCTTGGAAGGAAGTTATCCACCCTATAAAAAATAGAAACTTGAAAGGGGTGTAAGTGACTTCTTTAGTTCAACCAATGACACATCAACAATTTGTTGACGACACAATATTATTTGGAAAAGGGAATTAGGGAGAAGCCTTATAATTGAAAAGAGTGCTTAAAACATACTCTAAAGCTTCAAGAAAAACAATAAATCAAGAGAAATCACATATATTATTCTTTTTTGTGAAATTAAAATGCCAAGATTAGGTGTTAAGGTTGCTAGGATTTAAGGAAGCTAAAGTCACTTGCCCGTATCTAGGCCATTGGATAAGTCTCTACAATCAACTACAACTTGGAAATCAGTAAAAGATAAAATAGACAAGAAAATGGAATCATGGAAATCTAAATGGATAACATGGGAACAAAGAATTTTAATAATAAAGGCAACAATATTTGCAATCCCTATATACTTAATATCATGTATTTCCCTGTCATCTGGATCCTATATTGATATGATAAAGAAGTTAAGGAAATTATTCTAGTAGGGTATAGATGTGAAGAAAAATTATTCTTTAATTTCATGGGAAAATATATGCAATCCTGTCAAGCATGGAGGTACAAGAATCAAGAACCAACTATGGCATAAAAAAGCACTAAGGGAAAAGTTGTTTTGAAAATTCATAGGGAGTCACATCTTAAATGGGTAAGAATCATTAAAGGTAAATATCTAACAAATTCAAGAATGAAGATATTTTAAGGTTATCTAACTTCCCAAGTGTTTCTCATATTTGGAAATTCATTTCCAAATGCAATGATATCATACTTAACCACAGATCATGGAACATAAAGGATAGAAAAAAGCTCTTTTTTGGTAGGATGCTTGGGGGGATATTCAATCATCAACAATCTAATGGATGCAAATAGAATCAAACACATTTGTGAACTCAACTGGGGAATATATTTTAGAGATTACATTATTTTCACAGATCCAAATCTTTATCATAGATGAGAATGAAATTTTTTTGAGGACCTGGACGTGCCACCTATAGATATTGAGTTGAAAAGAGAAATTCTAAAAAATGGATTTATCTCTTTCAAATAAGGTAATGATGAAATAATATGGGGAGGCTCTAATGAGGGAGTATAAAATTCCAAGGATAGATATAATGCATTATGATGCATGAAAGAAAGAGAAAAAATGCAAGTACCAGCTCATCTATGTTGGGATAAATTATGTCTACCAAAGGGAATCGTCTTCACTTGGGCTTCTCTACAAGGAAAGTTTCTAACAACTGATTGGTTGAGAAAGATTAGTTTTCAAGGTTCATCAATTTGTTTTGTGTACAAAAAAAGTGAAGAGGATGCTAATCATATGCTACTAACATGCCCTTTCTCTGAAAAATGTTGGCACTGACCATGCACCAAACTGGGCTTGATTTCAACACTTCCAAATGATATTTTGACATTATTCCAATCTTGGTCGAGAATATGAAATAATAGTTTATTTGGAAACATATGGATAATTTCACCCTCAATTGTAACTTGGGAGATTTAGAAGGAAAATAATTGTAGAATATTCCAAGGGAAGGCTAGGAATGGGTGGATTTCAAATAAGATGGAAGAATTTATAGTAGAAACAATGAATTCAAGGATTGATTCTCAAAGGTAAAAAATTAATTATTTCACAGGATGGGATGAAAAAATACATAAAAGTTGGTATGGGCTAAGAATTTCAAAAGTCATTGGTAAAGGACATTGATAAAACAAAAAAGACAAAGATAATTGAAAATGGTGTTCTCCAGTACCAAGATGGTTCAAATTAAATTCTAATGGGGCTTCTAGAGGTGACCCAGGACCCTCACGGGCTAGGTGTGTAATTCACTCATGCCAAGGAAAGATGATAGAAGTATTATCCAAATTGTTGGAAGAAGACAAAGACAACAAATATAAATTTAAAGCTTTAGTAGAAGGACTATCACTATGCATGGAATTAGACTTGAGAAGGGTTGAAATTGAAGGGGATTCAACCGTTACCATAAATGCCATAAGGACTAGGCATACTCCCAATTGGAGATTATAGTCAGTCCTAGACACAATGTTGGAATTAATGGAAAGGTTGGAGAGTGTTACAATGAGTTATATATATAGAGAAGGGAAAAAACTTGCAGATGAACTATAAAATTCAAGTGCAGAGGGAGTTACCATCAAATAGATCCTCATCTAACTAATAAGGATAATGTTGGTTAATCATTTAAAAATTTTATTTTTTGGCAGTGGGAAAATATTAGTTTAAGATGGTAGCTAGAGTGATTATGATGGAGATCAAGATGCAACAAAGTTAGAAGACACATAATTGGTTTCATGGGTCACTATGTGGAAGACTTTGAAAAACCAATGTTAGAAGAATATGAAACTTTCTATTCTTGAAAAGCTATTTGTTGAAGGTTTAGGAATGTTTTCAACTTGAGAAGGATAGAGTTTCAAATTATTTGGATGTCGACAATGAGAAAAATTTCTTATCTAAATTAGAAAAAGAATTGTACTTCATAATTATAAGGAGAAAATTTTGGAAAAGGGTTTCAGTCCCTTGGATTTGTTTAAGGCTAACAAGACAAATGATAATCTATCCCATGCCTTAGATCCAATTGCAAACTCTTTGGAACAAATGGCCACTATGGAAGGAACATAATATTTTAACCAGGCAGTGGCTAATGTTTATGGGAGGAGGGATTCCAATGGAACTTAGGATCAAGAAATCATAAGGAAGCTTATTGAATTGCATGATAAGTACAAGATTTATGTTCTCAAGTATTCTTAGGACAACAAGCAATCTAATAAGGCTCTAAAGGATGGGTTTGATGTATTTTTATAATAAATCAAATGAGGATATCTCAATTACAGACTTACTCTCTTCATTTTTTGATAATGTTGTAAAGGACATCATGAGGAAATTAGATGATGCTAAGATTGAATGTGAACTTGGAAAGGCAGTGAAGATTCTTTCATACATTTTAGATAAAATTAGTTTTTAAGAATATTACAATTGAAGGTTGATGGCTTAGGCAGTGAGGTCTCCTCATAGGTGGAAAAACAAGATGCAACATAGGTAGAGAATGTAGAGTTGGTTCACCAGTAAGTAGGGCCTTCCATTCTTATGGAGATAGAGAACCAAAATTAATCACCCAAGATCGAGATAGCATGCATGCTCTGAGATAAAAGCTAGGTCCCAAAATTTTGGATGAAGACATGCCAAATTGCTAGAATGAACAAGAGGAAGAAAATTTGAAGTTTTTCTCAAAGTCATTACATTTCAAGATATTATTTTTAGATATCTTAGGTGTACAAAAGGTTCAACTGACATCATGACCTAATGTATGAGTAGCTTAACACATTGTATTGGTTTTTGTATCAACTTGTTGAGGTTCATACATACATTTGATCTAAGTTGTGGGTCCTCAAGATATTTTGATTAATATTTTTTTGTATTTGGGTGTGGCAAGGTGTCATTTGGATGTAATTGTGTTTAGTTTTTAAGGTTTTCTAAGATACAACCAGAGATTTTCCGAGCTAGTTCTTTCCTTCCGATATACTCTCTTGAACTAGGACTGATGCATACTTCTTATAATAAATAAATAATACTATATCTTAGCTATGGCCTCTTATCTATAAAAAATAATCAAAATACCAATATCAAATTTCTCTATAACAAGATGTGGACAACATTTATAAAATTTAAGTTAAATTTGCACATGTTTTGATGATTGTCACAAAGGGGAAAAATCCCACTGGCTTAATATAAAAATGCATGCTTTTGGTGAAAAGAAAATGTCTTGTTTTAATTTGTTAAAATGGGAAAACCCCAAGATTATATGTACGATTGGAAATTATAGACTTGAGGTAGCAATAGTAGTAACTTTTAGAACCTTTTTTAGAGTGATTGGTATGTTGTAAATAAAGCTTGGTATGGTGTTATGCAAAAGACATTTGGGAACCTGGGGAATTTAGATCTAAGAATTTTCTATTTATAATAATTAGGATTTTATAATATGATTTTTGGGTAAAGTGGTTTTCTTATTCTCAATTTCACTTCTACAACTCAACTTGTATGCATTTTACAATTCATTCATATAAAAAATAAATATATAATTTGGTATTAAAATTTAAAAATGATTATGATATTTATTCAAGTTGTAGAGATCATAAAATGACTAACATATTTTTACCTTTTCATGTCATTCATCTTCTCATCAAATTTTTAATCTATATTAATTAAATGATTTTTAATTATTTCATTAAGCTACCATTCCTTTATTAATTAAATAGTTTTATTATTTAAATAATGCATTATCTTAAATTTATGACAAAACTAGTTTATCATTTATCCTTCAGTATTGATTATATATTTTTATTAGTTAATTAATTCATCTTTGATCCTATATAATTATATAATTTTTTATTTATGTTACTCACTAGACTGTTGTAATTGTGTTGGTAAATTTTTTTAGTCTTTCTAAACTAATATATTACATCGCAATCAATAAAAAATCAAACACAATATGATCGCCTTCACTCAAAGAATTGAAAGTCTTTCAAAGAATATTAGAAATTGTGAGGTAAATGAATAAAAGCTATACTATTCAAAAAACTCATTATTTTAATATATTCCACTACTATTATTATCTTCCCACTAGCATCACACCCCCTTATCCGCTCGCCATTCTATTTCTGTTCAACTACTGATTCCCTACTCATTTAATGTCTTTGTTTTTAATTTCACTAACTATTACACACTAATCTTTTAAACTTGTGTAAAAATGTATTAGACATAGGTAATGTAGGATGTGATAAGTTTCTTTAAGTTATAATATTTACATGTATAAGGTTATGTAGCCAAATAAGGAAAAATATAAAGAACTAAGCCCTTTCAATTGGGAACAACTGGGTTGTTGAGGAATGCCCATTAAAATAAAAAAATGAACACTTTATCTTTAAGTCATTTTTTAATGGTGATTTCAAAGGCTACTTGGCCTATTTTGGTCACAAGACATAAGTAACATAGATCAAACTTTCTTGGAAACTTGCTTCATTTTTCTGCCCTAGATGCATGTTTTTGTTTCATAAAAAATCAAAGGTCATGTTGTCTTAGAACAAAAAAAATCAGATTGGTCTCACAAAGAGATCCATAATGCATCATGATACAATGAATTTATGTTGCCTCAATTTTAGAAAGTGAAATTAAAAGTTTTGATGTGATCAGTTCTACAGTTTCAAGGTTCCACATTCTTCAAGTGTTCATGGGGTTTGAAATGATATATGTGAAGGTTTGAATCCCTTTCCCTTTGTGGTTTATAATAGTTAAATTGATATTTAAATCATTTGAAAGATTTAAATAATTTAATATATGTAATTTAGTACATATGGAAATATCGTGAGCTCCATATATTTTATTTGGCCCTTGTTGAATGAAGGTAAGATTAAAAAACAATAAATCATTTTAAAAAATGGATGATTTGAATACATTGATGTTAATAGAAGAATTAAAATTTTAGTGTAATCATTACTGTGAGACACATTGTCTAAAAACATGGCAAGATTTGTATTTGGGATTTTATTATGGAGTGCCCAACATACAATGACATCTGTTCCAACTAAGTAGATATCTTAGAATTAGGAAATCTATGTACCCTATTTGAAGAAGCACAACTAAATAGAAGAAAAAACCTTGTGATCAAAATACATTTTTGAAGAAGAGATCTAAAGAAGAGGTTACAAAGTGATTAAGACCTTGGCACCCTATTCTTAATGTGTGTGTTGTTTAGGGGGTCCTGTAGGATGTTTTGGCCTGTGGACATTATTTAAATCATTCACTCATTCATTATTCAATCTCTGAAGCCTTTATCTACTTCACTGATGGTAAAAGTTTCATGAATGGAAAAAGAGGTTGTCACATCAACATTTGTGAAACATGGAAACAATCTCCAAGCATAGGACTTGAAATGTGAGGTTGAGTCTCTAAAGAAGGCCAAATTACTTACAATCAAGGTGCACCTAAAATAAGATTTTTGAGGGAAAAGGGAGAAGGATATGCATAAAGGGAAAAGGGGTGATACACTAAGATTGAATATTTAATCTCTTTTTGCTTATGATTTCCCTTAAACCTTAAAGAAACTACCAAAACCACACTACTTGAATTTGATCAAATCCTAGAACATTATGAAAGTCAAGACTCAAAAATACTTTGCAAGGAACCTAAAGATCCCCAAGCCTAATCAATCAAGCAAATTAACACAATAATATAACAAAGAAGATGATGAAATGTATCCAAATAAGAAGGAAAAGATTAGACAAGATATGTGGACTTGAAATAGGTAAACAATAGCAATTTAATCAAGCAATAAAAGGCTAGTTACAATTACAGAAGAGAATTATACAAAAGAAACAAGAGGTTACAGATCTCTAATTTTGTTCATAGTGACTCTGCATCCAATGGATTGCCAGGCTACTAATATTGTATACTTAGCAGGAAAGTACTTTGAAGAAATTGCTAAAAATATTAACCCTATGTCACCATCAACCCTCTAGGTTAAGTTTCTATCACAAGCTTCAATATGTACATAGTGTTAGGGTTTAAAATAAAGGAAAAAGGCTTAGAAACCCTTAAAAAATCTCCAAAGTCCTAAAATCCTAATAAAACCCCAATTTCCCTTTAGGCGTTAACTTTTCATATGTTCTGCAATTGACTTCCTTTACCAGGTCACAAATCACTTAAGTGGCCTATTAATGTCCCCTTTATCGTCAAAAAATTGACCCATTACCTTTTCCTAGCTTCTTAACTATCTTCAAAGATTCACAAGAAGTCCTTTTTCATTAGAATCAAACAACCACAAAATGGTGAAGGCAATCAAGTGGCAGGGTCTACAACTCTTCAAAGACACAATTCTCTTCATTGTTGTGCATAATGCCATTTCGGTTAGATTCCATTGACTGCAAAATAATGATAGAAGTTTTATGTGAAAAGACTAGAGGATGGTGGGCCCAATGGCCACATGTTTTAATTTTATTGAATCAAGCAAGGTGGCGGTTAAGAGAAGGAAGGATTTGTCATCATTTTGCAAGGGTGTATTTCAGTCAACTTTTTTGACCTAGAAAATGGTGAAAGTTATTTAAATGTTTAAATGTTAATGATCAGTGACGGTGCGATGGTGGTCTGAGTCAATTGTTTAATAAATTAGTACTAAAAAATCAGAATTACACACTATATGTTACCTTTGGAAGTCCAAATAGATTACATAAAAGGCTAAAAATTGGTGCTAAATTAGCTACACTTAATCCTAGTTTAGTGTCCTAAAAAAATTACATTTATGGGTCAAATTCGATGCTAAAGTCACCATTAACCATTGCAACATTAAACACAAAAAATCACCACGACATTAAACACAAAGATATTGAACATTTCATATTTTTCAAATTCCATATAAATGCATTAGATTTGTGGAACAACATTCAGTATAGCACTAACTAATTAATTGAAAAGACAAAATTAAAAATTCTCATCTACGTTAAAATTACCACCACAGGTCACTTTTATTTTATATTTCAATTATTTTTCATTTGTTAGTTTTTCCTTTCTAACCTTCTAGTTTTCATTTTGGTTGCCCCCTTTTATTTTATTGCTAGACACAAAGCATATGATAGATAGGGTTTAGAGTGTTTAGTCAGCCGACTTAAATTTTTGTGAGATAGAGAGGAAATGATAGATAGATATAAATTAAACCCTTGATTTCTCTTTAAATGTGAAAACCAAGTATTTTTTCCTTTTGGTTCAATTTGAATCCATATAAAGATATTTAGATAGAATTTTTATTAATAAATTTTTACAAAAGGGATGGCACCTAGATGATAATGGTCGGGCTTCTATTGATTTGGGTAGTTTGGTGGTCTTATTTTTCAATTATTCATTCCATCATAGGGTTTGAACTCCCATAAGATATCTCATAGGAAATTAAATCTAGAAAGAGAGTCAATCAAGGTAAAGCTTGCTCACTATTCACCAATTTTTATTAATTTTGTTGATTGGTGAATTTTTTTCATACCACAAACAAAACTTTCATACCTAGCAGTGTGTACTTCATTTGCCTCCATAGACTGGATGAAAATAATTTCCCCTAATTCACTTTAAAATACATATACATATACATATACATATAAAAGGACATGAGACTAACAACGAAAAAGAGGCACTGGCTTCCATATTAGGGGAAGAGGTAGTGAACAAATTGGATGGTATGGACTTGATAATGCTTTTTAGATACATAGAAAAATGATCTACTAAAGACCTTCAAACAATGTAACCAAATCAACCATCTCAAAGGGAATCAATTGATTCCTTAACCACTCCTGAATCGAGCATAAGATCTAAGAATAATTAAATAATAATAAACTCTAAGAATGTGGAACAGGGAACAAATTATTCCAATATCCCAGCCACTCTTGGGACACAAACTTCTTCTACCACACCATGCATTTCATCTTGCATTAGTAGCTGCAATACCAAGACAATTCTCAAATTTTATGTAGATGGGGCTTTTATTTCATCACTTGAACAAGTAATCCCATTTTCTTTAATAAACACTGAGAACACATAAAATATATATATCCTTATCAAAATCATGGAGGAGTGTTATACAGACACTTTTAAATGCATCCTCCACATTTCTGTAAGGAAAGTGAAGATATAGAAACAGATAAATTAAATAGAAAAGAATGAACATAAAGGAACAATATATTTGATTAATTTGATTTTAAATTAAAATACCCTCCAGGTCTCTCAACAGTCTAGTGCCCAACCTCATGCTACTGAGTGAAAGTAAAACCATTAAAAAGATCCTATATAAATAGATGAAACTTAACCAATAGGTTATGAATATATTAATGCTTAACATTAACAAGCCCACTCATGTTATTATAAATTTCTACTTTGACAATCCATTTTATACACTAAACATCATTGTTATCTATAAAAAGAAATTAAACTCTCTCCTTGAGACAAAGAAATTCAACTCTTTCCAATATGTATCATCCTGATTCAAGATAATAAAAGTGGTAGCCTCAGTGATTGGAATAATTTTAAAACTATAGAAAAAGTCTATAGCTATGTTGAAGCATTCTAATATCCCTGTAGGAACCAAAAACCCTTCTAATATCCCTATAGGTACAATGTTAGCATCATACTACTCCATTTTATGATCTTTGCATGTTTCCTATAATTGAATTTTGTTAAACCATTCCATCCTATACTAGAAAACACTTATATTCTCTAAGAACTTCATCCTCAACCTTCTTAATCAAAGGAAAACCAACCTATTACAAATATTCAAACCAAGAAGTGCCATTTATAGCCTTACTGCCTTGGAATTATAGTTCACATTCTTTAGAATGTTGAATAGAAATAACCTTTTAGTGAAATTGTAGAATTTTCCTCATATAATTGTGTCAACAAGATAGTCTACAAAAAATAGATTAGGAAATATCTCTCTTATGATGTCAAGTACTCAATTAAGAAACATTGAGATATCCACCATTGATTTTCTTCTTGGTAACAACAAATCCACTAGGATACTCAAAAACATTTGATGACAAAAAAAATGATTTTCATCAGATTGATTACTCGAGCTCTACAAATATCTAGTTAGATGTCACATTAACAATCTAATCATCACTTTCTCTCTTTATTCATCACATGACATATCTTTTTCCAATGCCCTGTGTGGAAATGACACCATCTATGGTGCAACCAGAATGTACCATGGTATAGTGAAAATAAAATAGACTTAAAAAATAACACTATATGTGGGTGCATCCTAGTTTCTTTGTAACTAGGGGTGTGTAGACACTGTTGGAGATTTTACAACATGCCAGTGTTGATTATATGTTTCTCATTGATGAAAACATACGGTAAGAAGCATGCATGGTAGTTCTATGCAGTGAGCCTTAAGCATATGTTGTATGGATATGTTATCAACCTGATATCATAGACGTAAAGGTTTATTCTGAGTACAAATAGTTGTGCAGTTGTTTGTGGCAACAATGTTCTTGACAAAGTTACATGTAGAGGTTTGTATGTGATTTTCAATATGGTTATGATGGAGCCTTGCACATTTATATTTATTTTGTTGAAATGTTTGTAGAGATATGTTCATGGACACACAGTTACTTGTGCAGTACAAGTTTATTTATGAAGTTCTATGTGCCAGTTACAGTTTCCTGAGATTGTCTGATGGAGCCGACATTATTTATATTGGTTCAGTAGTTGTGCTTATCATTTTGGTATGCATGTTTGGTTTAATTTTTTTTGATGAGTTAAGAATGTTTGGTTAAGAGTGCATGATGTAATTCAGCTTGAGAAGAAAGTTTCAGTTAATTTAGTGGAGCCGACTGTGTGAAGCGGCACGTCTACTCATATTGGATTAGGCAGTCCCATTTTGTGTTACATGCTTAGTATATCCATTGGAGATGTTTTTGGAGAGTTATATTGTTTCTCTAATATGATTTCAAGAAGGTTCTAATAGGCCAACTTGATTATATAGTTTGGAGAAGGATATTTATAAGAAATTAGTTGTGATTGCTAAAGTATGGCTGAGAGAGCAGAGCAGAAGATGAGAATATGCTGAGACAGTCAATCATCAATTAAAGATCTATGTGAATAAGAAGAGAGCATATGCTATTGATTGGAATTGATCAAGACAATAGGTCTACTTTGTAGTTCACCAAGATCTAGATCTAGTGTGTATCTGTTATGCAGAAGGTTGTAGCCTTCACCATTTGAGAAGTGAGCTCTCAGATAGTATGTCCTCACCCCTAATAGGGTTAATTGTAAAAGACTCCTAATAGGGTCCAATCCTTGACTAGGTCACTGTACTTAATGTATTGTAAAGATCAACTCCTAACATGGTTGTAAGATCTTCTAACATGGATCATAAAACTCTAGTGCAGTTTATAGTGGGTGCTAATTCCCACTGGGATTTTTACCTATTTGAGTTTCCCCATAACCAAAATTGTGGTGTTGTGTTAAGTGTTATCATATTGTGTATGTGCTTAATGTTCTTCTATACTTAATTGGATAAAGAATTGAATCTTGTAGGTAAATGATTCACCCCCCCCCTCTCAGTTATCTCTTGGGACTATTCCTAACAATTGGTTTCAGAGCCAAGTGCCTCGGAAAGAATGTTTAACAACTTGAGGTTGATCAGATGACATTCTTTAGAAAAGAAAGTCCTAAGTTTGATGGAGAGAATTATCTAGACTGGAAGAAAAAAATGACAACACATTTGCAATGCATTGCTTTTGATATTTTTGAAGTAGTCACTAAAGAAGTTCAAATTTCCTCTTTATCAGATCTTGCAAAGGAAGATACAAATATTAAGCAAAAGGAAATTTTCACTCAAAATGAAATTGCCAAGAAGCCCTTATCAGCGCCTTGTCTGACAGTGAGTTTTGAGAGATCAAGAAAATAGATAAAGCCTACAAGATATGGAAGTATCTAGAAGACATGTTTGAAGGAGATATCCAAGCCAAGAATGTGCACAGAAAGATATGGAAGAAAAGATACAATACTTTGGAGATGCTACTTGATGAGAACATCAGAGCCTACAATCAAATAATTAATGAAGTAGTGGCAGGAATCAGGAATAATGGTGGAGAAATTTCAAAAGAAGACATAATGGACAAATTGATGACTACTCTGACAACAAAATATGAGAGCAAGATAAACATCCTTGATGAGACTATGCAATTTTCAAAAGACTTCAAAAGAGAGACCTTAATCATAAAAATTTCAGCATTTGAGATTTCAAGATTGAAGACAGAGCCTAAAAGTGAAACAACATTCAAATCCTCAGTCCATGGTAAGAAATCCTTGAACACTTCTGGTAATTTTTATAATGAAGATGAGGATAAAGAACTAGATGATTTCATTTCTATGATTGCCAAGAAAGAGAAGAAAGGAAAAGGAAAATATGAAGGTCAATTACCATTCAAATACTTCTCATGTAACAAGATTGGTCATTTTTCATCTAAGCATTCTACAAGAGTCAAGAAGTTCAAAACAAATTACAAACTTAAGTATACAAAAGAATGTTACTATGCAGAAGATGGAGTATCAGATGAAGATTTAGTAGAAGATGAAATTGGATTCATTGCTATTGAAGACATGGAGAAAATGTTTGATGAAATGGATATTGAAGATGAAAAGAGTGTTAATATGATTTAGAACAACAGAGAGGGGGGGGGGGGGGGGGTGAATCAGTTGTTCTTAGGTCCTGATGTATAAAACAATCTCAAAATTTTTTCCTTAATTCAGATGCAATAACCAAAATAAACTCGGTCATCACTGATTCAATAATAGAAACATATAACAATGCAGTCCACTACCCAGTTGTAACTTAACTTGTAAAACACATAAATGTTCAAACCAAAACATTCACACAAGTATTAAAACTAGGATTTATAGTGGAAACCCAATTTGGGAAAAATCGCTTTGTAACATGCTACTATTATTTTCACTCTTTTGAAGTGAGCTCGGTAAAAAGCCAACCCTGTCAAAGGTTACAATACACACTGTCAGGTGTGACCCAGTTAAAGGATTTCAATCACCTTGTTAAAAGTGAGCCTAGTCATAGGACTTACATACACTCCATTAGAATGCAACCTTGCTCAAAAGGATTTAACATATGACTATTAGGTCAACCTCTATTAAAAGGATTTTGACTGTTACAATGGTTAGAAAGTAACAACAATATTTATCTGAAAAATATACAACTCACTTTGCAAATATCAAATCCGATTCCATACACTAATGCTGGTTTACTGACTTTGAAACTTTTCCATCTCCATCTCTGATCTGCTTGAAACTTTTCTTCAAGCAACCATCACAATTCTCCTTCAGCCTTTTCTACTTATACAGTCAATAAAACTTTACTGATCTTCCAGCATTCTCTGTTCACCCATGCACTTGCATATCCAAATGCTCAGGTTCCCTTTATACTTTTTTCAATTAGGTTAACTCATCTTATGCCACTCAATCTCATTCGCAGATCTTAGGGTTAGGTCAGATTCATTGAATCTACCCACTTCATGTTCTTCAACTCCTTTTCTAGAATCATCTCAAATCTCTTAAAGATTTACAATAAAATGTTTTACAGTGCATTTAATGCTTTCAAACAATCAATAAATAAAGTCAACACATTTTACATAATCCAAGAATTCAACAATGTCGGCTCCAAAACTAAATTCTCTTCAAATATAAAATTGCTGATGCTTGGTCAATACTGTGATCAACTACTCGGTCTTCATGTAGAAAGCTTGGTCATTACTAAAAATGTTTCCTCCGCTTACACTGTCTTCCCCGACAATTAACTATTGTTCTGTCAACACTAGAATTTTTCTTGGCATACACTGACTCAGTCGACACTAACATTACTCCGCTTAAACATGATTTCTCCATTCTTTGCTCGGTCAAGCATACCAATTTAGTCTTCAGTCTTACTAGTATAAACAATACATTGTCTCATCATTATGCAACATAGTCAAGTACACTTTGTAGTATCAAGATAACTCAACCTTTCCTTAGGTGCTATTGTTACCAACCTTTCCTATCCCCTTAGCAACACTCAAATAGACATAGTACTTTCCTAAGTAGCAACAGTCTTATTAGTTAAGGTTTGACATCAATGACAATACAACAATTGTTTCAATTGTAGTTTCCAACAATCTCCCTCTTTGGCATTGATGACAACACCATATGATATCACCTGAATAACACATGGATTACCAACCAATCCAAAAACTTATCTGTTCATCAGAGATTTATTTATAATATCCTTAGCTTCATTCTGATTCAGAATCCTATAAGCCTCACTTCTGTGACCGTCATAAGTATTCAGATCTCCCTCTATCCTGATCCTTCATTTCAATTCATCATCCTTACTTTTTAGTGTCACATGTTATCATATCAGTTCATCTCCCTCTTTGACAAAAATGCCAAAGCAACAACTAAAATATACTTCCATAAGATGTAGATAATATATATGTAGCTTAGTGTTTCTCCCTCTATCATCTTGGTTATGATTGATTCCTTGTCTTTGCTCCTTTTCACAACCCTAGGCCAGCCCTAAAGTGTGACAATCTTCTGCATCAATTAGTCAAATATTCTGATGTAGCACATTTGATGCAGTGCTACTAGCTTGTCTAGGAAGCCTCAGTTAGGAGAAGGACCCCTAATTGAATTTTCAAATACTCATGAGCTTCTCTAGGTAAAGCTTTAGTGAATATGTCTGCTAATTGTTCTTTTGTATTCACATATTCCATTCGAACTTCTTTATCTTGTACTAATTCTCTCAAGTAGTGATACTTGATTTCTATGTACTTGGTCTTAGTGTGCATCGCTAGATTCTTAGAAATATTGATAGCACTTGTGTTGTCATAGAAAATAACAACAGGTTCAGTGATTTTTTCTTTCATGCCTATCAACAATTGTTTTATCTATACCAAATTTGAATAGTTTACTGCAGCAGCAACATACTCAGCCTCGACAGTAGATTGGGAAATGCAATTTTGTTTCTTGCTTGTCCAGGAGACTAATCTCTATCCAAGAAAGAAAGCTCCACCACTAGTACTCTTTCTGTCATCTACATTTCCTGCCCAATTAGCATCTGTATAAACTTTGAGTTCAAATTTGTCATCCTTCTTATAATATAGACCATAGTTAGTAGTTCCTTTCAAGTATCTCATAATTCTTTTCACAGCCATCATGTGTGTTTCCTTAGGATTGACAGAGAATCTTGTCACAATCCTAATAGCTAGTGCAATATCTAGTCTACTATGTACAACATACTATAATTTTCCAATCATGGATCTGTACAAAGTCTGATTCACTTCTACAACATCATCATTCTTAGATAAATTTTGTCCAGTAACCGTAGGAGTATTCACTGATTTAGCATCTTCCATCTCAAAAGTTTTCAGTATTTCATTAACATACTTATACTATGTAATGAAAATTCCATTCTGCCTCTGATATACTTGTAAACCAACAAAGAATTTGATCTCACCAAACATACTCATTTCAAATTCAGTTTGCATTTCATTTGAAAATCTTTTACATAATGCATCTTGTCCACCAAAAATAATGTCATCCACAAAATTTTTTGCCAACAGGATACCTTTACCTTCTTCATCTTCCATGTATAGATTACTTGTGTCATTTTCTCTTGAAAATCCAATATGTATCAAGTAGTTGTGCAACCTCTCATACCATGCTCTAGGAGCTTGTTTCAATCCATATAGTGCTTTGTTCAGTTTTCACACCATGTGTCTTCTGTTTGGATCAATAAAACCTTTTGGCTATTCTATGTAAACTTCTTCTTCTATTATACCATTTAAAAATGTAGACTTGACATCCATTTGATATACCTTGAAATCTTTATAAGTAGTATATGCAAGCAGAGTTCTTACTCCTTCCAATCTAGCTACAGGGGCAAATGTTTCCCCATAATCTATTCCTTCTTCTTGTGTGTAGCCTTTGCATACTAGCCTAGCTTTGTTCCCAGTGATTTCACCATTTTCATTCATCTTATTTTGAAACACCCACTTTGTTCCTATATCATTTTTGTTTTTAGGTCTTAGCACCAAAGTCCAAGTATAATTCTTCTCAATTTGGTCAATCTCTTCAGTCATTGCTTGTATCCAATCTTCATTCTCCAATGCCTCTCTAGTTGACTTGGGTTCAAATTCACACAGTAGGCATGTTGGATCCTTAGTCTTACTTCTGGTCTGAATTCTAGTATTTTTTTCTCCAATTATTTGTTTAGGCTTGTGATGTCTTCTTACATATTTTTCCAAAATAGGTTCAGTCCCTCTCTCCTCTATTTCATCATGTTCCCCAACAAGATTGTCAGATTCAACTTTTGAATGCTCGACAACCTCTTCCTGATACTCAACAGCATTTTCTTGTAGCTCGACATGTTCTTGTTCTCTTTCGACACTATTTTCCTGATGCTCGACAACATCTGTCTGTTGCTAAACATTGCTTACCCAAGACTCGACATCAGGTGCAAGTCTATTACTTGCCTCTTCTTCTTCCTCAATGCACATAAAAGATCTATAATCTTCTAGTTCTCTTTTGCTATTAGCTTCATTTCTTTCTGCATACTCATCAATTTTGACATTCAGACTTTCCACAATTTTGTTAGTGTTAGAGTTCAAACACTTGTAGGCTTTAATTTTTGTGGAATACCCTAGGAATATGCCTTCATCACTTTTAGCATCAAACTTTTCATTCCTAGTGTCTTTTAATATATAGCACTTCCTTCCAAACATTCTAAAGTATTTAACACTTGGTGCATGCCTGTGCCATAATTCATAGGGTGTCAGATTTGTACCTTTCTTGATCTGTACCTGGTTAAGAGTGTAGACATCAGTGCTTATATCTTATTTCTAGTATTTCTATGCCACATTATTTTCATTCAACAATGTCCTTGCACAATCCAAGATAGATATGTTTCTCCTTTCTGCTATACCATCCTGTGGAGGTTTTCTAGGTGCAAACATCTATCTTTTAATTCCTCTATCATTGCAAAACATATTAAATTCATTTGATGTAAATTCTCCACATTGGTCAGATCTAAGACATTTCAGGTTCCTACATGTCTCCTTCTCAACCTTAGCCAAATACCACTTAAAAAATTGAAAAGCTTCAGATTTTTCTTTTAAAAACATTACATGCATCATCCTAGTATGATCATCAACAAATAAGATAAAGTATCTAGCACCACAATAACTTTGTACACCCATAGGTCCACAAAGATCAGTATGAACCAAATCTAAATTTTTTTTCAGAAGTAAAGGATTTTCTCTTGAAACTTGACTTTGTCATTTTTCCTAACTGACATTCCTTGCACATCACATTCTCAGGTTTCTTCAATCTAGGTAGACCTCTTACCTTTTTCTTCTTACTTATCTCTACCAGATTGTCAAAGTTAACATGACATAGCCTTTTATGCCATAACCAAATATCATCAAGTTGTGCAATTAAACATGTTTCTTCAGATAGGTCAAGATAGAACAAATTAACTCTAGTTTGATCTCCACTTCCAATTAGTTCTCTAGTAGCATCAAATATTTTAGCTTGCTTGTGATGAAATTCCACTCGGTAACCAGTTTTGTTAAGTTGAGCAACACTTAACAAATTCTAATTAAGACCTTCAATCCAATATGATTTTTCTTAAGATATCTTATCAGTCAGTTTAATCAAACCTTTTCCTCTAACAAGACATGGTGCATCATTACCAAATTTTACACTTTTACCTCTGTAATGATGTAAGGTCTCAAACTTATTTTTGTCACTAGTCATGTGATGTGAACAACCACTGTCAATAATCCATTTATCATTCTTGTTCACATAGGATATCAATGTATTTTTCTCATCCTCATCAGATTCATCTTTCATTGCAACATAGACTACCTCAATTTCAAAATCATCACTATCAGTGTCAGTTTCTTTTTTAGCAATGTAACAAGATTTCTTACCTTTTCCTTTGTAGTCTTTGTTCCATCGGTAGCTTCTATCATCTCTTCTATCTTTGTGTTTTCTTTTTCTTTCATCATCTTTATCCTTCCTGTCAAGACATCTAGCAGCTATATGACCAACTTTATTACATGCAAAACATATAATAGGGAGTTTACCTCTATACTTTCCTTTTCCTCTTCTCAGTCTTCTAGCCATAAGAGCTTCTAGATCTTCTAGTTCTTCATCAGAAGTGTCACTGTCACTTTCACTTTCACTATCACTTTCACTTTCACTGATGCATCTTTCTTTTTCTTTCTTTGGCTTGTTCAGAACTAGTTGTGACTTGAAAGAAGATTCAACATTACCAATGCTTCCAACAATGAAATTATCATAGTTAGAGAGGTCAAAAGTAGTTAGCTTACCAACCAAACTTTCCAAAGTAAGCACATTAGTAGCATAGACTACCTCAATTTCAAAATCATCACTGTCAGTGTCAGAGTGTCAGTTTCTTTTTCAGCAATGTAACAAGATTTCTTACCTTTTCCTTTGTAGTCTTTGTTCCATTGGTAGCTTCTATCATCTCTTCTATCTTTGTGTTTTCTTTTTCTTTCATCATCTTTATCCTTCATGTCAGGACATCTAGCAGCTATATGACCAACTTTATTACATGCAAAACATATAATAGGGAGTTTACCTCTATACTTTCCTTTTCCTCTTCTCAGTCTTCTAGCCATAAGAGCTTCTAGATCTTCTAGTTCTTCATCAGAAGTGTCACTGTCACTTTCACTTTCACTATCACTTTCACTTTCACTGATGCATCTTTCTTTTTATTTCTTTGGCTTGTTTAGAACTAGTTGTGACTTGAAAGAAGATTCAACATTACCAATGCTTCCAACAATGAAATTATCATAGCTAGAGAGGTCAAAAGCAGTTAGCTTACCAACCAAACTTTCCAAAGTAAGCACATTAGCAGAGTTGCATCTAGATTCCTTAATAGCTAAGATCTTAATAGCATATATAGGACATAGGGTTCTTAGTACTTTCCTAATTATAGTTTCATCACCAATAGCCCCATTTTCTCCTCTAATAGCATTCACAACTTTTATTCTACCACAATATTGTGCAATGTTTTCACCTTGTTGCATTCTCATTTCATCAAACTTACCTCTAAGACTCTTGAACTTTGCTTTTAGTACATTTAAGTCACCACCATAGATTATTGCAAGAGTGTCCCACATATCCTTAGCAGTTGTGCAATCTTTAATGTCCTAAAATTCTAGATAGCTTAGGGAAGATGCAATTTCCAGCATTGCCTAATTATGTTCTTTCTTAGCTCTCATTTTTTTGGCAGTCAAAGGTGAGACAGGTGAGACAAAGCTATTCTCAATGTAGTACTTTGCAGAGTCACCAATACCAGCCAGATGCAGCTTCATCAAGCTTTGCCATGTAGGGAAGTTTTCTTTATTCAGCTTCGATACCTCCTTCTTATACATCCTGATCATTTTCTTCAAGCCCCTTTAAAATTGATTTCTATAAACACTAATAATAAGAAAAAAATCTTTGATACCAATTGTTAATATGATTTAGAACAATAGAGAGGGGGGTGGTGAATCAGTTGTTCTCAGGTCCTGATGTATAAAACAATCTCAAAAACTTTTCCTTAAATCAGATCCAATAACCAAAATAAACTCAGTAATCACTAATTCAATAATAGAAACATATAACAATGCAGTCCGCTACCCAGCTGTAACTTAACTTGTAAAACATAAAAATGTTCAAACCAAAACATTCACACAAGTATTAACACTAGGATTTATAGTGGAAACCCAATTTGGAAAAAACCACTTTGTAACATGCTACTATTATTTTCACTCTTTTGAAGTGAGCTTGGTAAAAAGCCAACCCTGTCAAAGGTTACAATACATATTGTCAGGTGTGACCTGGTTAAAGGATTTCAATCACCCTGTTAAAAGTGAGCCTAGTCATAGGACTTACATACACTCCATTAGAATGCAACCTTTTTCAAAAGGATTTAACATATGACTGTTAGGTCAACCTCTGTTAAAAGGATTTTGACTGTTACAATGGTTAGAAAGTAGCAACAATATTTATCTAAAAAATATACAACTCACTTTGTAAATATTAGATCCGATTCCATACACTAATGTTGGTTTATTGACTTTGAAACTTTTCGATCTCCATCTCTGATCTGCTCGAAACTTTTCTTCAAGCAACCATCACAATTCTCCTTTAGCCTTTTCTGCTTATATAGTCAATAAAACTTTACTGATCTTCCAACATTCTCTGTTCACCCATACACTTGCATATCCAAATGCTCAGGTTCCCTTTATACTTTCCTCAATTAGGTTAACTCATCTTATGCCACTCAATCTCATTCTTAGATCTTAGGGTTAGGTTAGATTCATTGAATCTACTCACTTCATGTTCTTTAGCTCCTTTTATAGAATCATCTCAAATCTCTTAAAATATTTACAATAAAACATTTTACAGTGCATTTAATGCTTTCAAACAATCAATAAATAAAGTTAACACATTTTACATAATCCAAGAATTCAACAATGTCAGCTCCAAAACTAAATTCTCTTCAAATATAAAATTGCTGATGCTCGGTCAATACTATGATCAACTACTCGGTCTTCATGTAGAAAGCTCGGTCATTACTAAAAATGTTTCCTCAGCTTACACTGTATTCCTCGGCAATTAACTGTTGTTCGGTCGACATTAAAATTTTTCTTAGTATACATTAACTCGATCGACACTAACATTACTTGGCTTAAACATGATTTCTCCATTCTTTTCTCAGTCAAGCCTACTAGTTTAGTCTTCAGTCTTACTAGTATAAACAATACATTGTGTCATCATTATGCAACATAGTCAAGTACACTTTGTAGTATCCAGATAACTCAACCTTTCCTTAGGTGCTATCATTACCAACCTTTCCTATCCCCTTAGAAACACTCAAATAGATATAGTACTTTCCTAAGTAGCAACAATCTTATTAGTTAAGGTTTGACATCAATGACAATACAACAATTGTTTCAATTGTAGTTTCCAATGAAGAGAGCACAAGAGTTAGCATTAATCTCCCAAGTAGACATCAAAATAGATTGGATCATTGACAGTGGTTGCTCACATTACATGACAGGAGACAAAGATAGATTTGTACATCTAGATAAGTACAAAGGTGGCATGGTTAGATTTGGAGACAATTCTCCTAAACCTATCATAGGTAGAGGAGCTATCACCTTGGAAGGAAAGAACAACACTAATGATGTTCTATATGTTGATGGTTTGCAACATAACCTACTAAGTGTTGGACAGTTGCTTGAAAAAAGTTATTAGTTGGAATTCAAAGACAAAAAATGCATCATTAATAATAAAGGAGTAATGATTGCATCAGGTTCAAAGACAAAAGGTAATGTTTTTCAGCTTAATCCTGAAGTAAGTTTTTTTGTTGCTAAAGTAGATGATAGTTGGTTATGGCATAAAAGACTATGTCACATCAACTTTGACAATATAGTAAAGATAAGAAATGTAAAGGTAGCTAGAGACATCCCTTGTATTGTGAAACTAGTTGATACAATATGCAGGGAATGTGTGATGGGAAAATATGTAAGGAATTCATTCAGAAGAAAGCATGATTCAACAAAGAACCAATTGGATCTAGTGCATACAGACTTATGTGGACCAAATCAAATAAGATCATACTATGGTGAATGGTATTTCATTTTATTTGTTGATGATTATTCTAGAATGATGTGGGTTGCATTCTTAAAAGATAAATCTGAAGCATTTGAGAAGTTCAAAATTTTAAAGCTAAAGTTGAAAATGAGTCTAGATTAAAGATAAAATGTATGAGATCAGATAGAGGAGGAGAATTCACCTTTGACAGATTTTATGAGTACTGTGAAGAACATGGGATAAAGAGACAACTAAGTGCACCTAGAACCCCTCAGCAAAATGGAATTACAGAAAGAAGAAATAGGATCATACTTGACACAGCGTGCACCATCATGATTGAAGGAAATGTTGTACACACCTATTGGAGAGATGCAGTCAATGCTACAATCTATACTATCAACATAATTCAATTAAGTCCAGGCACAAACAAGACACCTTATGAGCTATGGTTTGGTAATATATCTACAGTAAAATACTTTAGAATCTTTGGAAGCAAGTGCTACATCAAGAGAGATGAAACTATTGGCAAGTTTGATACAAGAAGTGATGAAGGTATTTTTCTTAGTTACTCTATTAAAAGAAAAGCTTATAGATGTTTTAACTTAAGATTAAAGAAGATCATTGAAAGTGCACATGTAAAGATTGATGAAAAGTTTATGATTTAAGAAAGATATCATGATTATGCACCTATGATTGAAGAAGAACCTAAACCTACCAATAGAGAAACAGTTGTTGAAGAAATGTTTTACAACATTGATGTATTATTCAAAGATCCTAAAACAAGTGAAGAAAAATCATAGAAGACAGATGAGAGAGTCACACCTAATGTTCCAAAATTCACATCTAGATACCATTCAAAAGAAGATATCATTGGAGATCATAATAGAAAAGTCATGACATGATCAAAAGCAAAAAGTTCCATAGTTGATGAAGCGGTATGTTTACTTTCACAAATTGAACCCTTAAGTATTGAAGATGCTTGTATTGATTCAGATTGGCATGAAACAATGAAAGAAGAACTAGATCAGATAATTAAGAATGATACATGGGAATTGGTCCCTAGGCCTAGTGACAAAAATTTGATTGGAATCAAGTGGATATTTAAAAACAAGATGAATGAAGATGGAACAGTAGTAAGAAACAAAGCAAGACTAGTATGTAAAGGATATGTGTAGAGAGAAGGGATTGATTACTCTGATACATTTTCCCCTGTAAGCAAATTGGAAGCCATAAATTTATTTCTAGCCTATGCAACATTCAAAAACTTTAAAGTATATCAGATGGATGTCAAGTCAGCATTCCTAAATGGAGAGCTGAAGGAAGAAGTCTACATAGAGCAACCTGAAGGATTTACTTTATCAAACAAACCAGATGTGGTATGTAGACTGAAGAAAGCCCTCTATGGACTTAAGCAAGCCCCTAGAGCTTGGTATGAAAGACTAGATGGTTACTTAACTAAGATTGGATTCAAGAAAGAAGCAACATATTGTAACTTATTCATAAGAGAGACACCTAATGGACTATTACTAGTTGCTATTTTTTTTGATGACATTATTTTTGGTGGTAATGACAAGCTTAGTGTAGAATTTGCTAAAGAGATGCAGATAAAATTTGAAATGTGCATGATTGGACCTATCAAGTACTTTTGGGGATTAATGTGCAGTAGACAAACAAAGGTATTTTCATTAACCAGTCTAAGTATGTGAAAGAGATATTGAAGAAATTCAAGATGGATGATTGTAAGCCAGTAAGTACCCCTATGATAATAGGATGCAAGATTTCAAAAGATGATGATTCTACAGTAGTAGACACAACCTTATATAAGTCCATGATTGGTATAAAACTCATATATCTTACTCAATCTAGACAAAATATTTCTAATGCAGTTGGTATTGTTGGAAGATTTATAGCAGAACCTAAACAAATTTATCTCATGGAAGTAAAGAGGATATTTAGATACTTGAGAGGAACTATAGACTATGGTTTATGGTATCCTAATTTAGAAAATGTATAACTTCATGTGTATGTAGATGCAGATTGGGGAGGTTGCGTTGATGATAGAAAGAGAACCTCAGGAGGAGCAGTATTTCTTGGAGATAGACTAGTTACTTGGTTAAGCAAGAAGTAGAATTATATTTCTTAGTCCACAATAGAAGTAGAGCATGTAGCAGCAACATTAAATTTTTGTACAATTGTGTGGATCAAGCAGATGATAAAAGATTTTGGAATTCAAATTGATTACCCTATTTTATTCACTATGACAACACTAGCACTATCAATATGTCAAAGAACCCTGTGATGCATGCAAATACAAAACACATTGAAATAAAATATCACTTCCTAAGAGAGAAAGTTATAGAGAAAGAAGTAAAGGTGGACTATGTGAGTAAAAAAGAACAGCTAGCTAACATTTTTACAAAGCCTTTACCTAAGGATACTTTTGAGTATCTCAGGGAGAAATTGGGAGTCATTCCCTTTCTTGGATCTTCCTAGAGTTTGCAGTAGTGCATTAGTCCTCAGTGACTGATGAATGGTTGACTACTCTACTTCAGGAGTAGTACCTATGCTAAAGGGGGAGATTGTTGGAGATTTTCCAACATACCAGTGTTGACTATATGTTTGTCATTGATGACAACATATAGTAAGAAGCATGCATGGTAGTTCTATGTAGTGAGCCTTGAGCATATGTTGTATGGATATGTTATTAGCATGATATCATAGAAACAAAGGTTTATTTTGAGTACAAATAGTTGTGCAGTTGTTTGTGACAATAGTGTTCCTAATAGAGTTACATGCAGAGGTTCGTATGTGATTTTCAGTATGGTTATGATGGAGCCTTGCACATTTGTATTTATGTTGTTGACATGTTTGTAGAGATATGTTCATAGATGCATAGTTGCTTGTGCAGTACAATTTTAGTTATGAAGTTTCTATGAGCCAGTTACAGTTTCTTGAGATTGTCTGATGGAGCCGACATTGTTTATATTGGTTCACTAGTTGCACCTATCATTTTGGTATGCGTGTTTGGTTTAATATTTGTTGATGAGTTAAGAATGTTTAGTTAAGAGTGCATTATGTAATTCAACTTGAGAAGAAAGTTTCAGTTAATTTAGTCGATCTGAATTTGTGAAGCGACACGTCTACTCATATTGGATTAGGTGGTCCCATTTTGTGTTGCAAGCTTAGTATAGCCATTGGAGATGTTGTTGGAGAGTTATATTGTTTCTCTTATATTATTTCAAGAAATTTCTAATAGGCCAAATTGATTATATCATTTGGAGAAGGATATTTATAAGAAGATAGTTGTGATTGCTAAAGTGTGGTTGAGTGAGTAGAGCATAAGATTCTAATATGCTGAGACAATCAATCATCAATTCAAGATCTATGTGAAGAAGAAGAGAGTATATGCTATTCATTGGAATTGATCAAGATAGTAGGTCTACTTCATAGTTCACCAAGATCCAGATATAGTGTGTATCTGTTATAAAGAAGGTTGCAACCTTCACCATTTGGGCAGTAAGCTCACAAAAAGTGTGTCCTCACCCCTAACAGAGTTAATTGTAAAAGACTCCTAAAAGGGCCCTACCCTTGACTAGGTCACTGTACTTAATGCATTGTAAAGATCAACTCCTAACAGGGTTGTAAGATCTTCTAATAGGGATCATAATACTCTAGTGCAGTTTATAGTGGGTGCTAATTCCCACCAGGGTTTTTACCTATTTGGGTTTCCCCATAACCAAAATTGTGGTGTTGTGTTTGTAGACACCTAAAAATCCTTTAGAAAATAAAGTATTTTTATTTTCTGAAAAATCCCTGATGACATCATCATTTATTAATTAATTTATTTTTTATGTCATTAAGTCCCTTTATCTTAATTAAAAATATTTAATTAAGAAATCCCTCCCAAAAATGTTTAAATCTTATTTAAACATTATCTCCTTATTTATTAATTATTTAATTAATAAATTGAGCAAAAATCTCAAAATAAATAATTAATTTATTGTTTGACCAAAACTTGGCCAATTTCCTAAAGACCACTAACTTCTTCTGGAATCTTCTAATCCTTCTTTAATTTTGATTAAAGACCAATCCCATCATTCCTTAACCCTAATCCCAACTCAAAATATTTAATTAAGATTAAATATTTAATCCTCATATTTATTAAATTCATTTTAAATAAATATTCTCAAACTAAACCATGGAAATAAATAAATCTTTATCTATTTCCTAAAATCCATGTTTATCCTAAGGAAGTTCTAGACTCTTCTAGAAAGTCTTTATCCTTGTCCCCCTAATCCTAATCCTAATCCTAATCCTAATCCCCCCCCTAAACCTTGTCACATTCTCTAACCAAGGTTAGCCAACTCCTAAGCTTAACCCAAAGTCAACAAACTTCTAGAAACTTCTCTTACATGCATTAAATGTATTTAAAGCCTCCTTATCCCTCTTACATGCATTTATGGTGCATTTAAGAAGCCCCTCACCCCTTTCTTACACCCTTTGACCTTAGGCACATTTCCCAAATTATGCACATCCCTCCCATCTTTCAACCCAATGCCCTTGTGACACTTGTCACAAGGAGGTGGCCTTGAACTAGCACAATCCATGTGCTCCCCTTTGAATGAATCTTGGCCTCTCTTAAGGATTTTGATCCTGGCCACTCATTCTTCTTTCCCAAAGCCTATAAATGCTCCTCCTTCCAAGAGAAAATTCATTAGCTTAGTCTTTCATCTTCAATGCATTGTTATCATGCCCTTTTACTTCTAGCTTTAGCATAATCAATCTTAATTTAGCTTACTTTCAAGCATTTTAGCTCATCTTAATATAGCTTTAATGGATTAACCTAGTTTCTTCCATTGTTTTGCATAAGTATAGCATCATATCACATCTTTATTTGGTTAATAAAAATCTTAGCATAAGCAAACATGTAGCTCAAATCTCCATTAAAGCATCTTTTTGAGTTCTTGAAGCCTTAGGGGCAATTTTGGGTGTTCTACCCATTATTGTGCCATTTTTGGGGTTTTCATGGGTCTCAAATCATCTTAGAAAGCATTAGAGTATGCTCCAAGTGCTTAGAGAGCACACCCACATCCCCTTAAGTAAGAGCAAATCAAACAGTGCCTGGGTGCACCTGTTTTAGCTCAATCTGAGGTGGCTTAGCTTAGAGTTTCCTTGTTTTAGATTGATTTCATGCTAGATTAAAATCTAAATCTTTGTTTGGTTTGAAAAATTTCAGAACAGGTATCCTCAAAAGCCTTGCTCACAGTGTTAAGTGTTATCATATTGTGTATGTGCTTAATATTCTTCTATACTTAGTTGGATAAAGAATTGAATCTTGTAGATAACTGATTCACCTCCCCCCTCTTAGTTATCTCTTGGGACTATTCCTAACAAACACATGCTTCTGTATAGGTCGGGGGAGTGTGTGTTAGAATAACTGAGAGGGGGGGTGAATCAATTATATAGTTATCCTACAGTCCCAATTAATAAGATGTATTCCACAAAAAAATTTAACCAAAATATGTAGCTCGGTAACATATAATTTCAATCTATCTATTTACTTTACTGATAACCAGTAAATACCCAAATGTGATTACCTACTAAATCAATTATGCAGTATGTAAAGTATGATAGAAAAACAATCATAACAAGCAACACATAACACAATTATTTAACATGGAAACCTTGTTAAGGGAAAAACCACTTGGGACCAGTAACCCAAAATAATTCACTCTTCTAAAGTGACCTCGGTGAAGAGCCAACCCTATTAAAGGTTACAATACACACTGTTAAGTGTGACCTTGTTAGAGGATTTATCACTAACCATTAACTTTTGACCAGCATTCACTATGGGGTGAACAAGATAACACTTTACATTCAATAGAATGTCATAGGGTAGAACATAAGACTATCAAGTCCACTCGGTTGAGAGATTTTCTGAAACAATGGTTAAATTGATATAGTAATGATCTGATTCATTTAAAACTCAATTGTAGATATTCAGATCTATTCTAAGCCCTTAGAAACAAATTTGTGATCACTAAACAATTCACTTCCTTCAATATCTCAACTTACTTTTACTCGGTAATGTATGCACCCTAAAATGGTCGCCTAGACTTTGGGCCCCCATTCTTCAATTTATCAATTTCCCGAATCAATGCTTTGCAATATTTTCAATTCAAATCAATTTCATTGATCAAATCATAATTAATTCAATTATTTTAATATTTCTTAAGGTTTGATCATTTTAGCCTAAGTTTTATTTAATTAAGAGAACATGCTCCTTTTTAATTAAATAATATAAAAAATCTTTTAATTAAATAATAAAATCACTTTATCCTAAGCCACATTTAATTAAAAAAACAAATCTCTTTTAATTAAATAAAAAATATTTTAATTAAATAATGGAAACCACTTTGCTAAAAATAATAAATAAATAATAAAAGAAAAAGAAAAAGAAAAAGACTTTTTGTCTTCACATTGAATGCACATTTCCAAGATGAGTAGAATCTCCTTTTACCTCTTAATCACTTCCACACATCTTTTTGCCTCTTAACCATGTCCATTGATTTTGCCTCTTGAGAATCTTGAGCACATGGATCAACCAAGATTTAATCTCCACCATTGCTCATTTATTTTTGCCTCTTAATCTTGACCGTCCTTTTCATTTCTAAATCCTTTAGAAGGAGCCCTCTCCTTCTCATTTTTATGCATGAATATTTTAGAGATCAAGATTTTATGTTATTGTTATGCAGGTTTGGAGAGTGATTTTGGAGGAGTATTTGAGCACTTGAGCTTGAACATTGCAACTTTTCTTTTCTCGTCTTCTTCTCTCATGCCTCCATGGCAACCCATTTAGATTAATCTTGTACTTGCATATTAGATTAGATTCATATTTCCTTTCATAGAATAATCTTGCATAAGCATTTTCTTTCATAGATTAGTTTGCTTTCATGCATTGTTATCATATAAAATAGCTTTCATTTTCATTTGCATGCATACTTGATGATCATGGAGACTAGCATTCTTTTTTTTCCTCTTTGAATCTCTCATTTTGTGGTGTACTTGCATGGGCACAAACTAGGTCTAAGATGAGGGCCTCCATCATAAACCCTTGCACTCCATGAATAGAGAGCTATGAGTCACCATTTGAGACCTCATTTTTGAGCCATCTTGGATATAATGACTCATAGAAGTGTGTCAACATTTTAGCACTCATTTTTGGCACCCACCATTTTTGGCACCCACCATTTTAGCACACATGATTTTCCACTCCCCAATAGAGACATGATAGTGGACATGACTGCGGGTTATGATATTTATTCCTTAATGGATAGTTTTTTTGGATACAATCAGATTAAGATAGCTCCTGATGATAAAAAAAATACTGCATTCACTTGTGCATGGGGTACCTATTGTTGGAACATTATGCCTTTTGGATTAAAAAATGCAGAAGCCACCTATCAATGAGCTATGACAACCATTTTTCATGACATGATGCATAAAAACATGGAAGATTATGTGGATAACACTTTCACCAAGTCTAAGAAAAGAGACACACACTTAGATGATTTAGAAGTCATTCTAGATTGCATGAAACAATTTCAATTAAGGTTAAATCCTAAGAACTGTGCATTTGGTGTCACCTCTGGAAAACTTCTAGGATTCATCATTTCAGAAAAAAGAATAGAGGTAGACCCTAAAAAAGTCCAGCAATCATAGATATGCCACCTCCTAAAAACATTAGTCAAATGAGAAGTCTTCAAGGACATCTTCAATCTATAAGGAGGTTCATTTCACAGTTGGTAGATAGAGCTCAACCTTTCAACAAGAACTTACACAAAGGAGTCAAATGTGTTTGGAATGAGGATTGTCAAAAGAGCATGGACCAAATCAAGAAATACTTGGCAAATCCTCCTATTTTAATGCCTCCTATCCCAGGGAAACCACTTCTGCTATATGTTTCAATGACAAAATCTTCCTTGGGGGCATTACTAGCTCAAGTTGATGAACATGGGAAAGAAAAACCAATATACTACATTAGTTGTACTCTTGTTTCATATGAGGTTAACTACACTAGCATTGAGGAAGCTTGCCTTGTAGTTGTGTTTGCTTCCCAAAAGTTGTGACATTACATGCTTGTGCACACAATAGATCTCATAGAAAAAATAGATCTACTCAAGTATTTACTCAGTAAGGATGCCCTCATAGGTAGACTTGCTAAATAGATGATGATCCTTTCAGAGTTTGACATAGAGTACATTGAGCGTAAAGTAATCAAAGGACAAGCCATAGTAGATCAATTGGTTGATTTCCCAATACAAGATAGTGCACCTATTCAAGTTGACTTCCTAGATGAGCACCTCATGTATATGATTGAAAGAACATGGAAGATGTTCTTTGATGGATATTTTATGCAAAATGGATCAGGAGCTAGTGTGTTGTTTGTTTCTCCTCATGAGTACATGATTCCTAAGTCTTACAAGTTATTGTTCTTGTATCATCTTAAAATGGAAGCACTTCCATGTTATGAGCATTTAGCCCTTCGAGTAAGTGGTTTGGGGTCATATCAAACACCTTGAATTGATCTTTGCTTTGATATGGCTTTCTCCCCGCTTTCCACTTCTTTTGTACTTTGTTCTAGGTGAAATTGGGGTTAGGATCCCAAGGATTCTCCTTAATTTCCCTCTTCTATGGCTCTATTTTCTAGGTAGGACTTAGAAATAGGTCCTCCTAGCCTTCATCATATTCATCATAGGATTTTGTGCCTATCCCTGGCATTCTATCCTGTTCTAATATCATTTGTAGGTCTCCGGGCATCCCCAGGACTTCTTGACTTGATTTTGACTGGATTTGGGCCTAGGGTCAAATTTGAGGTTGATCTTGACTAGGTCAAGATTGAGCTCAAACTTGACTAGGTCAGTCCCAACCTCTATTTCCCCCCCCTCTTTCAAATCTCCAAATTCCTTGATTTTCGGGTATCAGGTTTCAAGGATATTTATTTTTATCGCCTTTGGGTTGGCTATTTCGAGTTTCAAAATGGTAAATCCTCTAATTGCATTTAATCTAGGTATATTTTCTAGAGGTTAGGACCTAATTGGGATTTTCTCCAAGGTGGCCCCTCTAGAGGATTGTTCCCTAGATCTCTATAAAAGGAGGCCTTCCTCTCTCATTTTCACATCTCATCCATCATTCATATCTTCCTTGCTCTCAAGCTCTCAAGGTGATCAAGAAAGCATACATTCAAGCATTCAAGTCCTTTCTCCATTCAAGTTCTCCATTGAAGATCAAGGATTCAAGCATTCAAGCCATTGAAAGGATTTGGTTCAAGCATTCAAGATTCATCATTCAAAACCTAGATCTAGCTATCATGATGGTGTGATCTTCCTTCAAGATCTTTTTTGTTCATCTTCAAGATCCATTCACCCTTCCCTCAAAGTGGATTCCAAGCATAGAAACATGGAGGTTTAGATTTACATTTATGTTCAAGCTTTCATATTAACATATTTGATTACATTTCAAATACAATTGCATATCTATTGAATGTCATAGCTTCATTGTTAGATCTACTTCTACTACTTGCTAGCATTCTCCATTTCAATTTTAATATTAAGGTTGATTCCAAACTGGGGTTTGATCAAGGCAAACCCCCTAAATAAAAAAACAAAACCATTTTTCTTGTAGGTACAGGTGTGAAACTACAGATCTGAGCTTAGATTTGGATACCCTTTTCGACGAACTTCCGAGATCTGTGAACAGAGTCACAATCGGCCTTCATAATAAAAATGTAGCCTTTGACCTTTTATGAGGGTCAAAGATGACCTCCCTTAGAATTGGAAAAGATTTCTAGGTTTTGTAGATCTCGCAGTTTCAATTCAAGAGTGCAAGAATCAACAATTTTTGAGATTGTTTGACAGGGTCTTCAACAGGTTCTTTTTTAGAGGTAAGTACCTTTATCTCTTCATTTCAACATTAGTCATTTACATTTACTTTCCATATCAATACAATTCAAATGTAAGTGTAAAATATTGGTTTTTGGGTCTCTTTTATGTGCAAACCATTGTTCTAGGACCCCATCCATATTTTATCCTTTACATTTTGGTGAACCTAACATACCCCTTTTCTTTTGTGGATTTAGATGCCCTATTGTGTTAGATCTCCCTTTGCATTATCTTGTGTGTTCACCTTAACTCTACATTTTGGTGAACCCGCGATAGACAACTCTTTCTTTTTGGTGTTAGATCATTTGTTTTCTTGCCTTAAGATTAGATTTCTTTTATGCTCTTGTATTTACATTTCACAAATCCAAATTTTTTTTTGCAAAATTCCTTTAAAAATACAAAAAAATTTACATTTTCATGCTTTTAGTATTCAATATGTATGATTCTTGTTTTGAGTACTTTGATGAGGCTTTTGTTGTTCAAGATGATAGATACCTTAATGAGGTACATGGAAGTGAGGATGAAAATTGTTTGAATGAGATCTCCATTGATCCTATTCCTACTTTACCCTCCTCCACAACCTCTTCAATTGACCTTTACAAAGATGAGTTAGGGATTGATGTTAATTCTTCTCCTAATATATGTCTTTTCTATGAGCCTACTTTAGAGTATAGTTTACCTTCTTTTCCCTTTAGGGATAAAGCTTTAGTGAGTTTTGATGATCCTACAATGTGCTTTATTGATAGGGATGATAATCCTCCTATTTGGGATGAGCCTTTGGATTTGGATGTTGATTACTCTCTTCCTCATGAAACCATTATGGATAATCCTCCTATTTGGGATGAACCTTTGGATTTGGATGTTGATTACTCTCTTCCTCATGAAACCATTATGGATAATCCTCCTATTTTGGATAAACCTTTGGATTTGGACATTGATTACTCTCTTCCTCATGAAGCCATTGTGGATACTTCTACTTTTTGGGATAAACCCTTTGATAAATACATTGATTTATCCCCTCCTTTCGAAGCATTTTTGATACAAAAGGATTACATATTCTCTAAAACACACTTCCCTTATGAGAAAGAAGATAACATTATAGATCCTTCACCTCCATTTAGGACTCCTTCTAGTGATGAGGCATTAGTAGAGAAAGATATGAATTCCATTAATGCTCTTCCTCTTAGTGGTGATCTTATGGGAAATCAAGATCCTACCTTACAACCTTCTTACCATAATATTCCTTATTTATATTCAAATCCTTTTCCAACTGTGGTTCCAAGAGTTCCTCTGGTTGTGTCTTCCATTCATATCACTTCCTACACTTTTACTAGTGTTCCTAATCCTAATCCTATCTTTCCTAATCCAATTCCTAATTCTCCATCTGCTATTCCTAGTTCTTCCCACACTTATGTTGAGGTTCAAACTATGGTTCATGATGTAGATGTGCAAAGATTCTTCAAAGTACCTTCTCCTTATTATCCAATCCATAAAGATAAGAGAAAAGAAACTTCTCCTTTGAAATTTATTCATAATTTTACCCCTCACTCTGATATAACATAGATCTTTTCTCCTCTAGACTAGGGGGCAAGAGGTATATTTCTTCCTATCTTTTAGAATCCATTATGTTCCTATTTTGAGCTTAATTGGTATTCTTTCTTTCCTATTTTTCTATGGCTTTGCATTATGTTTTTAATTATCCATAGAATCTATCTTTTATTTTCAAGATATCTTTTCTAAGACATTTGTTTTGCAAAGGTATCCCTTGTCCTTATCTCTGGGGGGCAAGGTACCTCTTTCTTTCTCTTTGTCTAGGGAGCTACTTTCCTTTAGCTTAGTGGTATTTGTTTATATTTCAATATTATTTCATCATATTGAAAGATGTTTTGACTATGGATAACCTTCTTATATGAGAAGTTGTTGTCCTAAGTCATCACTTCTTCTCTATGTTGCAAATTATGTTCTTTATAAACTCACACCCTTGCTTTGGTGTTAGTGTTGTTTCCATCATTCAAAAGATTCCTCTTCCTTTTCTTTGTAGGGGGCTTGATGATTGAATCATTTTTCCCATTGTTGAAAGATGATATTTTATCTAAAGCATTCCTCTTTGGTGAGGGGTCTTGTTGATAAGATCTCTTTCTTTGAGGATCATTTTCCATGAGTGACATATCCTTTTTATGATTATCTATATTCTTGAATGTAGGGGTCAATATCCCTCACTAAGGATATGGTGTACATTGTTGTAAATAGGATATCTCCTTGCATTGTGAAGTTGGTATCCTCTTTCATCTTTGTTCCTACACATGGGGGGCAAGGATGCCATCTCCTTCTTTTTCTATCTTTTCAGGATTCACCTCTTTCCTTGGTTAAGCAATATCTATCTATTATGTGATATCCAATCATACATAACATTTTTGGTTTGCATTAAGGATCTTTGTCATTGATCATAACCTATTTTATTGTTTGACATTGGGTTTTCATGGTTGATATATCTCTCACCTTGGAAATTGAATAGTGTGTTATCCCTCATAAGGGTTACTTTCTTTTCACTTCTTGCATGATATCTCTTTACATTCATCCCTTCCATGGCCTCATAGGAGCTGTGACCTTCTTGGCTTGGACTGGGTGTTGTTTGTGGATATTGTCTTGATGTTGAGGAAGGCTTTATCCTTGTTCTTTTCTTTCCTTAACATGTCAAAATAGTATTTTTTTACCATATTAAGGAGGGGGGCATATACAGGGCCTCCCTTGTACTATAGTTTTTTATTTTTACATGATAAATCTTGGAAGGTAATGCACATAAGTTGTTAAATCCTAAAAAAGCACACATTTATATGCTAAATCTTCTGATGTTAATGCACATAAGTTGCTAAATCTTGAGGAGACACACATTTTTCAAAATTTTCAATATGCTAAATCCTCCAAAGGTAATGCACATAAGTTGCTAAATCCTGAAGGGACACATTTCCAGTTTCAAATATGCTAAATCTTGGAAGGTAACACACATAAGTTGCTAAATCTTGAAAAGACATGCACCTATATGCTAAATCTTCTGAAGGTAACACACATAAGTTGCTAAATCCTAAGGAGACACCCATTTCATATTCACAGTGATACAAGAAGGTGGATCTATGAGTATTCCAGAAGCTATCAAAAGATGCATTATAATTGCAAGCATAGTTTATGGGTGAACCTATTGGGCTCTCCCTCTAGGGTGATTCATGGTAAGGTGGGCATCTTACCAGGTGAGGTAATCACTCTTTTCTCTCTCTCTCTCTCTTTGTTTTCATGCTAGTAGGACTAGATCATGAAGCTATGTCATTTATAGTGTTGTTCTTTTCTTTCTTATGTAAACATTTATGCTTTTATGATTGCTTTCCAAATATGATGTTAGTATAAGAAATGTTTCTTAGCAAGGTTTCTTGTGCTAGTTGATTTGGGTTTGTTTTAGTACTAACCCCTCTTTTGTGTCCTTTTAATTTTTGCACCCTCGTGCATGTATGTTGAGTTATAATCCTTAGCTTGGGGGCTTGTGTCCCTAACTAAGTGTCATTATATCTCATTTTGAATCCACTAGGATCTCTTTTTTTTTTCCTTCTCCTTTACCAAGAGTTTGTATCGAGTCCATACTCTTGCTAAAGTGGGGGCTTAATGTATCATCTTAAAATGGAAGCACTTCCATGTTAAGAGCATTTAGCCCTCCAAGTAAGTGGTTTGGGGTCATATCAGATGCCTTGAATTGATCTTTTCTTTGATCTGGCTTTCTCCCCTCTTTCCACTTCTTTTCTGCTTTGTTCTAGGTGAAATTAGGGTTAGGACCCCAAGGATTCTCGTTAATTTTCCTCTTCCATGGCTCTATTTTCTAGGTAGGACTTAGAAATAGGTCCTCCTAGCCTTCATCATAGTCATCATAGGATTTTGTGCCTATCCCTAGCATTCTATCTTGTTCTAATATCATTTCTAGGTCTTTGGGCATCCCTGAGACCTCTTGTCCTGATTCTAATTGGATTTGGGCCTAGGGTCAAATTCGAGGTTGATCCTAACTAGGTTGACTAGGTCAAGATCAAGCTTGAACCTGACTAGGTTAGGATTGAGCTCAAACCTGACTAGGTTAGTCCCAACCTTGATTTTTTCCCCCTCTTTCAAATCTCCAAATTCCTTGATTTCTAGGTATCAGGTTTCGGGGATATTTATTTTTCCCACCTCCGGGTTGGCTATTTGGGTTTTGAAATGGTAAATCCTCTAACTACATTTAATCTAGGTATATTTTCTAAAGGTTAGGACCTAATTGGGATTTTCTCCAAGGTGGCCCCTCTAGAGGATTGTGCCCTAGATCGCTATAAAAGGAGGCCTTCCTCTCTCATTTTCACATCTCATCCATCATTCATATGTTCCTTTCTCTCAAGCTCTCAAGGTGATCAAGAAATCATCCATTCAAGCATTCAAGTCCTCTTCTCCATTCAAGTTCTCTATTGAAGATCAAGGATTCAAGCATTCAAGCCATTGAAGGGATTTGGTTCAAGCATTCAAGATTCATCAGTCAAACCCTAGATCTAGCCATCATGATGGTGTGATCTTCCTTCAAGATCCTTTTTGTTCATCTTCAAGATCTATTCACCCTTCCCTCAAAGTGAATTGAAAGCATACAAACATGGAGGTTTAGCTTTACATTTATGTTCAAGCTTTCATATTAACATATTTGATTACATTTCAAATACAATTGCATATCTATTGAATGTCATAGCTTCATTGTTAGATCTACTTCTACTACTTGCTAGCATTATCCATTTCAATTTCAATATTAAGGTTGATTCCAAACTAGGGTTTCACCAAGGCAAACCCCCCAAACAAACAAACAAAACCATTTTTCTTGTAGGTACAGGTGTGGAATTGTAGATTTGAGCTTAGATTTGGATACCCTTTCGGCGAACTTCCGGGATCTGTGAATAGAGTCACAATCAGCCTTCAGAATAAAAATGTAGCCTTTGACCTTTTATGAGGGTCAAATATGACCTACCTTAGAATTGGAAAAGATTTCTAGGTTTTGTAGATCTCACAGTTTCGGTTTAACAATGTGGAAATCAATAGTTTTTGAGATTGTTTGACAGGGTTTTCAGCAGGTTCTTTTTCGGAGGTAAGTACCTTTATCTCTTCATTACAACATTAGTCATTTAAATTTACTTTCCATATCAATACAATTCAAATGTAAGTGTAAAATATTGGTTTTGGGGTCTCTTTTATGTGCAAACCATTGTTCTAGGACCCCATCCATAATTTATCCCTTACAGTTCCCATGTACAAACAACATTGCTGAGTATGAAGCTTTAACAAATGGACTTAAAATAGCCATAGAATGGAGAATCATAGAGCTACACATCTATGGGGATTCATAGCTGATAATCAACCAAGTCAATGAAGAATATCAAACAAAAGATGAGAAACTGGTACCTTATAAGAAAATGGTTGATTCCTTGAAATGATACTTCACATTTGTCACGTTTCAGCAAATCCCTAGAGTAGAAAATAAAGCAACTGATGCTATGGCTACACTTTCTTCACTCCTTCAGTTAGAGCAACATGAATCCAAATTTGAATTCCTGGTGGAAGAGCTACGTTACCCTATCTATGACTCTTAAGAAAGCCATGTTATTTGTACCCTTTTTGGTCATGGGTCATCCTGTTATGGTGCCATTTACTCATACCTTCATGATGGCATTATCCCTAAAACCTTTAACCGATATGAATGCATAAACCTTACCCAAAATTCCTCTCACCATACCCTTATCGCTAGTGATTTGTATAGGAGGGGTCTAGAAGGAACACTTCTTAGATGCTTAGAAAAGGAAGAAACCAACCAAACATTAGTTGACATCCACGAGGGCATCTATGGGGGACATTCCAATGGTCTTTCCATGACCCGAAGGTTGCTTAGGGTAGGGTACTATTGGCCTATGATGCAGATTGATGCAGTAGCTTTTGCAAAGTAATGTGAAAAGTGTCAAAAACATGGTAACCCAATACATGCTCCAGCTAGGGAGCTCATTCCTTCTATATCTCATTGGCCATTTTAGCACTGGGCCTTTGATCTTGTGGGGAAGATTCATCCCAACTCATCAGGTGGACATGAGTTTATTATCACTACTACTGATTACTTCACTAAATGGGTAGAAGTTTTCCCACTTTTTGTTGCCTTAGGAAAGACACTTTCTCTATTCATTCTGAATCATATCATTTATCAATATAGAGTGCCTTCTGAGATTATCACTGATAATGGAGGTCAATTCAAAAATAAGGGCCTTAAGCAACTTTGTGAAAAATTTAAGATTAAACAACATTGGTCCTCCATTTACTTCCCGCAAGGAAATGGTTAGGAATAGGCATCAAACAAAATGATTCTTAAAATCCTACATAGGATAGTTTGTAAGAATGGTAGAGATTGGCATTTACAAATAAATCTAGCTTTGTGGGCCTATAGAATGAGTATTCATACTCCTATTGGGGCTACTCCTTTTGCCATTACATATGGTACTGAAGCAGTGTTACCTTTGGAGGTTAAGATTCCTTCACTTAGAGTTTCCCTCAAAGGTCTAGTTACAGATGAAGACTACCACACCATGAGACTTCAAGAGTTAGAACTTCTAGATGAGAAACGTCAAGCATCATTTGACCATATGAGGGTTTATCAAAAGTCCATGTCCAAAGCCTTCAACAAAAAGGTTTTCCCTAGAGAATTCCAAGTCAGAGACCTTGTCCTACGTGAAAATCCTAAGAATCAACAGCATACAGATCAAAAGAAAAAATTTGAGCCTAATTGGCTTGCACCTTACATCATTACAATAGCTTTCAGGATAGGTGCTTATTTATTATCTACTAAAGAGGGAGAGCAAATTCCTGATCCTATCAATGTCTTGCACCTAAAGAAGTTCTATCCATGATGCCCATTCTGTCTGGGGGCATCCTTTGTACATACTTATTGATCCTAAAAAATCCAAAAAAATGGTATATTGTCAAAAATTCTAAAAATTGGAAAATGTCCTAAAAAAATGGCCATCTTAGTGAAAATCTAACAATAGGCGCTTTGATGTATCTCAAAAAAATTATATAATTCCAAAAATACCAAAAAAAATTAAAAAAATCAAAAATTCAAAAAAAATAGAAAAAGTGCCTTGGTGAAAACCTAGAAACAGGCGCCTTGGTTGAAAAAATACAAAAAAATAATAAAAAGTCCTAAAAAAATAAAAGAGAAGGAAAAAATTGTAATAAAATCCAAGTGGTGAAAACTTGAAAATGGGTGCTACTTGAGGCCTTTGCACCCCTATTTCTTAGCACGCGTCCTCGACATGTAGCCTTTCTCCATCATGCCTTGTCCTTGTTGCCTTGGTTTGGAATTGGTCTTTGCCTTTGTCTAGGGGGCATAACTATGTTAGCTTTGGTCTCTTGGATGCGTTAGTCTTTAGGAAACCTCACAAACTATGTTTTTCAACACAACCCCTGGCATCGAGTGTTTTTCAACACTTATCGGTTTGGTCTTACCTAGTTTTGTCATGTGATCTTACCCACTGAAAAGCATTCAATCCTTATCGTTGAAACTCAGTATCAGTTAACAAACTTAAATTTTTAAACATAACACTTAATGCTCGAGCTATGTCATGATCTTTTCTTTGTGGGCTGACTGTTATTGATTTTTGTTGAGTGTCCTTGTCTAATAAGTCTCTTTGGGATGCATAGCTAGAGGACTTGGGGCATGGGGCATGTTTTTATTTTCTTTTTGCTTGTGGGTGTGGTATTGAAGCTCTAGAGTGTCTCTTGTTGTTCCCTTGAAACACTTAAGATATTTGAGGCATCATCCTTGACTATTTTTGCACAATCATTCTTATGGTCATCCCGATGTCTATGCCTTGATGCGAGCATGGTTTTGCTACATTAAATTGTGTAAGCTAACATCGAAGTCATCTTGACCTTTATATCTTTGATGCTTATGTTAGAATCTTTCCACATTCCAATTTGATATAAATCGCATTCATATCTTCATAGTTGCACTTGTGACTAGTGATGATTATATGATTTTCTGATGTCCGTTAATAATGGCCCAATGATGAAAATAAGTTCCTTAACATTCTCTAATGAATGATGAACACAAAATCCTATGTTATAGTTTCTCTATTGCAAGTACACCTTTGCATTTTCATGTAGCTTGCATTGTTAGATTTCATGTTAATATGCATTTTTAGGCTGCATTAGGAGTTTGAGAGGGTTTTCCTTCATCTTTCTTTTGGACTTTTAATCAACTATGGTCATGTTTTGATCTTCATTTCCTTATCTTCTTTCATGATCTCAATCAAAATTTTCTATCTTAACCAATTGATTGATTTTGAGGCATTCTCTTTCTTGAGGTAAATTCTCTTTCTTCTCTCCATTTCTTTCCACCTCTTCCAAACTTCTATATTCCATTCGCTTTCACCCCACTTCTTTTCTTCTAATTCAACCTTGGGGCATAATATTTCATGCTTGATGATCTACCTTGGTTTTGTGATCCTTATATCTTTCATCTTACATCAAGAACCTTATCTTTAGTTCAATTTGATCAAATTTATCAATTTACTATTTCTCCTTTATCTTATTTCGATTTCAATCACGAGGGGGCAGTACCTATCAAACTTCAATCCTTGATTCAGCTTTATCAATCCTATCAATTGCTTCACTTGGGGCAACCTTTCTTGAGACTTGACAATTACCTATTTACAGGGGGTGTTGGCCTTGTCTTTTTCAATTAGCTTATCTTTGTCCCGATGTGTTCTCATCTGTCGATCACATGTCTGGGTTGTTTTGTGATCCTAAATCGATCTCACATTTCAACTTCATTCTTTGACTACATGTGTTCCCATGAAGATACAACATTAGTCAAAGAGGGGCAAATGTATGCACCCTAAAATGGTCGCCTAGACTTTGGGCCCCCATTCTTCAATTTATCAAATGATGGAAGCAATTTATCAATTTCCTGAATCAATGCTTTGCAATATTTTCAATTCAAATCAATTTCCTTGATCAAATCGTAATTAATTCAATTATTTTAATATTTCCTAAGATTTGATCATTTTATCCTAAGTTTTATTTAATTAAGAGAACATGCTCCTTTTTAATTAAATAATATAAAAAATCTTTTAATTAAATAATAAAATCACTTTATCCTAAGCGACATTTAATTAAAAGAACAAATCTCTTTTAAATAAATAAAAAATCTTTTAATTAAATAATGAAAACCACTTTGCTAAAAATAATAAATAAATAATAAAATAAAAAGAAAAAGAAAAAGACTTTTTGTCTACACATTGAATGCACATTTTCCAAGATGAGTAGAATCTCCTTTTGCCTCTTAATCACTTCCATACATCTTTTTGCCTCTTAACCATGTCCACTAATTTTGCCTCTTGAGAATCTTGAACAAATGGATCAACCAAGATTTAATCTCCATCATTGCTCATTTCTTTTTGCCTCTTAATCTTGACCATCCTTTTCATTTCTAAATCTTTTAGAAGGAGCCCTCTCCTTCTAAAGATGCTGAAAGAGGAGAAATGCTAACTAACAGAAGAGTCCTGCTAAGTGGTGAGAATGAACCTGAGTAAAGGAGGAGCCTATTTTGCACCAGGTGCAAATGTGAGGGTAAGTGTTGTGATGTGATTATTGTTAGTGGCAGTACTGATAATTTGGTGTTAGAAGAGATGGTGACAAAGTTGAAGCTCAAGAGGTAGAAACATCCACATCCATATCGGGTTGCCTGGGTGCGGGATGACCACAAGGTCATGGTAAGTGAACAATGCCTAGTAAAATTCAAGATTGGCGGGTACCATGATGAGGTACTATGTGATATCATATCTATGGATGCATGTCATATGTTGTTGGGTAGACCTTGGCAGTTTGACAGATGTACTGTACATGGTGGTCGTGCGAATACCTATTCCTTGACAAAGGATGAAGTGCAACATAAGCTAAAACCATTGAGGGAAACAAAAGAAAAGGTATGTGGTAATGAAAGAATAACTTTTGTTGATAGAGAAAATTTATTAGATGGTATGTGACATGAGAATATGTGTTTTACCTTAATTATAAAGGTTGGAAAATAGGAAGTAGAAGATAAACCTACAGAAGTTGCAAAATTATTGAATGAGTTTCAAGATATTGTATTTGATAATGTGCATGATGGATTATCACCAGTAAGAAAGATTAGTGATCAGATGGACTTGATTCCAGGAGCCAATTTTCCAAATAAGACAGCACATAGAATGACACTAGAAGAAAGTGAAGAGTTGAACAGACAAGTACATGAGTTATTGCAGAAGGGGTTGATTTGAGAGAGTCTGAGTTCCTATGTTGTACCAATGGTATTAGCACCAAATAAAAATGGAGAATGGAGGATGTGTACAAATTCTATAGCAATAAATAAGATCACAATCAAGTATCGGTTTCCATTGCCACGAATCGATGATATTATGGACTGTTTGAGTGGGGCTGTGTATTTCTCAAAGATAGATCTGAAGAGTGGATATCACCAGATTTAGATCAGAGAAGGAGATGAATGGAAGACTACCTTCAAGATAAAGGAAGGATTGTATGAGTGGTTAGTCATGCCTTTTGGGCTAACCAATGCACCCAGCACTTTCATGCAGCTCATGAACGAGGTTCTGAAAGAATTTCTGGGTAAGTTTGTCATTGTTTACCTAGATGATATTTTGATCTTTAGCAAGACATTGGAGAAACATATGATGCATATTCGTATGGTGTTTGAGAAGTTGAAAGATGAGAAATTGTTGATTAATTTGAAGAAGTGCAATTTTGTGAAGAAGGAATTAGTGTATTTGGGATTTGTAGTTTCAGCAGAAGGTCTAAAAATGGACCCAGATAAAGTACAGGCTATCCTTGAATGGCCTACTCAAAGGAGTGCTACTGAGGTAAGATCTTTTCATGGTTTGGCTAGTTTTTACAGAAAGTTTATCAAAAATTTTAGCAGTATTTGTGGACCCTTGACTGAAACAATGAGAGGGGATAGAAAAAAGTTCAAGTGGACTAATGGGGTAGATAAGAGTTTTAAATTGTTGAAATAGAAAGTTACAGAACAACCTGTTTTAGCACTTCTAGATTTTAATAAAGTGTTTCAAGTAGATTGCGATGCTAGTGGTACTGCAATAGGAGCTATTATAAGCCAAGAAGGTAAACCTATTACTTATTTTAGTGAGAAGTTGAATGATGCCAAGAAGAAATATTCTGTTTATGATCAAGAATTTTATGCTATAGTTCAAGCATTGAAGAAGTGGAGACATTATCTACTTCCTAAGGAGTTTGTTTTGTATATTGATCATCAAGCTTTGCAATATTTGAATAGTCAAGGAAAGTTGAATCAAAGGTATTTGAAATGGGTTGAGTTTTTGTAGAGTTATACATTTGTTTTGAAACACAGAAGTGGAAAGTCTAATAGGGTTGCAGATGCACTTAGCAGAAGGCAACTATTACTGACAGAGATGCAGATTGAGGTGGTTGGGTTCAAGGAACTCAAGAATTTGTATCTAGAGGATCCTGATTTTGGTGAAGCTTGGAAAGCTTGTATAGAACCTGTTAGTCTAGATAGGACGAAGTGGCTGGATTTCATCATTTAGGATGATATGCTATTCAAAGGAAGTCAGTTGTGCATTCCAAGAAGCTCTATGAGGGAGAATCTCATCAAGGAGAAGCATAGCGAAGGATTGGCTGGACATTTTGGTCGAGATAAAACCCTTGCTTTGGTTAGTGAGAATTATTATTGGCCATAGTTACAGCAAGCTGTCAAGAAGTTTGTATAGAGTTGCAGAGTATGTCAGATGGTGAAAGGAGTGAAGCAGAATACTGGGTTGTATCAGCCATTACCTATACTAGAGAAGCCTTGGGAGGATATCAGTATGGACTTTGTTCTTGGTTTACCAAGGACACAATGGAGACATGATTCAATTTTTGTGGTAGTTGATAGATTTTCAAAGATGGCACATTTTATTCCCTACAAGAAGACTAATGATGTTGTTCATATAACATAATTGTTTTTCAGAAAAGTAGCGAGACTACATGCTTTGCCAAAGAGTATAGTTTTAGATAAGGACACTAAGTTCATTGGATATTTCTAGCGTACATTGTGGAAGAAGTTGAAAATAGATTTGAAGTTCAGTTCAACACATCATCCATAGACTAATGGATAGACAAAGGTGGTGAATAAGAGTTTGGAAAATATGCTAAGATGTTTGGTTGGAGATAAGCCAACAGGATGGGATTTAATTTTACCATAGGTAGAATTTGCATACAATAATTCTATCAATAGGAGCACTAGTAAATTACCATTCTAGATTGTATATGGAAGTAGTCCCAAAAATGCATATGAGTTGAGAAAGATAGATAAAGGAGAGATAAGTAGTGCTGAAGATGAGGATTTTGCAGAACATTTAAAGAACATCAATGAGGTGAGGAAGCACATTACCAAGTTGAATGTGTAGTATAAGGATAAGGCAGATGAGAAAAGGAGGCATAAGGAATTTCAGGTTGGAGATTAAGTCATGGTTCATTTGTGGAAGGAGTGATTTCTAGTTGGTACATATAACAAGTTGAAAATGAAGAAGTTTGCCCCATGTAAGATACTAAAGAAGCATGATTCAGGAAATGCCTATGACGTAGAATTGCCTACTGAGCTGAATATTTCACCAGTATTTAACATTTTAGATTTGATAGAGTATCATGAAGGAGGTGTTGAAGATGAGATCACAATAGCATAGTGGAGTATTCCAGCAACTAGTTCAGATATCAAGGAGATTGAAGACATACTGGATAGTCGTGTTGGCAGAAGCACACAAACAAGACATATGAAGAGTATTTGGTCAAATGGAAAGGATGACTTGTTGAAGATTCATCATGGCTAACAAAGGAGGAGGTTAACCATCTTGGTTTTCCTCTGCACACCTAAGTCGTGACATGGTCACTTCTCAAATTACACTGGGTGTCTGATGCAAGAGCATCCTGGGTGTAAGAGAAATCTTGCATCACCCAAAAATATTTCTATTTTTGTATTCAATAAGGGATATCTTGTGCAGAGCTACTATTTATGGAAACTTACTATTTTTTTAGTAAGTTTGTCATCTGATCTTGGAATGTTCTGATTTTTTCCATGGAGGTTCATTTTGGTCATATCAGCCTGCCAGTAAAGTATCATTAACAGATCAAGTCTAGCTTTGTAGATATTGAAGATTTTGGGTATTGGTAACAGGGTACAGAAACTTTGAAATCAGTTTTGAAGGCTTTAGAGGCCCCAGATGAGGTCAAAAATTTTGGTGACAGGCGCTTGCATGAGCCAAGTATGTAGAGCACTTTGTGGCCTTTTCAGAATGGGGTTATAATAGTCAATCAGGTCAACTAGCGTTGACTTATGGTCTTCAAAAGTTGGGTCACCTGAAATGGCAGAAAATGATTTTCCTTCAAAATTTTTGTTTGGGTTTCAAATGTTATTTTGAGCCGACTTTGATGTAATAAATTGTAAAATAAAATAATTCTAAGTTTGGTCAGCCTTGTTGGCTAAAAATTTTGGAAGCTTCCCAGGTGGTGGAAAAATTGCCTATATAAGGAAGGCTGTAGTGTTGTCTTAGGTAGTTCGGGACAGTTCTAGGTAGTATATTTGGGTATTGATTTGAGACTTTGTCCTACATAATATTGTAAGGGAATGCCCATGTGGCTTTGCATATTGTAATTCTGAAAGTTTGTAATTCCACATTTGTGGAGATAATAAGAAGCCCATTTTCTGTTCTTGCATATTGTTGTTGTTTCTCTATTTTTGTTATGTTTTTGTGGTATTAAGGGGAGCACCCTTCATAATTGATGCAACCTTTTGATCACCTTAGTGACCGATAGATAGGGGATGAACCCCAAGTCTAGTCCTCAAATATTGAAATGTATCCTTCGGTAATGGTATAGTAAAGATATCATCAAGTTGTTTCTTAGATGTTAAAAATTCCAGTTTCACTTGCTTCTCTTAAAATTTTTCCCTCAAGCATTGATACTTAATAGATATGTGATTTTTTTTAGAATGCATCATAGGATTCTTCGAAATGTTTATAGCACTAGTGTTATCATAATATATAATCATTGGCTCAGTGATTACCTCATTTATTCCTTCCAACACTTGTCTGATCCAAGAAATGTTAGAACAATTTGCAATAGCAGCAACATGCTTTGCTTCAGTAGTAGATTGAGAGATACATGCTTTTTTCTTTCTTATCCAAGTCACAAGCCTATCTCCTAAAAAGAATGCTCCACCGGTTGTTCTCTTTTGGTCATCTATGTTTCTAGCCCAATCTGCATCAGTGTAAACTATCAGTTCAAATTTGCCTTCCTTAGAATACCATAAACCATATTCTTCAGTCTTCTTCAAGTATCTCAAAATTATTTTAACTACAACCATGTGTGAATCTTTAGGATTGGAAGAAAACATTGCCACAATCCCAACTACTTGTGCAATATCAGGCCTACTGTGTACACCATATATCAGTTTCCCAATCATAGATTGGTACAATGTTTGATTTACCTCTGTAGATTCATCATCCTTTGTCAATTTTCATCCAATGACCATTGGTGTTCCTACTGGTTTAGCATCCTCCATGCCAAAATTTTTCAATACTTCTTTAATGTATTTTTATTGTGTGATGAAAATCCCATCATGCTGTTGTATGATCTACAAGCCTAGAAAGAATTTAATCTCTCCAAACATTGACATCTCAAATTCCTTTCTCATTTCATCAGAAAAAGATTTATAGATATGATCTTGTCCATCAAAGATTATATCATCAACAAATATTGCAGCAATCAAAATATTATCATCAGAATCTCCTTTCATATACATGTGATTGTTTTCACTAGTTCTTACAAAGCCAATACTGATAAGATAAGCATGAAGTCTTTCATACCATGCCCTCGGTGCATGTTTTAGTCCATATAAGGATTTATGTAGTCTACATACCATGTCTTTCTGATTTGGATCAACAAACCCTTCCGGTTGTTCTATGTAGACCTCCTTTTCAAGAATTCCATTTAGAAAAGCTGATTTCACATCCATTTGATATACCTTGAATCCCTTATGTGCAACATAAGAAATTAGTATCCAAACTCCTTCAAGTCTTGCAACAAGTGCAAAGGTTTCTCCATAATCTATACCTTCTTCTTGTGCATATCCCTTGTAAAAATGTCTTGCCTTATTCCTTGTAACTTCTCCATTCTCATTCAACTTATTCCTAAAAATCCACTTAGTACCAAATTTTTCTTTATCTTTCGATCTAGGTACTGTATGCAACCTAAAATGGTCGCCTAAACTTTGGGCCCCCATTTAGCAATTTGTCAAATCCCTGAATCAATATTTTCAAAAATCAACATTTTATCAATTATATCAATTTCCTTGATCAAATCATAATCAATTCAATATTTCCCAAGGTTTGAGCCTTATTTAATTTAAAAGAGAAAAAAAATAAAAATCTTATTTAATTAAGAGAACATGCTCTCTTTTAATTAATTAAAAATTGTTGGCAATTTGGCTAATGTGGATGCATAGATGTTGTCATTATGGCAACATATGATCTCTATTGAGAGCACAGAATCTGGAATGCAAGTATGCAAAGTTGAAGAAAGAAATTGTCTAAGTTTGGATACAGTGATCCTGACAGAGCACCCGATGAAGAATTAGTTGGCGACATCCACTGGAGGAATATTTTTGTTTGTGTAGTTAACTAAAGCTTCTATAGAGTATGCAGATACCCCATCTCAGTGTGCATAAAGTTTGGAGCAGTACGGACAAAGTTATTCAAAGTTTACCAAAGACAATTTTTGCAGACAGAGCAGTTTTGGAGATAGTTTTAGCGAAAGAGTTAAAGGATTATTTTTGCTTGTCAAAATAATGACTTAACATTATGAAGGGATGACATCCTAGATGTTTACTCTTGGATAAAGATTTTGGATCCCGACCATGTAAAGTTATTATCTTTAATAACTCATATATTAGGCATACTTGAAATGTAATGAAATATAGAAGTGAGATGTAAAAAGAAAGAAAAGATAACTTGCGATAGTTGTTTATTGTGATAGCAGCAAAGGCTATTGATGTGAAGTTGTAAGAAATACCATATTACAGTCGGAAACATTTTTGTATTACCTATTTGGGCAGTGAGCTCAGTTGGTGATCAGGTTTTGTAATCTAACTCCTAACAGGGTTAAGGCTTCTAACAAGGCCTAAAGTCCTTTAACCAGGACAGATCTACTATATATTGTAAATTGACTCCTAACAGGGTCTAATATCCCTAACAGGATACTTTTGATTAGTGAACTTTGTGGGTACCATCCTCACCGGGGTTTTCCCTTGGCCAGGGTTTCCTCGAGAACATATGATGTGTTATGAGTTCTTTCTATTTACTGCTATGTTTGTTAATCAGCTTGATAATCTTTGTATGCACTAAAGTAATTTGTTATATCCATAAGTGGGCAAAAGAAAAAGTTCGTGAAATACTGATTCCCCCCCCCTCTCAGTATTTCCTATTTCTAACAATTGGTATCAGAGCACAGTTACTCGGAGAAGGAACATTCAAGGAAAGCTTAGCAACTTGAGTAAGATCTCTATGGATATGGATCAACTTCAGAAGAATCTTGAAGAAGCTCTTGAACAGATTGATATGCTTACTGATGAAAGAAACTCCTTAAGAAGAAAATATGAAGATGCAAAGAATGCTATTGACAAATTGAAAGGTAAGATTGAAGATCTAAAATCTGAAAAGAAATCTGATATGCTTGTTGAAGATTGTGATGAATTAGAAAAAGAAAATGAGATCCTTAAGCATGAGTTGAAGATAGTAAATCTGAAGCTTAGTATGAAAGATGGAAATTTGAGATCTGATAATGAAAAATTGAAAATTGAGAATGAAGATCTGAGGTCAAGACTTGAAAAGGAAACATCCGAATCTGAAAAAGTAAAAATGCAGTATGTGGAACTTGAGAAGTATAATAAAATTGTGAAAGGTGAATTAACTCAATCTAAACAACAACTTGAAAGGCTATATTCAAAAAGTGATAAGACTGAAAAAAAAATTTCTTTTGAAGAACCATTCTTTGATAGGACTAGATTTGGATATAGTATGTTTAGAACAAACCATGAAAGTAAGAAGCCAGATCTGAAGACATCTGAAAGTGTGGAGGAAACAAAGCTAGATGAGAACACATTGGAAGATCCACCTAAAGAAGAACCACCTAGAGAGAAAGAAGAATCAAAGCAAGAAGAATCAAAATAGGAAGAATCATCTAAAGGTATGCAAAGAGAATTCAAAGGTAGATGTTTTGCTTGTAATACTATTGGGCACATGAAGAGAGATTGCACAGGTAAGCAATTTAAACTTTTTAATGGACATTGTTATAATTGTCATAGTTTTTGACATAGAGCTAACAAATGTAGAAGACCTAAAGTAATTTTGAATAATTATGATAGAATGATTGGGAATACTAACAATGCAGATAAGAAATCTATTGAAGAAATGAATCAAAGAAAAGTGGTAGTATGTTTTAGATGCAACAAAGTAGGACACATTGCTAGAAATTGCAGGTCACAAATTAACCAGCAAGGATAGAGATTTGGAAACAATGGAATCATCTGTCAGATATGCAACAAGTTTGGACACTCAGAAAGATTTTGCAGAATGAATAATGGAGGTTATCATCATAACCCTAACCCTAGGAACAATGCAAGAAGGAATGAAAATGCAGGAAACAAAGAGAAAGGTTGTTGTAGTAATAAAGATGAAGTAGAATTTGACAAAGGAATAGATCAAGGAGGTATAGTTAGCATTGAAAGTAGTTAGGAAGGTAATGTAACTGATGGTAAGGATGAATCTTTACCTGACCCTTCTTTAAGTACTTAAATTATGTAAGTTTATGTAGTTTAGGACTTAGGATTAGTGTAGATTAGGAATTTGAATGAGTTAAGTTTTGCACAGTTAAATGTAGGTTTATTATGTTGTACTAATGCTATGGTTAAGTGTGCAAAAGAAAATATTGTGTTTTGTGAGGTCGCAGAAAGTTTTATGATTGTAGGTTTGTAGAATCAAATTTTGAGGTTTTAGCGGCAAAATGAATGAATGCGATGTCAGATCGAGTTAATGTGAAGTGTTATAAGGTTGAAATCAAAGTTATTACAATTAAAAAGTGATTGAAAAGAGATTTGAAAGAAGAAAAGTGAGTTGAGGATGATTTGAAGAAGTTTGGAAGCAGTTTGTAGCGACGATCATACCGAAACCCTAGATTTGCAAAGTTGAGGTATTTCTTGATCTTTAATCAGTTGATAAGATGGATATTTCTATGGTTCATAATGTTAAGCATAAGAATAGACCAAAGATTAAGAAAGAACCAGTAGAACCAACTGAAATTGATGATAGTCTAGCATTATCATCCGTACCAGACGGAGTATTGCACATTGAGAATGTTAAAGGATATTTAGGTTGTAAGTTTGAAACTTTGGGAGATGCAGATTTTAGTGATGATTACAGAAAATTGTACAATCAAGACATGTCAGTTAAACCAGCTTATGGGCACCTAGAGAATAATAAAATTATCAAATATTCCATGAAGTATGAATTCAATGATGAGGAATGTACCAAGATCATTTTAAGTAGAATCCACAATGGGAAATTCTGGATGGAGGATAGAGTTATTGATATAACTGCCGACCTAATTCATGAAGTTACTAGATTATCAAAAGTTGGAGAGATTCCACTGAATGAAAAGAACATGAGAAAGATTGTTTTAGATAACACTGGATCTAGTTATAATGGTAGAGGAATTGTGATAAGTAAGATTAAGCAAGATGATGTTAGGTACCTTTGCAAGATCCTAACAACCAAATTCTGTGGTAGTTCAAGGGAAGATGACATGGCTACAGGGATGATTCATGTAGCTTATCTTATGTGTATTGAGAAGAAACCAGTAGACCTATGTGAAATCTTGAAAATTCAGCTATTTGAGAACTTAGAAAAGATTAAGAAGGCTAAGTACACTCAGTTTAGGTTTTCATCTCTGATAACCTATATGTTTTTCCATAGTTTGAGAAGATTTCCTTACACAGTTGATTGGAGTGACAATGTGAACACAATGGAAAGAATAAACTCAGTATACATGAAGTACCTTTTTGATAAAGTTAATGACAGTGTGAAGCTTGTATTGAAGACTTTTCAGAATATTGTTAAGAACAAATCAAGGATTCCTCAATCCTTAGTTGAAAAGCATAAAGATGACATTTGTTTTATGGTTGACACTGATTTCACCTACATTGAAGTAGTTGAGCCTAGAATGGAATTCATAGACCCTCTTGGCTATGAAATATCTGAAGTAGAAATAGTAGGATATGTGAATAGATTGTTAAAGTGTGAGTTGGATGGTCATGCAAACAAGTTTGGAACCTATGAAGAGAATTTCAACTCTGCAATAAGTTTGAGAGAAAAGAAGCAATCTAGTAAGAGAGTTGAATCTACTATGAAGAAGATATTGAAAGAATTTGGTATGTCAAGTCATGAGTTTGACATACCTAAGAAGATTGCAGAAGCCCCGAGGCAAAGTGAAAATCTTGTATTTTCACCTGAGACATCAATTGCAGATCCTGTTGATCCTATTGCAGTAAAGGTAAAAGTTGAAGTACCTGAAAAAGATGAAGGAGATAAATCTTTTTCTCCTATTCCTAGCAAAAGAGTAAAAGTGAGTGCAACAAGACCCGACAAGAGATAGAAAGTGGTTGTACCACCTATACCTAGAAATGTAGTAGTAATTAAAGATGATGATGTAGTTTCAGTCAAGAAGAAAACTTGGAAACCAAGAATTGAAAGAGTTAATGAAGATATATTGAAGCATGGAGACTTCACTAAGTTGAATAAATTCTATGATCTATATGGATCATTTGACAGATTGAACTTTCAAAATGCAATGGTTACACACATGATTGTGGCAGATAAGAAACTTAGCACTATTCATGGTAAGATCCTAGAAGATTTGTATAATAGACTTGTGAATAGAAAATAGAGAGCACAAGAAGAGGACATAAAGATGAGAGAACATGTAATCAGATAGTTCTGTGAAGTTAAGGATGAAGACCATTTGAAGAGATTCTTGAAGTCTCTTGGAAATTTATTGAGAACTAAGAGAAGAACAATCCTTATAATGGGAGGCAAAAAGGAGGAAGTACAGAAAGAGATAGAGCAAGCAGTAATGCAAGTTCTTGTAGATATAGTTGCAGAAAAGAATGTTGAATCAAACCCTCAGTAGAAGCAATTAGAGGAACCGTATGCAGAGGAAGTTGGTATTGAAGAAGTTCCATCTTCTTCACATATCAATATTGGAAAAGAATCAATGGATATTGAAGGCACCAAAGTGACTCTAGAATCAGATGATGCAGTATTTCATGATCTAGGAAACATTGTTGATAATTTGGCTTTGGGAGAGCAAGAAAAGGTCATAGAATCAGAGAAGAATATAGAGGCAGAGGAAGCACCAATTATATCAGAATCAGTTCCAGCAAAGCAGTCAGTTAAAGGCAAACAAATTTTGACAGAGGCCACTACCTCTAGTGCACCTTCTATACCAGTTGAAGACATTAGTGCACCTGACAGTAAGAAGAGGCATATTGGCTTAATGTTTGAAGACCTTGGAAAAGAAGTTGAAGATGATGATCAGCTTGAGTTCATTACATCTCTGAATAAAATTATTGGAAAGAATAAGAAGGTGAAAGACCTTGAAGGAAAAGTTAGAGTTTTGACAAAGAAACTTGAGAGTGTGATCAGCACTAAGGTATCTGAATCAGATCCACTTGAGAAAGCTCAATCAGTAATAAATTCTTTTGACTCTAAATTTTCTAATTTGAAGGATATTGCTAGAATAAAAGTTCAGGAAGACTTTGAAGCAGAAATGCAACAAACTTTAAGTGTAAATATTCGAAATGATATTGGTAGTTTAGATGTATGCATAAAGAATTTGAGGAGACATTTTGAGATAGGAAAGAATTTGTACATACAATGCACTAAATTAGAAATCCTAACAGTTGAAGAGGATAAGAAGATCAGAGAGAAGTTAGATGCTATTATAACTGAGACAAACACCTTGATAAGCCCTAATGTCAAGATAAGTTCTGTAGAGAAAAACATAAGGAAATTGAAAGATGAAATCAGATTGACAGCAAAGGAGAAGAATAGAAAGATGATCAGGGTTAACATCTTGAGAGAGCATGTCTCAATCAAGATATCAATTGTTGAAGATCAAATTGAGTAGTGTCTTTCAGCAAAGACATCATTTCAGAAGTTTAGCTTCAATTCCCTGCAAGCTTGTCAGACAGCAACATACGGATTGAGTACTCTACTCAATGTTGCTAAATCCATCAGGATGATATGGGAGAAAGATTTTGAATCTTGGAAGTTAGAGTTTGGTGATTGTGTTGCAAGCCTACCGGCTTTGCAATAACTGATAATAAGGTATAAAGTTTTTGAAATTTTTGTACACCCTATCTTTGTCATTGTTGTCAAAGGGGGAGATATAGTAGTAGAAAGTTGAATATATGTTGAGGAAGGATACTCATAGGGGGAGCTATTCTATGGAGTATGATATTGTATACATATTGTATAAAATTTTGGCCACAAATTTTGTATAAGTTTTTTTTTGAAGTTTTGTTTGCACACTTAGCCAATTTTCCCATATGTTGCCACCAATGACAAAGGGGGGGATTATTGGAAATTTGGCTAATGTGGATGCATATATTTTATCATTATGGCAACATATGATCTCTATTGAGAGCACAGAATCTGGAATGCAAGTATGCAAAGTTTAAGAAAGAAATTGTCTAAGTTTGGATACAGTGATCCTGACAGAGCACCCGATGAAGAATTAGTTGGCGACGTCCACTGGAGCAATATTTTTGTTTGCACAGTTAACTAAAGCTTTTATAGAGTATGAGGATTCCCCATCTCAGTGTGCATAAAGTTTGGAGTAGTACAGACAAAGTTATTCAAAGTTTATCAAAGACAGTTTTTGTAGACAGAGCAGTTTTGGAGACAGTTTTAGCGAAAGAGTTAAGGGATTATTTTTGCTTATCAAAATAATGACTTAACATTATGAAGGGATGACATCCTAGATGTTTACTCTTGGATAAAGATTTTGGATCCCGACCATGTAAAGTTATTATCTTTAATAACTCATATATTAGGCATACTTGAAATGTAATGAAATATAGAAGTGAGATGTAAAAAGAAAGAAAAGATAACTTGCGATAGTTGTTTATTGTGATAGCAGCAAAGGCTATTGATGTGAAGTTGTAAGAAATACCATATTACAGTCGGAAACATTTTTGTATTACCTATTTGGGCAGTGAGCTCAGTTGGTGATCAGGTTTTGTAATCTAACTCCTAACAGGGTTAAGGCTTCTAACAAGGCCTAAAGTCCTTTAACCAGGACAGATCTACTATATATTGTAAATTGACTCCTAACAGGGTCTAATATCCCTAACAGGATACTTTTGATTAGTGAACTTTGTGGGTACCATCCTCACCGGGGTTTTCCCTTGGCCAGGGTTTCCTCGAGAACATATGATGTGTTATGAGTTCTTTCTATTTACTGCTATGTTTGTTAATCAGCTTGATAATCTTTGTATGCACTAAAGTAATTTTTTATATCCATAAGTGGGCAAATGAAAAAGTTTGTGAAATACTGATTCACCCCCCCTCTCAGTATTTCCTATTTCTAACAAAAATCTCTTTTAATTAAATAATAAAATCACTTTATCCTAAGCCTTTATTTAAATAAAAGGAATTTCCTCCCCTTTTATTAAATAAAAAATCCCCACTTTTCCTCTTATCCTAAGTTGCACAAATAAAGCATTATTCTTATTTTATAAAAAGAGAAAAAGTACTTTTTGTCTCATATGGACACAAAAATCAACTCTTATTTTCTCATTGGAGGATATTTGTGCACAAGGATCAAGCTTCCATTTTTCTCCATCGTTGATTAAGTCTTTTGCCTCTTAATCTCAATGGTCCATTTCACCTCATTTCTTATAAAAGGAGGGCTCTCTTCTTCATTTGGTATCTTGGAATTTTATGACATTGTTATGCTACAGGTTTTCTAGCTTACTTTGAAGACTCCTTTGAAAGACATTGAAGACTTGCTTCCTTTCATTTGCTTTCATCATTTAGTTGCACATTTCATTTGATTAGTTTTCATATCATGGCATTTTAGAGTAATTTTCCTTTTATGCAATAGATTTAGTTCACATAGCTTAATTAGGAGTTTGTAATCCATTGCAATTTCCTTTCATAGATTAGTTTGCATTGTCATTTGATAGATTAATTTTGCACTCATACTAGTTTCATTTGCATCTTGCACATTTGATTCATTTTGGGGATTTTGGCACTCTTTCCCTAGTCTTCAATTTTTTTGAATCTCTCATTGTGTGGTTGACTAGCAAGGTCACAAGTTTGTAGCTCTAGCTGAGGGCAATTTTATCATAGTGTCTTGCAACTCCATGCATAGAGAGCTATGAGCCACTTTGTGAGGCCTCACCTTTGAGCAATCTTGCATGTAATGGTTCATAGAAGTGTGGTCCTATTTTCACCATACATTTCTGGTGCCCACCGTGGGGCAGAGTAGATAGACTTTGTCCTTTAGTTTGTTGCATTTCTATCATTTTTTAGATTAATTTTTGGATATTTTGCATTCTCTATTTTCTCTCTCAGAATATCGCGTGACACTTCTCAAAATTATCGCGCGTCAGTTCTCAGTATACGGGTGCGACACTTCACATAGAGGAAGAATCACCCATCTATATTCTGGTCTGTTGCCTGGCATCGTGTGAAGTATTGCCTGACTGTTCTACAGAGTATCGCCCAGATGGATAGTATCGCCTGGGTACAGGAAACTGTGTCACACAATTCTAGTGAAGTCTGATGTATATTGCCTGATCTGACAGAGAACTACATTTTAAGTTTTATCATCTAAATTTGATCACATTTAGTTTGCTGGTTTACTTTATTGTATTTAGATAGATCTAACCTGCATTTCTTAGCTTAGATTAAGCAGTTTCTTGCACTACTTTCATTTAGATTTTGGATTTTCCTAACCCTAGTTGTCTAACAAGTTGTGGTTGTAGGGGTTTTTCTTGAAGGAAATTGCCATGAATTGCATGCTAAAGGGCTACTAATGGTTTTTGCAGGGCTGCCCAAAGCATGATTGAAAAGGAAAAAGAAATTTTTTTTGAGTGTTTGTGATTTATATCCTTTCAAGTGTGTTTTCTAATAATTGTTTTAGGAACTTTAATATCTTGTGGAATGGATTTTGAGGTGGTAGGAGAAGTATGCTCTTCACCCTTGTGGTGAACTAGAAAATCTTGACCCATCTTGGAATTTTGGAAGCAAGAGGGTAATTGAATTTGCTTGGTTTGTTTGGGAGAAGTTTTTGAGATAGGGGAGTATTCTCTTCACCCTTGTGGTGAACCAAAAACCTTGAACCTCAAAAATGATCCATTCATCATTTAGTTTAGGATCCTTTAGCGGGCCTGCTCTTGAGCAATCAAGAGGAATGACCCAAGTGGGGACAAGCCTTTTGCCGACTATTTCAACTCAATATAATCTCAAGGCTATCAAGGACACAAAATCTTGGTAGAAATAACATTTGTCTTCTCTTGATGTGAGTAGCTCATGCGATTGTAACCATGGGGAAATCATTGAGCAAGAATGGTTAAGGTACTCTTGAGGCCGCAAGGCCCTAGTCCTTTATGAGAAGCAAGAGGGGTGTTATGAATGGAAGCCCTTACTAAGAACCATAGGTTAGAAGACCCCATTTTTTAGCCACTTATCTTCTTAGTGCAAGGATTGATCCAAGTGGACTAACCTGGATCACCCCAAGATACTCACCATATGTGTTCCTTTGGTTGTGTTATTTGACACTTCCATGAAAAAGCCAATATCTCTTGTGGACAACCACTTGGTGTGAGGTGAGGGGACATCAAGTTGTGGGCTAAGTTGGTAAGTATCAAGCCTTGTCTTATAGGTAGAAATTGCTTGAAGTGTCTTCGATTGTGTGATACTAGTGTAAACGTTCTCAACATAAAAATAATCGGTAGCTTCCATAGGGTGCAATTTTACTTTTTGATATCACAAAGTGTTTGTCTTGGCAAGGTTGCTTTTGCCCTTGTTTCAAGTGTTTGAAGACATGTTTGATCCCCTACTATTTGCAAACTTGTCCAAATGCTGCTAAATTTGTGATTGACATTAGAAATTTTCACCCTAACATTCAGAAAATCCAAAATCAGACCTTAAAACTTGAAATTTTGCACAAATTGGTCAAAATCAACATCAGTATCACCTGCACTTAAGAGAAATATCATACGATAGTTCACACTGGACTATGTCACCTTTCAGTTATTAAGTCTATCACCTAGTAGTTTTACGATCTATCACCTGGCATTGTGTGAAGTATCACCCGGTCTGAGTTCTATTGCTTGGAGTGCCTGGAGTTTGTTGCCTGAAAGTTTTTAGCAGTATTCTTAATTTTGGTCATTAAGTTTCCTTTTAGTATGGCTTGACCTTTGAGTAGGTTATTTGATCTTGGTGTTAGAAACCTGTTTTGACTACAAATTTTTGATTTTAGCCTTCTGGGGACCATTTCAATTGATTTGCAAGGTTGCCTTGAAAATAATTTGTCAAGTTAGAGAGTTATTCCTAGTGAAAATTTGTCTTTAGAATTGTTGATTACACTCTTGGAGAATTCTAATCCTACTATTGTCCAATTCATTTTCATATATCAATTTTAATTTGAATTTTGGCTAAGTCCAACCTCCTAATTCAAAAGTGCAAGGGTATTCACCCTTTAATTTGAAGCACCTCTTTGATAGTGTTGGTGATGCCTTTTATTCTCTATCTTTTCATTTTCTCTTTGGAAAATAGAGAATCTCAATTATCCTAGGTTGGAATTGACACTTTGAGAGATTAACCTATCACTTAGAGTCCCTTTCTTTCATGTCAATTACTACAAGATATCAAGTGAATCAAGGGAAAAGACCCCCAGTTATCTTTAATCAGTTACCACTAGTTAGAACACATCAACAACGTAAGGAAAAGGAACCCCTCTTTGATCAGTCCCCTAGGAGTCAACTAGAGGTTGAGACTAATCCCTGTGAGGAAGGTACACCCAAAACACACTACTCATCAGGCACAAACATGAGTTTTTCAAACATTAAGAATTCTAGAGAAGATATCAACCGCAATCTTCAAAACATGTTTTCAAGTTTCAGACATAATGATGATGATGACCTCAGATATAGTCCACCAAGGTTACCTCATGATAAATCAAGATATTGGGATCCTCAACAAAGAGAAGAAAGACACCATAGACATAGTTCTTTAGAGTCAGGATTTCCACAACATATTGATCACAACAATGATTCATAATACCATATCAATGCGGCCAACTTGTACAATGCATCAGGACCTTCATCTCTAGCTAAGGAAAATTCTTGGCAGACTAATTCTAGATTGAGGGCTATCAAAAAAGCTAAGCAAGCTTATAGAGATGAACAAGCCATGAAATAGGAAAAACTTAGGAGATTGGAAGAGGAAGAGAAAATCTTGTTAGAAATGAAGAAAAGAGCATTACAAGAAGAAGAAGATAGGTTGTATGTGTGACAACTTCAAAGACAATTTGATGGAAGAAGGACTAATAGTGGAACCAATTCTCCACCATCAACACCCTCTCAAAGTCCTAAGACTAGAAGGAGGTCTAGGACACCCTCAAGATCACCAAGTCCAAGAGGAAGAAGAGTTTCAAGAATTGATCACAATAGGAGAAATTCACCTCCTAGACTCTCTAGACAACCCTCCCAAAGAGCACATCATACTTCACAACATGGGGGGAGGTATGTTAATTTGGACACCTTAGACTTTTTGGCTATACAACAAGAGCCATCTTTCCAAGCCTATGTTGAAAAATATGTTGAACAAAACAAAGACCAATTCTTGGAAAGTCTAATTAACAAAGGTGCCAGAGTACCCTTTGATTTTGATGTGGATAAAAAATTAAAGAAGCAAGATCCATCCACAAATGAGGTGATCAAACAATTGCAAAGAGATGTGGACAACATGAGAGCTCCCAAAAGTACTTTCAACTTGGATTCTATTTGTCCCAATCCTATTGACAAGAGTGTTGTAATGATTGATTTTCCTAAGAAGTTGGAGTTTCCTACCTATGAAAAATATGATGGCATTGGTGACCCTCATGATCACGTAAGGAAATTTTACATCATGAGCTTCTCTTTCCACCATGAGGATTCATACTTAATGATATTGTTCCCTAGAAGTCTCAAGGGACAAGCTATGGAGTGGTTCACTAACCTTACTCCACCAGTTAAAACATTTAAAGAGCTTGTGGAAAGGTTTGTACAACATTTTGCCTATAATTTGACATGATCAGTTACCATGCTTGATTTGTGTAAACTAAAGCAAAATCAAGGAGAGTCATTTGTTGCATTCTTGCAAAGGTGGAGATGTTTATGTATGAAATATCCAAGAACAATCCCTGAAGAGGAGAGAATTGACATTATTGTGAGCAATTTGGTTCCAGAGCTGAGATATGAAGTCAAAAATATTCCCTTTTACTCTTTTGACACCATGGTTGAAGTCACTTGTCACATTGAAGATGTTTTAAAAGAACAAGGAATTTTGGCAAAATCAACAAATAATACCAATGGCAAAAACAACAGTAGTGGAAATAAGGACAAAAAGAACAATTATTGGAACAAGAATAAACAAGTGGTTAATGATGGTGTTTTTGATGCACCTCAACCTAAAAGTGAAGTCCTTAATCTTTCCAAGGTGGTACAAGCCATGAAACTTCAAATATCTTCAGAGCAACAAGATGGTAGACTAAAGAATCAAGGAAAGCCTAAGACTGAGAAGAGACAATTCACAAAGTTGGGAGATTCTTATGCTGACATTTTCAAAACTCTTATTGCTCATAATTTAGTACAACCTCAAGACCCTTTGAAATTCTGCATTCCAGATCCAAAACCATATTGGTGGAATGAGAAGGTGTATTATGTGTATCATAATGGAATTGGGCATGATACAGAGAACTGTTTCAAAATCAAACATCTTGTCCAAGACCTCATTGAGAATGGTAGATTGCAAGTGGATGGTTTAACCTCAAATTCTAATCACAAGGCTTTTAAAGAACCCTTGCCAAAGTATGAGAAAGGAGAAGGTTCCAACAACAATAATAAGAATGGCAAGGCAACAATCAACTTTACATACACTAAGGCTGATAATGTGATCAACATGCTTGAGGTGGTTGAAGAAAATGTCAATATGATGAGGAGAAAGGATTCTTATGATTATGATGATGATTCAAAGAAAATGCCTAATGAAGGACCCATAGTTGTGTTGAGAGGACCTAAATTACGTAGGGAGTCTCAGTCTCTTCATGCTGTCACTAGGAGTCAAGTTAGTCAACCTCCTATTGTCATTAGAGGTCCTAATTCCAGCAAGCCTAGATAGTCTTCATCTAAGCAAACTCCCTCTAAATCTGTTGTTGGCCTTGAGCTTAATTACAACCTTGTTGATCAAATTCAACACACGCTAGCTCAGATTTCTATATTTGAACTTTTTGAATTTGTCCCCAAGGCATAAGCGTGTCCTTGAGGATGCTTTGCAAGTGGCTAGTGTCCCTAACAAATTAGATGTTGATCAATTCCAGAATATGGTCAACCATTTGGCTAGCCCTCATTACCTCACTTTCTTAGAAGAAGATGACAAATCCATCAGTCACCCACATAACTTGGCCTTACACATAGAGGTCATGATTCATAAAACCCGTGTCAGGCACATATTGATAGATGGGGGTGTGGGGCTAAATATTTGTACCATGAGTTTGTTGAAGGCTCTAGGATATTTTGAAGAAGTCATTGATACGAGGAAAAATATCACAATCAAGGCATATGATGAAGCAGAAAGAAGTTCCAAGGGATTGGCCGTTTTGCCTATTGGCATTGGTCCAGTAGAAAAGGATATTTTATTTCAAATTGTTGATGTTGGACCTTTAGCCTACAACATTTTGCTAGGTAGGCCATGGATTCACGAAATACAAGCAGTCCCATCAACATATCACCAGTGTGTTAAGTTTCCTCATAATGGTGTAGAAATTTGCATACCAGGAGATAGTACTTTGTCAGTTAATAATATTTCTATTGGGTCACATATACCTTTGAATAGGGAAGTTAATAGCTCTAGTGTTTCACTTGAGCAATGCAAGGAGAAGTTTAAAGCCATAGATCTTGGAATGGGAGATTATAAAATTGATTCTTTTACAAAATTGTCGATCTCTCCTAGGTCCTATGGGAAACCATCACCATATATGAAACCTTCATCATATCCAATGACATTATTTGGAAAGTTTATTGAGTCTTCAGTTCGCATCCAATAAGAGAAAGAGGAAGTTTCCATAAGAGATTGGATCTATCATGAGGAAAAGTACCAACACAATGCAAATTTTGCTCCTTCACCTAAAGTTTATGGGAGGGGGTACATGTTAGTGAAAAACATGGGATATCTGGGACATGGTCCCCTTAGCCATAGATTGGATGCCAGGTCTGAGCCATTGGACCATGCTCTATTTGCATGATGCAACAAATCCACAGTGGGTTTAGGTTTCGAAAGTGATAAACCAAAGAGTATTGTTGTCCTAGCTGCGATAGATAGTGATTCTGATTTGGAATACACACCTAATATTTCTAACCAACAAGACATGACAGAAGATTGGGTGCCTTCAACTGATCTCCTTTGGGGAGAATTTCAAAATTTGACAACTGATAGCCCTCCTATCCTAGCTGTGACAGATAGAGACTATAAGAATGCTAGATTAGCCATGGAAAGTGTCATCCCCCCAGTTGTGACAGGTGATAATGATTCAAATACTTTTGTGGTTCAGCAAATTCCTAAAGAAGGGGAGATTCTTCAAAATTGTGAGGCTTCTACATCACAAGGCCCAAATGTTGAAAATTTAGAAATAGATTCACATGAATTTGAATGGGATTCACTTTTAGATGCAACCATAGACTTGGATGTTGATGTTATTCAAGCCTATAATGCCCAACCTGACGTAGTTGATGAGCCTAGTGTAGGGCTAGAGGACTGGACTCCTTGAATCACCTTAGTGGATGATACTTCGTTAGGAAGGATGAACCCCGATTCAGGTACTTTAGAAGGGAACTTGATAAATCTTGAATATATGGTCACTAGAAATGACATCCACCACATTCACAATGTTGAACTAGTCATAGACCTACCTATTTTCAACCACCATTTAATTGATTGGTCTCAAATTTCACAAGAGCCACAACTATTGACTTTTCAGAATGACTATGAAATTGCCTGTTATCTAAATGCTCTTGAACCCATAGTCTCTTCCACCAGTTAACCAACAACAAGTATGACAGAGCCTGATATTAAGTACCTCAGTCTAAAAATAAAGAAAAAGAAAAAAAGAAAGATGGTTTTGATGGCAAAAACCACTTTATGGCGGTCTCAGAACCCAAAATAGTAAAAAGAAAAGATGTATCCGAGGGTGAAAATCTCTTTGAGGTGCCTAAGGATGAGGTACTTAATAACTTACCTAGTTATTTTCAAGACAGATCCTTAGTGTTGATTGAACCAACAAAGCCAATAAATTTGAACACAGAAGAAGCTCCTTAGATAGTTCATCTTGCTCAGTCTTTATCAGATGAAGAAACAAAGATATATGCACAATTCCTACAAAAGAAAAAAATCAATTTTGCATGGACGTATTCAGACATGCCAGGGCTTGACATAAATCTTATAATGCATCACTTATCCATAGCTCTAGGGGTCAAACCAGTGAAATAGAGACTCAGAAAAATGCATCCACATGTAGCTCTCCTTGTCAAAGTGGAATTAGTAAAAATTTTGAGAGCTGGATTTATCAGAGCCATAGATTACACAGAATGGATCTCAAACATAGTACTAGTTTCCAAACATGATGGGTCCATTCGTGTATGCATAGATTTTAGAGATTTAAACAAGGCATGCCCAAAGGATGATTTTCCACTTCCAAATATTGATATGATAGTGGACATGATAGGGGGTTATGAAATATACTCTCTAATGGATGAATTTAGTGGATATAATCAGATTAAGATAGCACCCGAAGATCAAGAGAAAACAACATTCACTTGCGTATGGGGAACCTATTATTGGAATGTCATGCCATTTGGACTAAAGAATACAGGGGCTACCTATCAATGAGCTATGATAGCTATATTTCATGACATGATGCATAAGAATATGGAAGATTATGTGGATGATACCTTGGCAAAATCAAGAAAAAGTGATACACACCTTGAAGATTTGGAAGTGAATCTATATCAAATGGAATAGTTTCAACTTAGGCTAAATCCAAAAAAGTGCGCATTTGGTGTCACCTTAGGAAAACTTTTAGGATTTATCATTTTAGCAAAAGGCATAGAGGTTGATCCTGAAAAGGTCCAAGAAATTCTAGATATGCCACCTCCTCAAAATATCAGTCAAATGAGAAGTCTTCAGGGACGTCTTCAGTCAATTAGGATGTTTATTTCTCAGCTTGTAGATAGAGCACAACCTTTTAATAAGACATTGCATAAGGGTGTTTCTTGTGTTTGGAATGAGGATTGTCAAAAGAGCCTAGATCAAATCAAACAATATTTGGCTAATCCTCCAATTCTAATGCCTCCTATTCCAGGGAAACCATTGCTCCTATACATTTCAGCTACAGACACTTCCTTAGGGGCATTGTTGGCTCAGTTGGATGAAAATGGAAAAGAGAGGGCCATATACTATATAAGTCATACTCTTATGTCATATGAGGTCAATTATAATAACATTGAGAAAGCTTGTCTTGCTGTGGTGTTTGCTTCCCAAAAGTTGTGACATTACATGCTAGCTCATACTACACACTTAATTGCTAAGATTGATCCTCTAAAATATTTTCTTAATAAGGCTACTCTCATAGGAAGGCTTGCTAAGTGGATGATGATATTATCAGAATTTGACATAGAGTACATTGAAAGAAAGGCCATAAAGGGGCAGGCTATTGCAGACCAACTTGCTGATTTTCCAGTTAAGGATAGCATGCCTATACAAGTTGAATTTCCTGATGAACATATATTACATGTCACATCTCACACTTGGAAAATGTTCTTTGATGGCTGTAATATTAAAAATGGGTTAGGTGCAGGGATATTGTTTGTTTCTCCACGTGAATATACTATACCAAAGTCTTACAAATTACTCTTTCCATGTACAAACAATATAGTAGAATATGAAGCATTAACAAATGGATTAAAGATGGCTATAGAATGGAATATCACTGAGTTGCATGTTTTTGGGGATTCATAATTGATAATCAATCAAGTCAATGAAGAGTATCAAACCAAAGATGACAAGTTAATACCCTATAAGAAGATGGTTGATTCTTTGAGACGCTATTTCACTTTTGTGACATTCAGCAAATCCCTAGGATAGAAAACAAGGCTGTAGATGCTATGGCTACATTAGCTTCCCTTTTGCAATTGGAGCAGCATGAGTCCTAATTTGAGTTCCTGGTGGAAGAACTGCATTACCCTATCTTTGATTCACCTTAAAGTCAAGTCATTTGTACCCTTGTCACACATGAGTCCTCCCAATATGGTGCTATCTATTCATATCTTCATGATGGCATCATCCCTGACACTTTCAATTGTTCTGAATGCAGAAATCTCATCCACAATGCCTCTCACCACACCCTCATTTCTGGTGATCTATATAGGAGTTGTTTTGATGGGACACTTCTTAGGTTCTTGGAAAAGGAGGAATCTGATCAAGTGTTAGTTGACATTCATGAGGGTATTTGTGGTGGACATTCTAACGGTCTTGCCATGGCCTGTCGATTGCTTAGGGTAGGGTATTACTAGCCCACAATGCAAGCAGATGCAGTAGCTTTCTCTAAGTCTTGCAAGAAATGTCAAAAACATGGAAACTTGATTCATGCTCTAGGTAGGGAGCTAATTCCTTCTGTTTCTCATTGGCCATTTCAGCGTTGGGCCTTTGACCTTGTTGGGAAAATTCACCCCAACTCATCAGGTGGACATAAGTTTATCATCACAGCCACTGATTATTTCACGAAGTGGGTAGAGGTAGTACCTCTTTCTATTGCCTCAGGCAAGACTATTTCACTCTTTATTCTAAATCACATTATTTTCTGATTTGGAGTGCCTTTTGAGATCATTACTGATAATGGAGGATAATTCAAGAATAAAGACCTCAAGCATCTATGCAAAAAGTTTAAAATCAAGCAACATTGGTCCTCTATTTACTTTCCACAGGGAAATGGACAAGCAGAAGCCTCTAATAAAACCATTCTCAAGATTCTTCATAGGACAGTACACAAGAATGGTAGGGATTGGCACTTGCAAATCAATCCAGCACTATGGGCTTACAGGACAAGTATTCACACACCTACAAGGGCTACTTTTTTTGCCCTTATCTATGGTGCTGAAGCAGTATTGCCTTTAGAAGTAGAGATCCCTTCACTCAGAGTCTCTCTCAAAGGTTTGATTACATATGAGGATTATTGTGCCATGAGGTTACAGGAACTAAAACTTCTAGATGAAAAGCATAAAGCCTCCTTTGATCATATGAGAGTATATCAGAAGCGTATGTCCAAGACATTCAACAAGAAGGTTCACCCTAGAGAGTTTCAAGTAGGTGATCTCGTTTTGTGAGAGAACCCTAAAAATCAACAAAATAGAGAACAAAAGGGGAAGTTTGAACCTAATTGGCTAGGGCCATATGTCATCACTGCTGCTTTTGGTACAGGTGCTTATTTGTTATCTGATGAGAATGGGGAATAGCTCCCTGATCCCATTAATGTGTTGCACCTAAAGAAGTTCTATCCTTGATGCCCATTTTATCTGGGGGCATCCTTTGTACATATTTATGGATCCTAAAAAATACCAAAAAAATTGATATATGATGCTGAAAAAATCCTAAAAAGCATAAAAAGTCCTGAAAAAATACAAAAAAATAAAAAATGTAAAAAAATCAAAAAAAGAAAAGAAAAAGTGCCTTGGTGAAAACCTGGAAACAGGTGCCTTGGTAGCAAAAATACAAACAAAGAAAAAATCAAAAAATCAAAAAATGAAAAAAGATTCCAAGTGGTGAAAACTTGGAAATAGGTGCTACTTGAGGCCTTTGCACTCCTATTTGTTAGCATGCATCCTTGACACTGAAACTTTCTCCATCATGTCTTGACCTTATTTGGCATAGTCTGGAATTGGTCTTTATCTTTGTCTAGGGGGGATAACTGTTAGCATAGGTCCTTTAGGTGCATTTGTCTCTTGGGGCATTTCACAATAGGTGTTTTTCAACACCACCCCAGACAGTGTTTTTCAACACTACCCTTGCATCGAGTGTTTCTTAACACTTATCAAATGTCTTACCCAATAGTCTAAGTATGATGTGATATTTCTCATTGATAGATGTGATAACCAGAGTCTAACTCTATGACCAATACACATGCACTTAAACAATCAACTCGCTGAGATATGTTGACTTTATTTTCTTTGCGTGTTGTCTGTGAGGATTTCTTTGATGAATGGTCTCTCCCTGAGAAGTTTTCAATGATGCATAGCTAGAAGACTGAGGGTATGAGAACATGTTTTATTTCTTTATCTACTTGTGGGTATATTTCATTGATCCTAACTATCATGAGCATTTATGCTAGTCCTACTTGACACTAGGGATTGACAAGGTATTATCCTTGACTATTTTGTGAGTGCATGCTTCTAGTTATCCTGACTTCCATGTGTCTTGATACAAGCATAATCTCACCATATCAAACTTAGGTAATCTCATTGCATTAGTCATCTTGACCTCCATGTCTTTGATGCCTAGGTGGGATTTCCACATTTCTATCTGATAGAGATCATATTCATATCCACATAGTTATGCTAGTGTGCATTGTATGATCTTACGACACTACCAATAACACTCAATGATGATAATTAGATGTCTATAAGCATTGTGACCTTGCAAGTCAACCACTTTTCATAGTAGCTTGCATTCCTAGGTTCATGTTAGATTAGTTTTCCATCTTGCATATGGAGAGAGCTCTCCTTCATCTTTCGTGGACTTGTCAGTCAACTGCGCTCACCTTTCCTTTTCTCAATCATGTCTTTCTCTCCTTGTCTTTCATATCACATCATTTTCACCCCTTTTATAGCATTTTGACTTTTTGATCAATTTTCAAAACACCTCAGAATTGCGTGAAAATTGCACCCCTAGTTAATTTCAACATCCTAGATCCATTTTCAGACTCGAAATTGAAATCTGAGGTTATCTTCATAGTCAAGATCACATTTCAAAATTTTCCTTCTTCTACATAGTTGACTGACCATTTGAGGCATAATTCTTTGATCTTTGATGGAATTTCTTCCTTCCATGTCTCTCAAATTTTCTAGTCTTTCATTCGCTCTATTTCTAGTCTTCCATTTCTTTTCTTCTCATTCATCATTGGGGTAGGTTTCACTATCTAATGGTTATCCTGTTATCCTTTATCTTCAATTGTGATTTCATTATGATTTGATCTAATCTTTATCAGTTTGCTATTCCTCTCTACCTGATTTCGATTTCAATTCCAAGGGGGCAGTACCTATTGGATTTTAATCCTTGATTCCTTGATTTTCTTGATTCAGCTATCCTTCTATGAGTTTTTGCTCAAGCTTGAGATTCTTATCTCTTATTTTGGATATGATCCCGAATCGACCTCATGTCTAGAATCCTTTGTCTATGTTTGTCCAGGTGTGATCCTGAATCGACCTCACATCTGAGTTGTTTTGTGATCCCAGATCGATCTCACATTTCAATTCTTCTTTGACTACATATGTTCCTAGATCGATCACACATTAGTCAAAGAGGGGCAAATGTATGCACCCTAAAATGGTTGCCTAAACTTTGGGCCCCCATTTAGCAATTTGTCAAATCCCTGAATCAATATTTTCAAAAATCAACATTTTATCAATTATATCAATTTCCTTGATCAAATCATAATCAATTCAATATTTCCTAAGGTTTGAGCCTTATTTAATTTAAAAGAGAAAAAAAATAAAAATCTTATTTAATTAAGAGAACATGCTCTCTTTTAATTAATTAAAAATATCTTTTAATTAAATAATAAAATCACTTTATCCTAAGCCTTTATTTAATTAAAAGAAATTTCCTCCCCTTTTATTAAATAAAAAGCCCCCACTTTTCCTCTTATCCTAAGTTGCACAAATAAAGCATTATTCTTATTTTACAAAAAGAGAAAAAGTACTTTTTGTCTTATATGGACACAAAAGTCAACTCTTATTTTCTCATTGGAGGATATTTGTGCACAAGGATCAAGCTTCCATTTTTATCCATCATTGATTAAGTTTTTTGCCTCTTAATCTCAATGATCCATTTCACCTTATTTCTTATAAAAGGAGGGCTCTCTTCTTCATTTGGTATCTTGGAATTTTATGACATTGTTATGCTGCAGGTTTTCTAGCTTACTTTGAAGACTCCTTTGAAAGACATTGAAGACTTGCTTCCTTTCATTTGCTTTCATCATTTAGTTGCACATTTCATTTGATTAGTTTGCATATCATGGCATTTTAGAGTAATTTTCCTTTTATGCAATAGATTTAGTTCACATAGCTTAATTAGGAGTTTGTAATCCATTGCAATTTCCTTTCATAGATTAGTTTGCATTGTCATTTGATAGATTAATTTTGCACTCATACTAGTTTCATTTGCATCTTGCATATTTGATTCATTTTGGGGATTTTGGCACTCTTGCCCTAGTCTTCAATTTTTTTGAATCTCTCATTGTGTGGTTGACTAGCAAGGTCACAAGTTTGTAGCTGTAATTGAGGGAAATTTTATCATAGTGTCTTGCAACTCCATGCATAGAGAGCTATGAGCCGCTTTGTGAGGCCTCACCTTTGAGCAACCTTGCATGTAATGGTTCATAGAAGTGTGGTAACATTTTCACCATACAGGTACCAATGTACATGTCTTATTCTTTTCAATTTGTTCAATTTCTTCATTCATAGCATTTATCCATATCTCATTAGCAAGGGCATCCCTAACATTCTTTGGTTCAAACTCACAATTTAATCATGTGTTTTGTCTTAACTTACTTTGGGTCATCATGCCAACTTGTTTATCTCCAATGATTTGATTCTTTGGATGGTGTCTTCTAAAAATTTTTGCTATCACTTGTTCTCTCCTCTGTTCATCATTCAGTTCAGGTTCATTTCACTGCTCGATAGCTTCTTCCTGATTCTTAGTTTGCATTTGCTGACCATCAGTAGCATTTTCCTAATGCTTGATAGAATCAGCCTATGGCTTTGGTAGATATTCTGGCTCTTCAACATAAGTAAACCTACCATAGTCTTCTGGTTCCTTTATGCTTTCTTCATCATTTTTTTCAGCAAACTCATCAACTCTTACATTAGCACTTTCAATCATCTTATTAGTAACCTTATTCAAACATTTATAAGCTTTACTCTTAGTAGAGTAACCTAAGAATAAACCTTCATCACCTTTGGAGTCAAATTTACCATTCCTATCATCTTTCAGAATATAACACTTACTACCAAAGATTCTGAAATAACTTATACTCGGTGTGTATCCAAAACATAACTCATAAGGTGTCTTGTTTGTGTCTTTCTTCAGTTGAAATCGGTTCAGGACATAAACTACAGTGCTAACTTCTTCTCTCAAGTACATTTGTGGGATATTTTTCTCAATCATCAAGGTTCTAGCACAATAAAAAATTGATCGGTTCCTTCTTTCAACAATTTCATTCTGCTGTGGTGTTCTCAGTGTAGAAACCTGCCTTTTGATTCCATGCTCATTACAGTAGTTAGTGAATTCATCAGACATAAAATCACCTCCTCTATCAGACCTTAAGCATTTCAATACTTTCCCAGTTTCTTTTTCAACTTTAGCCTTATACAATTTGAATGCCTCATATTTTTCTTTGAAGAACATAACAATCATCAATCTACTATATTTATCAACAAACAAAATAAAGTATCTATCACCATAGTAGCTTTTAGTTCTCATAGGACCACATAAGTTGGTGTGAACCAACTCCAAAATTCCTTTAGATGAATAGTCCTTACTTTTGAAACTATATTTGGTCATCTTTCCTTTCTGACATTGATGACACATAACATGATCAGGTTTTGCAAGTTTAGGCAATCCCCTAACTTTTCTCTTTCTACTGATCTTAATCATGTTATGAAAATTTACATGACATATCCTCTTATTCCATAACCATGCATCTTCATTTTTCACTAGTAAACAAGAAGTCTCGACATTGTTAAGATAATATAGATTACCTTTGATTGTCCTCCAGTGCCAACAAGTGTTCCATTCTCATCATAGATTTTCACCTTCTTGCTCTCAAATGCAACTCGGTGACCTAAGTTATTCAGCTATGCTACACTCAACAAATTGTAGTTAAGTCATTTTACGTAGTATGCATTATCACATTTAATTCTATCATTCAACAAGATTGATCCTTTTATTTTTACCATACATGGTGTGTCATTTCCTAGTTTTACTGATCCTCCATTATAATGCTCAAGATGTTCAAACTTATCTTCATCACCAGTCATGTGATGTGCACAACCACTATCTATGATCCAAGTATCATTTTTACTAACTTTAGAAATAAAGTGATGTTTCTACATACCTTTCCTCTTCTTTTGAATCATCTTTCATCACAACAAATACTACCTCAACATCATCATCAGTGTCAGTTTTGGTGTCATCATCATCATCATCATCAACAAGGTAACATGATTTCTTACATTTGTCTCTATAATCTTAGTTTTTTCTATTGTACTGTCGATTTCCTCTATTATTCTAGTTGTTATTCCTTCTACCAAATTTTCCATCACCAACTCAGTCTTTATCTTCTTCTTTCTTGTTAGGACACCTAGCAATAATATGGCCAACTTCTTTACAATTAAAACAAGCTAAAGGTAACTTTCCCTTATATCTTCCTTTCCCTTTTTGTAGTCTCTGGGCTATTCGTGCTTCAAATTCATCAAGCTCATCATCAATGTTACTATTGTTGGAAAAATAGTCAGTTCTCCCCTTGGGATCTGTGACATGGCTTAATCACCTCATGTGTCTTCTATAAGTCTAGTGGTTATATCAGGCATTAACAGGTTGATCTTTTGGTGCAATGGCAACCAATACTTGTAACAAGTGGTATCAAAGCTTGGTCATAGATTCCAATCCCCTTGGGTAATGTTGAGGGGGATATTGTTGGAAAAATAGTCAGCGTTCCCCTCAAGATTTGTGACATGGCTTAACCGCCTCCTATGTCTTCTATAAGTCTAGTGGTTGTATTAGGCATTAATAACTCGATCTTTTGGTGCAACGACAACCACTACTTGTAACAACTATCACTTTCATTCTTTATATTATGCTTACTGCTAGATTTACCAATCTTAAGAGTTGACATAAATGCAGATTCAACACTCGATACAACACTATTATCAAATTTATTTAGCTCAAAAGTTGTTAATTTTCCAATCAAACTATAAAGAGTAAGAGTGCTATTAGGTGCAGACCCCATTTCATGAATAGCAGATATTCTGATTGCATAGACAGGTAACAAGGTTCTCAGTATCTTACTTATCATAGTTTCTTCATCAATAATTTCTCCAACACCTCTGATAGCATTGAATACCTCTTTGATTTGGTTTGAGTATTGTGTGATGTTCTCTCCTTTCTTCATTTTCATGTCATCAAATCAACCTCTCAAGATTTCAGCTCTGGCTCTCATCACATTCACATCATCACCATGAACTAGAGAAAGTTTATCCCACATCTTCTTTTCTATAGTGAAACCTTTGACATCCTCAAGTTTAGCATCAAATAGAGTAGCAAAAATCTCTATCATAGTAATGTTGTGTTCATGTCTATCTTTTAGTTGATCAAGAGTTAGAGGTCCAACAATCAGTTGTAAGTATACATGATCCAGCAAATGTAATGCAAAATCTCCTATTCCAGATATGTGAAGTCTCATCCAGCTTTGCCATGTAGTAAAGTTATCCTTGTTCAGCTTTGGCACTTCCCTCTTATACATGTTGTGATCTTTCTACTCAAGTCCTTAAAACTTTCTTCCAAGCAACCAAAATAGCTTTGATACCAATTGTTAGAATAATTGGGGGGGGGGTAAATCAGTTAGATTAGTTATCCTATAGTCCCAATTAATAAGATGTACTCCACAAAATAATTTAACCAAAATATGTAGCTCGGTAACATATAATTTCAATATGTCTATTTACTTCACCGATAATCAGTAAATACCCAAATGTGATTACCGACTAAATTAATTATTAGTATGTAAAGTATGATTGAAAAAAAAATCATAACAAGAAACACATAACACAATGATTTAACATGGAAATCCTGTTAAGGGAAAAACCACCTAGGACCGATAACCCAAACAATTCACTCTTCTGAAGTGAGCTCGGTGAAGAGCCAACCCTATTAAAGGTTACAATACACATTGTTAAGTGTGAACTTGTTAGAGGATTTATTAGTAACTATTAACTTTTGACCAGCATACACTATGGGGTCAACAAGATAACACTTTACATTCAATATAATTTCATAGAGTAGAACATAAGGCTATCAAGTTGACTCGGTTAAGAGATAATCTGAATCAATGGTTAAACTAATATAGTAATGATCTGATTCAATTACAACTCAATTGCAGATATTCAGATCTATGCTAAGCCCTTAGAAATAATCCTTTGATCACTAAACAATTCACTTCCTTCAATATCTCAACTTACTTTTACTCAGTAAATGGTTCTCTGATGCTCGGTAAAACTCCACAACTCAGTTCTTCAATAACCAATTTGATCAGGCATGGATGAAAAAATCTTCACGTGAATTCTCTGCAGTCTCCTTCCAGCATAGTTTCAACAATGAAACTCATGTCTCTTATATAGATAGGTAAAAAATTTTCTTATCAACCATTAGATTTTGCCGCTTAATCTCCTTCATCCATTTTTCTGCTTAAACTTTCCTCCACAGATGTGTTCATAACATGTTTCAATCTCATCCTTTACATCATCTTCAAATTTTTTTAGTCATGGATCTCATAACAAACTTCATCCTTAACCTCGAAATCATAACAATATCTAGCTCATCCTATTTAGTTGGTTGAACTTAGCATTTAATGTTTTCATCCTTGGTTAATATAGAAATGCGTCGATGATAACTAGTTAGACTAGCTCGGTTAATACTGTCACTCGGTATACACTACACTGACTCGGTGTATACATAAAACTTTAATTACCGACCACATTGAATTTTTCAATTTTGAATCTCTTCTTCAAGATAGATTAATGCAACATGCTCAAGTCAAGAATATACAGTCATAGCTTCATCAAATAAGTTACCCAATGTTTACCTTTTCCTTCTTTGTCATTTTCATCTTTTCTTCTTCAATAGATGTTTAGATGTTTGTAACTTAACATGATAGGTATTGTCAAGACTAGTTGACATCAATGAAAACATATTGACTGATTTAATCATCTTACATATCATTTTAGTACTCTATGATCTCTAATCATAGTTCTTCATTTCATCTAAGATATTCAACCAGTTGTAGTTCATCAATGTGTGCCCACATGTCATAGACACGTCATTATGGATACATGTGTTCTATGTCAATATGCCAAATTTTTAAAATCTGGAATCCCTCTTTAATGCCTTCCTTATTCTTTAAGTTGTTGTCATAAATGCCACTAAAAGGGGGGTAAATAGAAGGTTATACGACATTGTTTTTATGACTACGAGAAGGGTATATGACATTGAGAGAGGAATTATGTGAGTTTGGAGAGAAATAATTGTAGAGAAAAGGTGTGAATAGAAACATGTGAGGTTCACCAATGAGAAGTGAACTAGTAGTTCATCAAGTAATCCTGTAGGACAAAGTCTGTGAGCTAGATTTAATGCAAAAATTAGGAATTGTGGCTGGTTAGGCTACTTTTTGAAGTAAATTGGGTTTAGTTATGAAATTTCTATGGAATTTTCTCAGACATTTAACAATGGTGAGGCAATAGTGAAGGGTTTGAAATTTATTACCATAGAGGAGAGGATTTTTGAAGTTTTAGGGTTACATGTCAAGTAGAAGAACTCTACCCTAAAAGTAAAGTGTAATGACATAAATTTTACACCCCCATGTAGGATGTCATTTTTACATTTTTTCTTCTTTAGCCTAAGACACAAAATAACATCACCCACTTTATCCTTGTCATCAACCAACTCATCATCTTTCTTGAAATCCCCATAATGAAGCCCTTAACAGTTTTGGGCACATGTACATAGTGGAGAGGTCTGTACGACACACTCTCATTTGCAAATCTGTAGACATGCATTTATGTTAGGAATAGTCCCAAGAGATAACTGAGAGGGGTGGGGTGAATCAATTATCTACATGATTCAATTCTTTATCCAATTAAGTATATATAAACACAATGAAAGAACACTTAACACAACACCATAATTTTGGTTACGAGGAAACCCAAATAGGTAAAAACCTCGGTGGGAATTGACACCCACTAAGAACTACACTGGTGTATTATGATCCCTATTAGAAGATCTTACAACCCTGTTAGGATTTGATATTTACAATGCAATAAGTACAATGACTTGGTCAAGGGTCAGACTTTGTTAGGAGTCTTTTACAATTAACCTTGTTAGGGGTGAGGACACACTATTCGAGAGCACACTGCTCAAAGGGGTGAAGGCTACAACCTTCTGATTAACAGATACACACTATATCTGGATCTTGGTGAACTACACATAGACCTACTATCTAGATTAGTTCCAATGAATAGCATATAATCTTTACTTGGTCACATAGACCTTCTGCTGATGGCTCAACACTTTGCACTTTCTACTTTGCTCTTTATCTTTTTACTCTGAACCACACTTTAGCAATCACAAATGAATGCCTATAAATATCTTTCCTCCAAATGATATAATCAAGTTGGCCTATTAGAACCATCTTGAAATCATATTAGAGAAACAATACAACTATCCAATAACACCTCAATCAGCTCTACTACTCACACAACATAAATTAGAACTTCACAATTTTATGTGAGTAGACACCACGCTACACACAGTCGGCTTCACCAAAGTATCTCCAACTTTATTTTCATGTTGAATTACATCATGTGCTCTTAACCAAACATTTTTAACTCTCCTCTTAACATAAATGTGAAGGTGCAAGGCTCTACTGCAACTGTACGACCAATCACATATAGAACTATTCTTGGAACCTATCAAGAACACTCATTGATATACACAATCGTATTACTGTCTTTTCTCTGAATCAACCTTTGCATCTATGATATCATGTTGATAATATATTCATGAAACATATTCTGAAGGATCTCTTCATCAAGCTTCCATGCATGCTACTTACCATATGTTGTCATCAATGACAAACATACAGTCAACAATCTGGCTTACTGGAAAATCTCAAACAATCTCCCCCTTTGGAATTGATGGAAACATATGGAATGAAAAACACCACCAATCCAAATGATCAATTCTTTTATAACATTCTCCATTTCCTTAATAAAAACTCCCCCAAGGAAGTATCCTCCAACTGCTTCAATATTCATCAATATTCTCCATTTCCTCAACTGTACTGCTTCACATGACTATATTTTTACTCCCCCTTTCTACTTGTTTTTTATTACTATATATTCCTTCTTTTTATAGTTTTCATGAATATATATTAATCTCCCTTTGAAATCAATGGAAAAGGGCTCCAAGAACATTAAGCATCGATACTACTCCTGAGGTAGAGTAGTCAACCTTTCATCAGTCACTGAGGACTGATGCACTCCTGCTATTTCTAATCAGATTTAGGGAAGGGAATTACTCCCAGCTTCTCCCTGAGATACTCAAAAGTATCCTTAGGTAAAGGCTTTGTGAATATGTCTATTAGCTGATCTTTTGTACTCACATAATCCACCATTACTTCTTTCTCTGCAACTTTCTCTCTTAGGAAGTGATATTTTATCTTAATATGTTTTGTTTTTGCATGCATCACAAGGTTCTTTGACATATTGATAGTGCTAGTGTTATGGCAATGAATAACAATAGGGTAGTCAATATGAATGCCAAAATATTTTATCATCTGCTTGATCCACACAATTTTAGAATAATTTAATGCTGCTGCAACATATTTTTCTTCTGTTGTTGATTGAGAGATATGATTCTTCTTTTTACTTGTCCAAGTAACAAGTCTATCTCCAAGGAATACAACTCCTCCAGAGGTACTCTTTCTATCACCCACACATCCTACCCAATCTACATTTGTATATACATGAAGCTTTACATTCTTTGAATTAGAATACCATAAACCATAGTCTAAGGTTCCATTCAAGTATCTGAATATTCTTTTTACTACCATGAGATGAATTTGCTGAGGTTCTACTATAAATCTTCTAATAATACCAATTGCATTGGAAATGTCTGGTCTGGTTTGAGTAAGATATATAAGTTTTCCAATCATAGAATTATACAAGGTTATGTCTATTGCTAGTGAATCATCTTCTTTAGAAAGTTTTCATCTTGTAATCATAGGGGTACTTACTAGCTTGCAATCATCCATCTTGAATGTCTTCAAGATCTCTTTCACATACTTATTTTGATTTATGAATATACCATTGTTTTTTTGATGCACATTCAATCCCAAAAATTACTTGATAGGACCAATCATGCTCATTTCAAATTTTCTTTGCATCTCTTTATCAAATTCTGCACTAAGCTTATCATTACCACCAAATATAATGTCATCAAAAAATATAGAAACTAACAATAGTCCATCAGATGTATATCTTATGAATAAGTTAAAATCTACTGCTCCTTTCTTGAATCCAATCTTAGTCAAGTAACCATCAAGTCTTTCATACCATGCTCTAGGGGCTTGCTTAAGTCCATAGAGGGCTTTCTTCAATCTACATACCATATTAGGTCTATCTAATAAGGTTAATCCTTCAGGCTTCTCTATATAAACTTCTTCCTTCAACTCTCCATTCAGGAATACTGACTTAACATCCATTTGATATACCTTAAATTTTGTGTATGTAGCATAAGCTAGAAACAACTTTATGGCTTCTAATATGCTTACAGGTGTAAATGTATCTAAATAATCAATTCCTTCTCTTTGCGCATACCCTTTACATACTAATCTAGCTTTGTTTCTTACTACTGTTCCATCTTCATTCATCTTATTTCTAAATATCCACTTGGTTCCAATGACATTCTTATCATTAGGCCTAGGGACCAGTTCCCATGTATCATTATTAATTATCTGATCTAGTTCTTCTTTCATTGTTTCATGCCAATCTGAATCATTACATGCATCTTCAACACTTAAGGGTTCAATCTGTGATAGTAAACACACCATTTCATTTGCTGTGGAACTTTTTCTTTTGATCTTGTCATGACTTTAATGCTCTGATCTCCAATGATGTCTTTCTTTGAATGATATCTAGATGTGAAGTTAGGAACATTAGGAGTGACTTTCTCATCAGATTTTTGAGATTCTTCTTCACTTGTTTCAAGGTCATCGAATAACACATCAATGTTGTCAAACATTTCTTTAACAATTGCTTCACTAATGGTAGGTTTAGGTTCTTCTTCAATCATAGGTGCATAATCATGGTATCTCTCTTGAATCATAAACTTCTCATAATCTTAACATGAGCACTTTCAATGATCTTTTTCAATCTTAGATTAAAACATCTATAAGCTTTTCTTTTAGTAGAGTAACCAAGAAAAATACCTTCATCACTTCTTGCATCAAACTTGCCAATTGCTTCATCTCTCTTGATGTAGAACTTACTTCCAAAGATTCTAAAGTATTTCATTGTAGGTACATTCCCAAACCATAGCTCATAGGGTGTCTTGTCTACTCCTAGCCTCAATTGAATTCTATTGATAGTGTAGACTGTTGTATTGACCGTATCTCTCCAATAAGTGTGTGTGACCTTTCCTTCAATCATGATGGTGCATGTTGTGTTAATGATGATCCTATTCCTTCTCTCTACAATTCCATTATGCTGAGGGGTTTTAGAGGCACTTAGTTGTCTCTTTATCCCATGTTCTTCATAGTACTCATAAAATCTGTCAGAGGTGAATTCTCCTCCTCTATCTGATCACAAAAATTTAATCTTCAATCTAGACTCATTTTCAACCTTATCTTTGAATATGTTGAATTAGTCAAATGCTTCTGATTTTTTCTTTAAGAATGCAACCCGCATCATTCTAGAATAGTCATCAAAAAATAAAATGAAATACCTTTCACCATAGTATGCTCTTTTTTGAGTTGGTCCGCATAGGTTTGTATGTATTAGATCCAACTTGTTCTTTGCCAAGTTATGCTTGCTTCTAAATAAATTTCTTATATTCTTTCCCATCACACATTCCCTACATATTGCATCAACTAGTTTTTCAATGCTAGGAAGATGTCTTACTACCTTGACATTACTTATCTTTACTATGTTTTCAAAATTGATATGACATAGTCTTTTGTGCCATAGCCAATTGTCATCTACTTTAGCAACAAAACAACTTGCTTCTGTATTAAGCTAAAAAAAATTACCTTTAGTATTTGAACCTAATGCAATCATTTCTCCTTTCTTGTTGTTAATGATGCACTTTTTTTCTTTGAATTCCAATTGATAACCTTTTTCAAGAAACTATCCAACACTCAGTAGGTTATGCTGAAAACTATCAACATATAGAACATCATTAGTGTTGTTATTTCCATCCAAGGTAATGGCTCCTCTACCAATGATAGGTTTAGTAGTGTTATCTCCAAATCTAACCATGTCTCCTTTGTACCTATCTAGATGAACAAACCTATCTTTATCTCCTGTCATGTGATGTTAGCAACCATTGTCAATGATCCAATCTATCCTAATGTTTGCTTGTGAAATCAGTGCTAACTCTTGTGTATTCTTTTTATCTTCAAGAGAAATGAATCCAATTTCCTCCTTGGATGATTCTTCATCTGATACTCCATCTTTAGCATAGTAGCATTCCTTTGTATACAAAGGATTGTAGTTATTTTTGAACTTCTTAACTCTTGTGGGACACTTGGATGAAAAGTGACCAATCTTATTACATGAAAAGCATTTGAATGGTAATTGACCTTCATAATTTCCTTTTCCTTTCTTTTCTCTTTTAGCAATCATAGAAATGAAATCATCTAGTGTTTTCTCTTCATTATAATAATCAAAATTACCAAAGGTGTTCAAGGATTTCTTACCATGTACTGAAGCTTTGAATGTAGTTTCAATTTTAGGTTTTATCTTCAATCTTGATATCTCAAAGGCTGAAAGTTTGCTGATTAAAATCTTTTGTGGAATGCATAGTTTCATCAAGGATGCATATCTTGTTGTCATATTCAAGAGTCAAGGTAGTCATAAGTTTTTCCATTATGTCTTATTCCAAGATTTATCCACCATTGTTTCTGATTCCTGAACTACTTCATTAATCCTTTGATTGTAGGCTCTGACATTTTCATCAGGTAGCATCTCTAATGTATTGTATCTTTTCTTCCATGTCTTTCTGCATGCATTCTTAGCTTGAATATCTCCTTCAAACATGTCTTCTAGGCATTTCCATATATTATAGGCTTTGTCCATTTTCTTGATCTCTGAAAACTCACTGTCAGATAGGGTGCTGATAAGAGCTTCTTTGGTAATAGAATTTGAAGTGAACATTTCCTTTTACTTCAAGGTTGCATCTTCTTTTGCAAGATTAGCTAGTGAAGGAATCTCAATTTCTCTGGTAGCTACTTGAAAAATATCAAAGGTAATGCACTGAAGAATGCCATATCTCCATCAAACTTAGGACTTTCTTTTCTAAAGAATTCCATTTGATCAACCTCAAGCCATTAAACTTTGTCTCTAAGGCACTTGGCTCTGATACCAATTGTTAGGAATAGTCCCAAGAGATAACTGAGAGGGGGGGGGGGGGTTGAATCAGTTATTAACAAGATTCAATTCTTTATCCAATTAAGTATATATAAAAACAATGAAATAACACTTAACATAACACCATAATTTTCATTATGGGGAAACCCAAACAGGTAAAAACCCCAGTGAGAATTGACACCCAGTAAGAACTGCACTAGTGTATTATGATCCGTGTTAGAAGATCTTACAACCCTGTTAGGATTTGATATTTACAATGCAATAAGTACAGTGACCTAGTTAAGGGTTGGACCCTGTTAGGAGTCTTTTACAATTAATCCCATTAGGGGTGAGGACGCACTATCTGAGAGTACACTTCTCAAAGGGGTGAAGGCTACAACCTTCTGATTAATAGATACACACTATATCTGGATCTTGGTGAACTACACATAGACCTTCTATCTAGATCAATTCCAATGAATAGCATATACTCTTTACTTGGTCACATAGACCTTCTATTGATGGCTCAACACTTTTCACTTTGTGCTTTGCTCTTTATATTTTTACTCTGAACCACACTTTAGCAATCACAAATGATTGCCTATAAATACCTTTCCTCCAAATGATATAATCAAGTTGGCCTATTAGAAACATCTTGAAATCATATTAGAGAAACAATTCAACTCTCCAATAACACCTCAGTTGGCTCTACTAAGCACACAACATAAATTAGGACTTCACAATTTTATGTGAGTAGATGCCACACTACACATAGTCGGCTTCACCAAATTATCTCCAACTTTATTTTCATGCTAAATTATATCATGCAATCTTAACCAACATTGTTAACTCTCCTCTTAACATAAATCTAAGTGAGCATACCACGATGATAGGCACAACAACTGCAATCTCATAAACACTGTCAGCTCTCCTAGATAAACTTAGGAAACTGTAACTATCAACTAGAGACTTCATAACTCAACCTATACTACATATCTGACTCTGTGTTCATGAACATAAAATCATACATATGTCTACAACATAAATGTGAAGGCACAAGGCTCTACTGCAATTGTACAGCCAAGCACATACAAAACTATTCTTGGGACCTGTTAGGAACACTCACTGATATATACAACTGTATTACTGTCTTTGCTCTGAATCAACCTCTACATTTATGATATCATTTTGATAACATATTAATGCAACATATGCTGAAGGATCTCTTCATTAGCCTTCCATGCATGCTACTTACCATATGTTGTCATCAATGACAAACATACAGTCATCAATCTGGCTTGCTGGCAAATGTCCAACAATTTAGTCATTGGAGCATTATGAATTTTCAACCTTGAATTGTAACACTTTGAAATGATGGATCCTTTAAGTGGAATATATTTGGTTCCATCAAATACCCTTTTGAAACCCTCATTTGGTCTTCTTGCATGCTTATTTAAACTACTAATAGCTTCTTGAACTAATTATTCACTCACTTAGTTGCTCATATCCTCCATTAACCACCATTTTTGGCCCTACACACCACATATTTGTAGATTTTTCTCCATTATCAAGAAACTCCAAACTTCATACTTTGATGAAGGGTGCTTCCCTTACTACCACAAACACATAACAAAAATATAGAAATAATAACAATTTGTAAGAACATAAAATGGGCTTCTTATTATCCTAAGTAAACTTAAGTAAAGTGTAATTAGTAAATACTTAATTACACCAACACCCCCCCTTAAGTGAAACTTAGGGGAATGCACTTAAGCTCACAATGCAAGATGGGTCTCAGCTACTAGGCCATGTTAGGTACCCATGTACAAAATGCAAGAGAAAAAGATAATGCAATCTCTCATAAAGCGGAGAAAGAGGGAAAAACTCATGGGAAAAACCCTCCCCCAAAAAGAGAGATGAATACAATAATAGAATATGAGAGAGAAGATCTCATGTGAGGAAAATATCCCCCCCATAAGAGAGATGTAGTGGAAGAGAGACCAAGTAGCCCCCCCTTAATGTAGAGTGAACACCAATGGTAGATGCTCTAGGCTCGATGTAGAAACTGCTCCATGAGTGTAGAACAACATTCCTCCCCTTAGGAAGAAACAAGACCAAAGGTGTAGATATGAAGCCTCCTCCCTAATCTATAGGAAGAAACCTCAAAAAGTATGGAATCTCTGAAACTTGCTCAAGTGTCCCTATGTCAAAGCTGAAAGGTGCCTCCTCCAAATCATGTGTACTAGGCCACCTTGTTGAAAAAGACAAATCAGGATCAACTGAGGATGAATGTAGAACATGTACCAAAGATCCAAGTGTCTCCTCTGAAGATAAAGTGACCTCCTCCAACTATTGTATCAAAGTATCCACAGTCATGTCACCCTCGAAAGAATGATCAAGTAAAGAATGAAGATGAGGGTCAGCATGGTCCCTTGCAACAACTGAAGAAGGATCATCTTCACCAAAGAGAATATGAATGTCATCAATAAAGTCTCCCAAATCTGAAATGTAGGACTCCATAAAAAAACCTATAATGTCTGTCAAGTAGTCATCCCATGGAACTAAGTCTGGAAGAAAATGAATATCTTGTTGCACTGAAGCACCTGAATCCATGGCTGTGTGATTGCAAGCATCATTAGGAGCAAGAGTAGAAGTAGCCTCGATTGAGGAGATGAAATAGAAGGCTCAAGAACTTGATCATGAGTGAGAATACCCAAGTTTAAGTAGCCAAAACTCTCCTCAAAATCTGAATCATCACTATAATCATGATCATATGCTAAAGAATCACTATCAGAAGAATCACTGTCATCAAGAGGAACAAAATATACAAAGGAGTACAACCAAGAAGAGTGATCCACTATCCCAGTAGCAATAACTACTCCACTCTCCAAGTCCTTGATGAAAACTAAATTAGGTGTAAATTCCACAGTCTTCTTTGTAGCACCTTTTGTGATTTGATAGATAGAAAGAAGGTTATTGGTCAAGTGTGGAACACACAACACATCATTGAAGTTTCCCTCCCTAACATCAATACTTCCTTTCCCAATCACATTCATATAAGTGTGATTTCCCATCAAAATAGGTGGACCTTTGCGAGGCTCAAATGATGAAAACATGGACTGTGAAGAAGCCATATAATGAGAAGCCCCTGAATCTAGAAGCCATCTACCTGAATCGAGACTTGAAGAAGCATACAAAGCTTGTCCTTTTTGAGTGACAAATGTGTGACCCTTTTCTTTATCTTTTTCTAAATTTGGTGAAGAAGAAGTTGAGGTAGACATCCTGGAAGGCAATTTGATGTTGTTTTTGGCAAGAAGATTCTTCAATTGATCAATGTCCTTATAACAAAAGTGTTCTTCATGTCCATCCTTTTTGCAATATGCACAAAACCACTTCTCCTTTGAAGATTCACCCTTTTGAGGTGATGTAGAAGTGTCATGTTCTGTGGAAGTTGATTTTGTACCTTCTTGTTGAGATTTAGACTTCCAATTATTCTTCTTTTTTTGACTTTGATTGCCTTGACTCTCATGATTAGCCACCAATGCCTTGGAAGTTGAAGACTTGAGAATCCCCATACTCATCAATTTTTCTTGTTCTAAGACCAGCATTTTTGAAAATGACTCAAATGAAGGCTTAATGAAGGCACTACCCATGGTCAACTTGTGAGTATTATAACTTGAAACAAAAGCTACATATTCAGGAGGAAGATGTTTTAATGAGTGACTAACCAACTTCGCATCCTTCATGGGATTACCACAATCATCAAGTTGTGCTCTATAATCATTAACTTTGTTGAGATAATATTGGATTGTGTCAAAGTTCCTGGGCTCTAATTTGAGGAGATCAATCTCAATTGTGAATCTCATTTCTTCATCCACTTGACCAAACAATTCTGCAAGTTTATCCCAAGCATCTCTAGCATTGTTTATGGTTTTTATGTGATACATGATAGCTTCAAAAATATTCTCTCTCAAGACTCCTAAAGCTTTAAAATTTTTGCATGACAAATTTTCTATTGCAACATCATCATCATTAGCAGGTTTTTTAATTATACCAACCACATAAGGATTTAAACCTTTAACCATTAACTTGCTCCATACATTATATTTCCATGTAGCATAGTTATGTGGACTTAATTTTGCAATAGAACCCATGATGCAAAATGAAAAGAGCATAAGAAAGAGAGACACCAACACACAAGACACCCCCCCAATTCACTCAATCAAAGAACCCCCCCCAAAATGATAATTTTGGCACTTTATAGCTAGTGCATGTACAATTGCCACTTGACAAAATGGATCAAATAATATCTCTGATACCATGTAAGAATTTTCCTAAGACAAAGAATGTAATGCCAAGATCTAGAAGCTCAAGAGATAGAAAAAGAGAGATAGGAAAAATAATCAAATAATTGATTATAGCCAATTGAATTGAATACAAAGTAGGAGTGCCTAAATATATAGGCAATGCAATATGACTACATGATAAGGAGATGATAAGATATCACCCACACAAGGTGGAATCACATGTCCACCAAAGGTGGATCATCCTCCATTGTACATCAAAGTATGTGCAACATGTGCAACAATTAGAGGATGATAATCTGATAAGAGCACTAAAGGTGGATTTCACACACAAAGAGGTATGTGATGACAACTATCACACCTAAAGTGGAAATTCTTGTAACCATGTGCTAAAATGAAATGCAAACTCCTAGGTGTCACAATGACAACTAATATGCAAATGCATTATCCTAAGTAAACTTAAGTAAAGTGTAATTAGTGAATACTTAATTACACCAACACCCCCCCTTAAGTGCAACTTAGGGGAATGCACTTAAGCTCACAATGCAAGATGGGTCTCAACTACTAGGCCATGTTAGGTACCCATGTACAAAATGCAAGAAAAATGCAATCTCTCATAAAGTGGAGAAAGAGGGAAAACCTCATGGGAAAAAACCTCCCCCAAAAAGAGAGATGAATACAAGATGCATGCATGGATGGAGTAATCAAGACCATCCAATTATGACATACATCATGCATATACAATAAAAAATCCCCCCAAAGGAAGGAAACAAGGAGACATGATATCCCCCCAATAATGAGTAATCTCCTCCAAGGATGGTAAGTGCTTGAAGACAAAACATAGTCCAATGCCTACAAAAAACATTTCTCCTCTTAGGAAGAAGATACACTAAGTATAGATGTAAGACGGCTTCCCATTGTGGATAGGAAGTAGGAAGGGAAATCCAAATGAATTATGATATCTCTGAAGTATGCCCAAGTGTTTCCATATCCTTGGTAAATGAAGATGGCACGAACCAATCAGGAGAAAACCCAATAGAAGAAGGTGACATACAAGGAACCAATGATAACTGATCCACGTAAGAATTTGGTTCAAACTCCAAAGACAAAGATGCCTCCTCAAATGAAGTAGGAAGAGAAGCAAGAAAGCCCCCCCTCAATGTATAATGTACACCCATGATAGATGCACCTGGATCGATGTAGAAAATGCACCAAGAAAACTGAATGGTGTTCCTCCCCTTAGGAAGAAACAAGTCCATAGGTGGATCAATGAATCCTCCCCAATCTCTAGGAAGAATCCTCAAAATATATGATGTCTCAAGAAACTGAATAGGAATATCCAACACATGAGTATGATCAACCTTAACCATGCAATGTGACATCTCAGGTGAAGTTTGAGACTCGTGAAAACCAATCTCCAAAGAGTCAAATGTATTCTCTAAAGTTAAAGGGACCTCCTCCAAATGTTGTATCAAAGGATCCACAATCATGTCAATTTTGAAACAAGGATCAAGTGGAGAGTGAAGATGAGGGTCAACATGCTCCCTCACAACAACTGAAGAAGGATCATCCTCAACAAAGAGAAGATGAATGTCATCAATGAAGTCTCCCAAATTTGAAATGTAGGACTCCACAAACAAAGGACTCCACAAACAAACCTCCAATATCTGTTAAGTAGTCATCCCATGGAACCAATTATGGAAGATAATGAATATCCTACTGCACTGAAGCACCTGAACCCATGGCTATGTGAATGCAAGCATCATCAGGAGCAACACTAGAAGTAGTCTCAATAGGAGGAGAAGGAGTTGTAACTTGAGGTTTTGGACCTTTTGGAAGTGGAGGAATATGTGGATCTCCATACATTTCCCAAAGAAAAGTCCAAAGATCAGGAATATTTTCTATCTCATCATCATAGTCATCAAGGGAATCCATAACATCCATATCCATATTTCAATAGATAACCTTAATAACTTCTGAGTAAGAGTCCCAATTGAAAGAAGGATTTTTAGGTCTAAGCTCATACAAATAGGTGTGTGTGTGTGAATTTTGTACCTGATTTGTAGACACAACACTTCAGTAAAACATTAGAGGTTAGTTGAAATCAAAATCGTGCAATAAATGAAAAAGTAAATTAAACAGGTGATTTACTGCCTTCTAGTAGATGCGAGTATGTATTCTCAGATTATACCAAGATTAGTGACCTTGACGACACCTAAACAAAGGATTTGAATGTAAAATCTAGATATGGAATGAATGCAATTAATCTATTTTTTTGGTTTTTCTGTGCAATTATGATAATGCAAACTTGATATGAATCTATGCTAACAATGATATGGAAAACTGATATGCAAACTAAGCTAAGAAATGATATGAAAACTATGCAATAACAAATGACAATCTCACAACAACTCGAATTCTCAAGATCGATTCTTTAGTCTCCAATTCGACAGTGTGAGTGTGCAATTCATGGATTGATTGATAATGAAGAGCTGAAGCCTTAATTTATAGAAATCTAGGGCTTTGGAGGTGCATGAAAGAAAGCCATAAATCACTCAAATAACTCAGGTTGATTTTTGAGTTATTTTTAAATAAAAGATAATTAACTCACAAAAACATGAAAAAGCAGAGTTCAACTCAAAATAGAGTTTAGCTTTAATTGATAATTGATAGTTGTTTGCTTTTCTTGAATGTGCATGATTTATTTATGAATTAATTTAATAATAAAGTGATTTATTTCCAACTTAATTGATTTTGAAAAATAAAACAATTGATTTATGGGTTAATAAATCATTTTTCAAACTTTTATTCAAAAACAATATTATTAAAAATTGACAACTTGCTTTAATTAATTAAATAAGAATTTAATCAATTATTCATAGGATTTTGGATTTATTGTCAAAATTAAATAATACAATTTAGGAATAAATAGAATTAACTTCAATTAAATAATTAAGTGGTAGAATTAAATCTAATTAATTAAATATTGAGAATATTCAATTAATCAAACTGTAGGATAAATAGGATTTATCACCAAATAATCATTAAATTAAAGATAATTATGATAATTAGGAATATTACTAGGAATATTCCCCGATGTAGAATTTAGGATAATCAATTAAGATTCGATAATGTGCCGATGTGCCTTAGGTTAGGACTTTGATGTCAATTTCGTTCGATGTGTCGATATAAGAGATTAATGAACCTATAGCCCATTTTTGGGGTATTAAATTTTTCCCCTCTTTGAATTGCTATGCGAAGCGCAGTGATTCAAAGATAGTCTATGTATGATGTTGAAACTAATGTTTGATATTGATATTGATATGAATCAGAAACTAATTGAAATTGATATGAAGATAATAGGTCCTGAATGACCAAAGATAATGTTAACTATAACAGTAATGAACTGATGATTGCAAAAAAGTGTCAAAACACCTAATTCTGAACCTTATGATTGTGAAGAAGTGAGTGACTGATTCTAGACCCGATTGTCCTTTTATTGAATCACATTGGTATCACATCTGAACCCTTCAGTTTTTGAATAACCAAGGAAATAACACAATTGAACCGATAGTTACAAAACTTATACAATTTACAAGATTAAGAAAATACCAGATTGATATGGATCTCGATGAATCTGATATGCCCTGAGCGATGATTGATTTACCCCAAGTGATGAGGACTTTTGATGAATCAGCAACTAGACATGGTTTTTGTCTTGATTACTAAGGAAAGAATAGATTACAGACTTTGAATGATATGCAATACCATGCCCCCTTCGGGATTAAAATTGAAATCTGACAAGAAAAGTCAGCATTGAATGGTTTAGAAGCATGTTAATTGATTTGAGAAGTGGTTATACACATTTGAAAAGGTGTTCTGCATCATTTGGAGGTCTAGAAGACCAAGTTTGACTAGGTGAAACCATGAGTTAACAATGGTTGACCAAGTTGAAATTTTGATAGTTTGATGTAAGATAATCAGTTAAGTTGAATTGTGGATTTCTTTGATGATTAAAGGTCGATTATGCAAGCAATAGACCGTCTTGGGTCCAAAAATTTTAAATCATGATTTTGACATAGTAAATGATCTCAGATTTGAATTTTGATCCCGAAAATGGATTCAGAACGTCGAAATTAGCTAGGGGTGCAATTTTTGTGAAAAACGGAGCACTTTTGAAAATTAGGTCAAAAGCTATATAAAGGCCAGAAGGGTCATTTTCAATTCATTTCAACCTTTTGACTTTAGAAATCTTTGTGGAGCCCTCTAAGAAAAATGGCAGATAGAGCAGCAGAACTGAAGGTACCTGTGAGTTCGCACCGATTTGAGCGTAGCCAGAGACACCAGAGACCTTGAAAGTATGGACATTCGGTAGGTGGACCTCTGTGCCTTGCTAAAATGTCAATTTTTCTATATTTTATAGGATTTTAGAAATTTCATATGTCTTTTCCATTTTTGAATTTTGCGTGCACAAAAACTCATACGACTCCCCAGCGGGACTCGTACGACTTTTCAAGAGTAGCTAGATCATCATTTGATAAGCCCCCATGACTCGTATTAGAGGGACCCATGAGTCATACGATAGTCCATCGAGTCCCTCATAACTCGTACGAGGAGGAATACATTGTTGTGCTACTATGGTTTGTCATTTGGTATGGTGTGGAAAGTTGTACGACTTTTCATGCTAGTCTGAACTATCGTATGGAAAACAACGAGCTCAAAACTCAGTATTAGGTCCAATTTTTGACTTTTTTGATTCCTTAGCCTGATTGCTGACCTGTTAACCTACCTTCTGAAATACTGAACTGCCCCATTTTTATCCTTGTAACCTATTTTGTGACCCAATTACTGATAGGATTCCCTGTTTCTGTGCTGTGTAGGTTGTATATCTAGATGTATATGTTCGGATCTCTCATCCTACTACTTAAAGATTATGTGTCTCCTTACCAAACCCTATGAGAGTTCACCTTGCGGCTTGTCGATTCAAGCACTTGATTCATTTACCTGAGATTAGGGTAAATCATGGACTTTTGACTACATTGATTGAGAGGTTTCACTCAGAGACCCAGACTTTCCATTTACCGATGGGAGAGCTTACTGTTACTCCTGAGGATGTGTACCAGATACTGTGGATTCCATTTCATGCTACTAGGAGACCAGAGTATGTGAGTTTGGGGAAATCAGGTGTGTTAGCTTTTAGATGTCTCTTCGAAGATGATACTCAGATGACGGCCTCCATTTCCTGGGAGACCCTAGTTCAGAGATATGGATAGACACACCGATTAGAGTGTATTATTGCTGGTATGATTGGTGGTATCATTATGTCTGACCGTTAGCAAAATGGTCTTCTAATGGGCTGGGCCCCTATGGTAGCATGGTTGATGGTCACTCCTACTGAGTTAGCATGGGGTCAATGTTTATTAGCACATATGATCTCTGAGATGCATGAGGTGGTGTATTAGGAGAGCAAATCTTTTTCTGTAGGAGCTCTTGTTCTATAGATATGGGCATGGGAGCATATCCTCGTGTTTAGACTAGTTTGTACTTTGCAGAGGCAGCCTCAGGAGCTTGTCATATATAGATATGCCAGATATGTTATATAGGGATGGATGGGCCATGTAGAGTACTGGAGGTGATGCCTCGATGACATGACTTTTGTGTATTGGAGACTGTATGTAGCCATTGAGCCTTGGCCTACTGCTCGAGAGAAGTTTAGCTATTTCTTCCAGAGTCATGTACTGATTGAGAGGTCCTCCTCCACCATAGAGAGATTTTTGATTACTAGGGTCTGGCAGTAGTATGGACATATTTAGGATACCCCAGAGGATTACGTGACATATGCACAAATAGGGCATGAGATTGGACTTGGATGGACACAAAGGCTCTCTTATGATTTGTGTTCATAGGAGTACAGTGCTATTGTCAGCAGGGACTGGGAGTATAGACTAGATGTATTGGATGTTGGTGTTACTGACGGATTCATCTCATGGCTCATTGATCACCCTATTCATAGATTTTTTGATCCTACTGAGCTGATACCCTCCATGGAGGAGGTGATGGATGTGACTAGTGCTCCGATGGGACACGGTCCTAGACCTACACAGGCTCCTATGGTACACCTCACACCTCCAAGACCTAGAGTGATGGATCAACCATAGAGACCATTAGGACAGGTGAGGGCCCCTCATCCTACTAGTGCCACAGTAGGCAAATCTTCTAGTTCTCATAGATGAACTAGAGGAGAGGGTGGCACATTAGGTGGAGTTGGTTCAGCAGATGAGGTACTTGCAGTTGAGTAGGTGGTGGGTGGTGGCATGGAATTTACAGAGGGGGATACTGGTTTCAATTTAGGTGCGGAGGTCAGATGCCACAAGGCACAAAGAGCAGAGACTATAGAGTAGGTGGCCCCAGATATTGATATGCCAGATGTTGATCCAGTTGTTCCTCCTACCCCACAGGAGACCATTAGATATCTCAGAGTTCAGGTCAGGGACCTGAAGATACATAGTGCTAGGTGGGAGGAGAGATTCATAGAGGCTGATAGACAGCGCACTGCACTTACTAGAGAGGTACAAAATTTATAGGAAGAGGTGATCCATCAGACCTCAAGATCTACATATTATGTTTCAGCTTATTATACTATAGTTCCTTCAGCACAAAGAGTTCCTACCTACTCACAGTTCATGATGGCATTAGAGGGAGCTAGGGCCCTGAGAGTAGAGCCAATGCTTGATGCACCACCTCCACCTCCACCAGATGCAGAGGATCATGCTGATAGCTAATTAATCTGTGATATGTTCTGTCATTTTTGATTAGTTGTTTCTGATATACTATACTCTTTGTGATCATTGATATACCATACTGATTCTAATAGCTCAGTTGAGCTGATTCTTTTGTATATTGTGCCAGTAGTGCACCCCTGACTAGTTCAAGATTTTTGATATATACGAGATCGATATTTTGGTTGTGACTTCATATGTACTTGTCATTTTTTTTGATTTATGATGATATCATGTGATGCTTATGCTATGGATAGAGTAGAATGTATGTATTGATAAATGCAATGCAATGATTTCTTTCAAATGTATGGATGTTATGCAAATGTATTTGATTATGGAAATATGTTGGTATGATTTATGCTTATGCACATGGATGAATTGTAATGCAACAAATGATTATGATATGTAAATGCAATGAGACATATGATATAGTTTGTAGGTATTGATGAAGACAAGTACTCAATCTTATGTCAAAAAGGATGTTTAACCCAGGATAGTAATTGCTTGTGATTCAATTGAAGAGACCTTCAAGTTAGGTTTCAGCTTTCGTTAGATTTGAAGAGATATTTGAAGAATTGTTAAAACTTTAAAGCTCATTGAGTCAACCATTGTGAGATCATGCAAACATGCAAAAATACAAAGAGACATGTAGAATGAAATGCAACCTAAGACCTAGGACCTAGTCACTGATCATGTGTCGGTCATTTTCATCATTGAATTTTTAGGTAACTGGATAAATCAATACAATGCCCACTAGTGATGAAACCATACACATATGAATATCAATTTGTATGCATAGAAATCAATACAACACTCACTGATTAGGCAACCATGGACATTTGAATATTGATTTTATGTTTGGAATGTCAGATTAGATATAAGCACCAAGGCACACATGCTAGGATGACCTGAATATCATGTCCATTTTGATATAGCAATTTGTATAAGCATCAAAACATAGATGTTGTGATGACCAGAATACACCTTGCATATTGTATCATCTTAAAATGGAAGCACTTCCATGTTAAGAGCATTTAGCCCTCCGAGTAAGTGGTTTAGGGTCATGATTGGCATCTTTGCATTCTCCCTTGTCTTCCACTTCTTCTCTACACTCGATTTCTGCATTCTAGGTGAAATTAGGGTTAAGGTCTTAAGGACTTTCTTGATTTTACTCCTTCCATGACTCCATTTTCTAGGTAGGATTCAGAAATGAGACCTCCTAGTCCTTTATCACATCATTCTAAGGATTTTCTATTTGTTCCTGACACTGGGTCCTATTCAAACATCAATTTCTAAGTTTTTGGCACCCCTGGAACTCCTATTGTAGAATGTGGCAAAGTTAGGGGCTGAGGTCAAAGTCAACCTCAACCTTGACTAGGTCAGGGTTGACCTTGACCTTGACTAGGTCAGGGTCAATCTTGACCTCAACCTCTTCCTACCAGGATTTCATATTTTCATTTTCTGGTAATTTATCTTTCGAGAAAGTTATTTCCCACTTCCGGGTCGGCTGTTTCAAGATCCAAAATGGTAAATCCTTTAATGGTATTTAATCAAGGTATATTTTCTAAAGGTGAGGACCTAATTGGGATTTAATTCTCCAAGGTGGCCCATTTAGAGGAGTGTGCCCTAGATCACTATAAAAGGAGGCCTTCCTCTCTCATTTTTCATATCAAGTTGACATCTCATCCAAGCAATCAATCTCTCAAGTTCTCAAGGTGATCAAGCAAGCATTCATTCAAGTATTCAAGTCTTCTTCTTTATCCAAGTTCTCCATTGAAGATCAAGGATTTAAGCATTCAAGCTATTGAAGGGATTTGGCTCAAGCATTCAAGATCTATCATTCAAACCCTAGATCTAGCCACCATGGTGGTGTGATCTTCCTTCAAGATCCTTTGTTCATCTTCAAGATCCATATCATTGTTTCCTCAAGGTGGATTTAAAGCATACAGTCATGGAGGTTTGATAATATTATGTTCAAGCTTTCATATCAATATATTTGATTACATTCCAAATACATTAGCATATCTATTGAATTGCATCTCCTATTTATTAGGTACATGAGATGAAGGTTGAATGTAAGAGTCTTATAATGTTGAGTTACCTTTGGATCTCAATTTTCTAATACTCCTATGATGATCTTTCTCAACAAGTATTTTATTCTATTGTTGTTTTTTGAATAACATATTGGGGAAATACAAAATTATGTACTTCTATAGGACAATGAACACAAAATTGAAGCATCAAACAAGACTTGATCAAGTTGCAGGTGGAACGTGCACTTAAATAGTAAGTAATGTAGAATAACAAAATAAGTAATATGTCGTATCTACATTTTGTTATTTTCTAAGATTACATCCATGTTCTATATTCACAGAATGGTTCAAAATTGAAATTTATAATTCGATAAAAGTACCGATGGGTGTTGTTCCTTGCACCCTCAATCAACAACTTTCCTCCATTTTTGGTCTCAAGTTGCCTCCATTTGTTGTTCCCTGCACCCTCAAAAAGTGTTAGATAGGCATATACAACATATACAACACATACAACCTTCACCATGTAGATTTTCCTAAGCACTACTGGGACCTTATACCCTACAACAAATGTATTATTGTGAAAATCATCACAAGTCCATTTGTTGCTAGGTCTAGCTCCTAGTAGTGCTTGGTCAAATTTGATGCATTGTAGGGATAATATTTTGTGTATAATATATATGATATTTTATTTTGATTTACATACTACTTTATTATTTGAATATCTTTCTTTCTTGCCACAATAGGAAAGAGTTTGATGTGGAAGACTACAATAACAGAAGTATTTCAATTTGGTATACTATACTACAAAATCATTTCATAGCTAACTTTTCAATTTATATATATAATTAGGTTATAGATAATCTAAGTGAAGAAGGATCATGTCAGACAATCCAAGTGAAGAAGGTAATGGGGATACAATCAATAGATTGTGGTCTAACTTGAAAAGAAAAGGTGATGGAAAATGTTATTATCCTTGCAATATTTGTAAGGGCTTAAACACTAGAAGATTGTTAATCAAAATAGCTAAGAGAAATTGTAGGGATAATGGTCACATTGAAGGAGGGTTTGATTATCATGAACTAGTAAGTTTTTCATTATATTTATTTAACAAATAATATATATATATATATATATATATATATATATATATATATATATATATATATATATATATATATATATATATATATATATATATATATATATATATATATATATATATATATATGAAATACACTTGATGATGAGATCATTATCATGGTTTATTTGTATTCATCATTTTTATATAGGTTGACCTCCCCAGGGGATTATGTGATATGGACCATGGAGGTGTGAATATGGAGAATATGGCTTTGGAAGTGGAGGATCATGGAGGTGTGAATATTGAAGCTGAAGATTATGATCCCATGGAAGAAGATGATCATGCACCAGATGATGGTACTAATACATTGATCCATGACACATTTGGTATTGGTGCAACTAATGATGATGATCAGGATGATGTTGATGTCATCCATTATATACCTCTACTTGAGAAGGCAGCCACAACCCTTTACGAAGGCTCCCAAATAAATTTACTCTCTGTTGTATTGTTGTTGTTGAGCTTGAAGGTTATGAATGGTTTATTGAACACAACAATGTCACATATGTTAAGGTATGTCATATATGTCATTATAGTAATTAAAGGATGAAATATGTACCATAAATATTGTTAATATTAACAACTTATATTTTTTCTATAGATTGATAGGTGAGTTTTTGTTACCACCATCAAATATTCTCCCTCACTCATACCTAGAGTTATGTGCCACTATGAAAGATATTGGAATAGAGTATCAAGCAATAAATGCTCATCCCAATGATCATATTATTTATCATAAAGAAAATTAATTTACAACAAAATTCCCTAAATGTCATATGAGTAGATATCAAACAGATCAAATAACAAAAAGGGTGGCTCACAAGGTTCTTCGTAACATCCCCATTATACCATGTTTGAAAAGATTATTCATGTGTAGTAGCTTGGCACAATTTATGGATTACCATGCATGCAATAGGATTCAAGATGACATTATTTGAATACCTACGAATGGTTCTATATTTAAGGACATAGATGAAAAGTGGCTGCACTTTATTGAAGAACCTCAAAATCTCAAGGTTTTAGTGGCAGTGAACGGTGTCAATCCATTTGGAGAGCTAAGATCTATTTACTATATTTGGCCTATTTTTGTCATCAATAATAAAATTCCTCCATGGATGTCAATAAAGAGGGAGCACATTATGTTGGCAATGATTGTTCCAAGTATTTGATCATTTAATAGTTATCTGCATGTAATTATAAATCTTGTAGTAAAATGGTCACAATAATTATGTAATGTTGTTGTTCATTAGACTAGGTAAATACCAAGTTAAAGATATGAATGTATATACTGAGCCTCTCATCGACGAGTTGGTGGAGTTATGGAATGGTATCACTATATATGACATCTCTAGACCAATAGGAGACAGACAATTTCAATTCCATGCAATGCTTGTATGGACAATACATGATACTCCAGGGCTAACATATTATTCTGGTATATTATGGTCAATTCTGTTAGAATAACTGAGAGGGGGGTGAATCAGTTATCCAGTGTCCCAAATCAAAATGTATAATTCAAAACAATTTTTTCAATTTCTGGTCATCAGTAAACAATAATAACTCTCACTATCTGTGCTTTTACCAATTACCAGTCTAATGCTAAAATAGTTTACTGATCAAATCTAACATGTAACACGTAAAGAATGATAACAAACAAATATCACAATCAACACATAACACAAGAGATTTAACGTGGAAACCTTGTAAAGGGAAAAACCACCTGGGACCAGCAACCCAAAATTGTTCACTCTTCTGAAGCGAGGTCGGTTAAGATCCAACCCTATTAAAGGTTACAAACACACTGTCAGGTGTGACCTTGTTAGAGGATTTTAGACTAGAAGTTATCATCCAACCAGCATTCACTATGGGGTTGATAGGATAACAATGTTCATTCTAAGAATGATACATCATAAGACTTTTAGAGTCTACTCAGTTAAAAGATTTTGACTGTATACAATGGTTAAATATGTAATAGTAAATGACCTACCCTAATACAACTTAAATTGTAGATTACAAATCAATATTTAGTCCAAACAAATCCTTCTAATCAATAATTCACTTTAGATTCAATACTGTATCAACTTACTGTCCATTGGTAATTGCTCTTTGTAGCTTGGTAATTGTTCTGCAGCTTGGTTCTTACTAACTAGTATGATCAGAATACATGAAAACCTTGTTCATGTGATATTCCTATAGCTTCTTCTTCTTATGGCATATTTCATAAATAAAATATATTCTCTTATATAGACAAGTAAATCATTTTCTTCTCCAGCATCAGATTTTGCTGCTTAATCTCATTCATAGATTTTCCCGCTTCAAAATTTCTCAGTACTTGTGTCAATAACACATTTAAATCTTTTCTATTAGATCTCCTCTAAATTTTGTCAACCATCGATCTATGTAACAAACATTATCTATTACCTCGATGTTATACTCTTTTCAGCTCATCAATCTTATTAGCTAAGCTAATCATTTAATACATTCTATTCTGCTCGGTTAATAAAGAAATGCATCGGTGAACACTGCTTGGTTAATACTGCTATTGGTATACAGTACACTCCGTCGGTGTATACTAGAAATTCTTCATTTACCAACAACACTACTTTGTGTCTTTCAGCTCTATACTTCATCATAGATGAATGCAACATAATAAAGTCAATACCATCAAGTCATAGAATCATCAGCAAGTTACTCAATTTTTTCCTTATCCTCATCTATCGTATACATCTTTCCTCATATAGATTTCTTTGTTCTTCATCTCTTTCACCTTTCTTCAGATGTCTCAGTATAGTAACTTACAAGATAAGTGTTGTCAAACTAGTTGACATCAATGACAACATAATACTGATTTAATCATATTACATATCTAATCATCAACTCCTTAGTGATCTTGCAATCATAGATTCTTCAATTAGATTCCAAATCAGTTGTAGTCCAACAATCTCTCCTTTTGGCATTGATGGAAAGTCAAGTAATATGAAATGTACCATACACATACCAAACATACATTCTACAACTTTGTGAACAAATGCTGTAAGTCAAATAGACTCAATATGTTTAATCACTACGTTACTAAACCAACATTAAATAATACAGCTTTACCATTATGTAGTTGTGATCTTTTCAGTTCTCTTGTTCCTACTTCTATTCTCTGTAACTAATCTTCAATACTCTGTCTCATTCAGATTGTCTCTCCCTTAGATAATTATCATTGATGCTTATTCATTTTCACATCTTGTTCCTTTCTTCCCTTTTCATTTCATATTTGTATATCTCTCCCTTTGAAAGCAATGCCAAAGAAACAAATAAACAAACAATTTTGTCTTCCTTTGTATCTCTAAATACTGATATGCCAATTGGTTCAAGTTCACAAACTTAATCACAACCTTGAACATGATTCAAAGTGTGAACTATATTGTATCAACATGAATGATCTTCTATAAAAGTAGTTTGATGCAACAACTAGATCACCTTAGTGACCGATAGATAGGGGACGGACCCCAAGTCTAGTCCTCAAGTATTCAAATGTGTCCTACGATAGGGGCTTTGTAAAAATATCTGCAAGTTGTTCTTTGGATGTAACAAATTCTAACTTTACTTTCTTCTCTTGCACTTATTCTCTTAAGTAGTGATACTTAATAGATATATGCTTTGTCTTAGAGTGCATCATAGGATTCTTTGAAATATTAATAGCACTAGTGTTGTCACAGTATATAATCACTGGGTCAATGATTACCTCATTCATTCCTTCCAACACTTGTTTGATATATGGAATGTTTGAATAGTTAGTAGCAGTAGCAACATATTCTGCTTCATCTATAGACTGAGAAATACAAGCCTGCTTTTTACTTGTCCATGTTACAAGTCTTTCACCAAAGAAAAATGCTCCTCTGGTGGTGCTTTTTCTATCATCCACATTTCCAGCCCAATCAACATCGGTGTAAACTTTTAGTTCAAACTTCCCTTCCTTAGGATACCATAATCCATAATTCTCTATTTTCTTCAAGTATCTTAAGATCCTTTTTGTAGCTATCATGTGTGATTCTCTAGGATTAGCAAAAAATTTTGCAACAATTCCCACAGCATGTGCTATATCTGGTCTACTTGAACTACATACATTAACTTACCAATCATAGATCGGTAGAGTGTCTGGTTTACCTCGGTAGTTTCATCCTCCTTTGTCAATTTGCATCCAGTAGCCATTGGTGTTCCTATAGGTTTTGCATCTTCCATGCCAAATGTCTTCAATACTTCCTTTATGTATTTAGATTGTGTGATGAATATCCCATCACTCTATTGAATCACTTGTAATCCAAGAAAGAACTTAATCTCTCCAAACATAGAAATTTCAAATTCTTTTTGCATTTCATCAGCAAATGCCTTGCATACAAGATCTGAGCCTCCAAAAATAATGTCATCAACAAATATTTCAGCAATGATAATAGTATCATCAATATCACCTTTCACATATAGATTGTTGTTTTCACTTGTTCTAATAAATCCAATACTTAATAAGTAGGTATGCAGTCTTTCATACCATGCTCTTGGTGCTTGCTTCAAACCATATAAAGATTTATGTAATCTACATACCATGTCTTTATTGTCGGGATCAACAAATCCTTCAGGTTATTCAATGTAGACCTCTTCTTCAAATATACCATTCAAAAATGTTGACTTCACATCCATTTGATAGACTTTGAATTTCTTATGTGCAGCATATGCAAGTAGCATTCTAACTCCTTCTAATCTAGCAACAGGTGAAAATGTTTCACCATAGTCAATGTCTTCTTCCTGTGCATATCCCTTACATACCAATCTAGCTTTGTTTCTTGTGACTTCACCATTTTCATTCAATTTATTCCTGTATATCCACTTAGTACTGATAACATTCTTATCTTTTGGTCAGGGTACTAAGGACTAGGTTTTGTTCTTATCTATTTTCTCTATTTCCTCCTTCATTGCATTAACCCATTCTTCATTCTCTAATGCAACTTTCATAGTTTTAGGTTGAAATTCACAAATTAGACATGTACCTTGTCTTGTTTATCTCCTAGTTTGCATTTCAGCATGTCTGTCACCAATGATTTGTGTCTCAGGATGATGTCTTCTGACAAAACTAGCAAAAAATTGATTTCTCCTTTCTTGTTCATCCTGTTCAGGGTCATTTTCTTGCTCAGTAGCTCCATCTTGTTCCTCATTTTGTGTTGCCTATTGTACTGCATTGTTTCCCTGCTGATCGGTTGTCACCACTTGCGGTGTCGGTAGATACTCTGGATGTTCAATATAAGTGAATCTACCATATTCTTTTGGTTCCTTTGTACTTTCCTCTAAGTACTTTTCATCAAACTCATCAACATGAACATTAGTACTTTCAACTATCTTATTTGTAGCCTTATTCAAACATTTGTATGCTTTACTTGTAGTGGAATATCCTAGAAATATACCTTCATTTCCTTTAGAATCAAATTTTCCATTTCTCATCTTTCAAAATAAAGCATTTACCTCCAAAAATTCTAAAATAACTTACAGTAGGTTTGTGTCCAAACCATAGTTCATAAGGTATTCGGTTGGAGTCCTTCTTCAGTTGTACTCGGTTAAGAACATACATAGTTGTACTGATAGCTTCCCTCCAATATGTCTGAGAAACATTCTTCTGTATCATCAATGTTCTATCATAGTCAATTATAAACCTATTCCTCCTTTCAGCAATGCCATTTTGCTGAGGTGTCCTCGATGCAGATACCTACCTTTTGATTCCATGCTCATTACAGAAATTAGTATATTCATCAGAGATAAATTCACCTCCTCTATCAGATCTTAAACATTTTATTTCTTTTCTAGTTTCTTTCTCTACCTTAGCTTTATACCACTTAAACATTTTGAAAGCTTCAGATTTCTCTTTCAAGAACATAACAGTCATCAGCCTAGTATAATCATCAACAAAAAGAATAAAATATTTATCACCAAAATAGCTCTGAGTTCTCATAGGACCACATAGGTCAGTATGAACCAACTCAAGTATCTTCTTTGTTGAATAGTCTTTACTTTTAAAACTAGACTTAGTCATCTTTCCTTTTTGACATTCATGGCACATGGCATGATCAGGTTTTGTCAAGTTGGGAAATCCTCTAACTCTTCTCTTTCTACTAATCTTGATCATGTTGTCAAAGTTCACATGGAATAACCTTCTGTGCCACAACCAAGCATCTTCATCCTTTATTAACAAACAAGAAGACTAATCCATATCAAGATAGAATAGATCACCTCTAGATTGTGTACCAGTTCTGACAAGTCTTCCTCCATCATCATAGATCTTCACCATTTTTCTCTCAAAAGCCAGTCGGTGGCCTAAATTGTTTAGTTGAGCCACACTTATCAAATTATAGTTCAATCCATCTACCCAGTATGCATTTTCACATTGTAGTCTATCATTGATCATCAGTGAGCCTTTACCTCTTACCATACAAGGTGCATCATTTCCCATTCTCATAGATCCTCCATTATACTCAACAAGATGATAAAAATTTTCTACATCACCAGTCATATGATGTGTAAAGCCACTATCTATGATCCATGTATCATTTCTGCTTACTTTAGAGATAAGTGTTATCTCTTCATGTTTCTCTTCCTCTTCTGAGTCATCTTTCATAGCAATAAATACAACTTCTATATCATCATCAGAATCAGATTTAGTTTCAATATCTTTGGCTATGTAACATACCTTTTTACATGTTTCATCTCAGTTGTCTTTATTGTAATGTCGGTAGCCTTTGTTGACTCTTCTTCCATAGCTTCCTTCAAATCGGTCTTTGGATCTATCATCATCTTTCTTATGTGGACATCTAGTAGTGATGTGACTAACTTCTTTACAATTAAAGCATGCTAAAGGTAGCTTACCTCTATTACTTCCTTTTCCTTTGGGAAATCTTCTGGCCATTAGTGCTTCAAGCTCATCAAGTTCATCATTGGTATTGTCATCACTATCACAATTCTTACTATTCCTGCTAGACTTTCCAATCTTCAAAGAAGACATGAAAGTAGATTCAACAGAAGGAACAACACTATAATCAAAAAATTTTAATTCAAAGGTTGTAAGTTTACCAATCAGAGTGTCAAGAGAAAGGTTGGATGTAGCTCTTATTTCATGAATTGCAGAAATCCTGATTGCATAAACCGGTAGCAAAGTTCTGAGAATCTTTCTTATCATTGTTTCATCATCAATCACTCCATTAGATGCTCTAATAGAATGTACCACCTCTTTGAGTCTATTTGAATATTGTGCAATGTTCTCACCTTCTTTCATTCTCATATCATCAAATCTACCTCTCAGACTTTCAGCTCGAGCTCTTTTGACATTCAGATCTCCACTGTATATTTGTGCTAATTTATCCTACATTCCTTTGGTAGTTGTGCATGTCTTGATATCTTCAAATTCAACATCGATACATACAGCAGCAAGTTCCATCATAGTAATATTTTGTTCATGCTTTTCCTTCAGTTGATCAATAGTTAAGGGACCAATGGGTGGTTATATGTAGCCATTCTCCATCGGCTCTAGTGTAGAGTTCCCAATTCCAAATATGTGCAGCTTCATTCTGCTTTGCCATACTGTGAAGTTCTCTTTGTTTAGTTTTGGTACTTCCCTCTTATACTTGAGACCTTTATGCTTAAGTCCTTAAAACTTTGTTCCAAGCAACCAATGCTCTGATACCAATTGTTAGAATAACTAAGAGGGGGGTGAATCATTTATCCAGTGTCCCAAATCAAAATGTATAATTCAAAACAATTTCTTCAATTTCTACTTGTCGGTAAACAATAATAACTCTCACTGTCTATGCTTTTACTGATTACCAGTCTAATGCTAAAACAATTTACCGATCAAATTTAACATGTAACATGTAAAGAATGATAACAAACAAATATCACAATCAACACATAACATAAGAGATTTAACATGGAAACCCTGTAAAGGGAAAAACCACCTGGGACTAGCAACCCAAAATTGTTCACTCTTTTGAAGTGAGGTCAGTTAAGACCCAACCCTATTAAAGGTTACAAACACACTATTAAGTGTGACCTTGTTAGAGGATTTTAGACTAGAAGTTATCATCCAACTAGCATTCACTATGGGGTTGACAGGATAACAATGTTCATTCTATGAACGATACATCATAAGACTTTCAGAGTCCACTCAGTTAAGAGATTTTGACTGTATACAATGGTTAAATATATAATAGTAAATGACCTACCCTAATACAACTTCAATTACAGATTACAGATCACTATTTAGTCCAAACAAATCTTTTTGATCAATAATTCACTTCAAATTCAATACTGTATCAATTTACTATCCATCGGTAATTGCTCTTTGTAGCTCGGTAATTGTTCTACATCTCAGTTCTTACTAACCAGTATGATCAGAATACATGAAAACCTTATTCATGTGATATTCTTGCAGCTTCTTCTTCTTACGACATATTTCATAAAGAAAATCTATTCTCTTATATAGATGAGTAAATCATTTTCTTCTCCACCATCAGATTTTTCTACTTCAAACTTTCTCGGTACTTGTGTCAATAACATGTTTCAATCTTTTTTGTTAGATCTCCTCTGAATTTTGGTAGTCATCGATCTATGTAACAAACATTATCTGTTACCTTGATGTTATACACTTGCCAGCTCATCAATCTTATTGACTAAGCTAATCATTTAATACATTATGTTCTACTTGGTTAACAAAGAAATGCGTTGGTGAACACTGCTCGGTTAATACTATGATCAGTATACACTAGACTCCATCAGTGTATACTAAAAATGCTTCATTTACCGACAACACTACTTTGTGTCTTTCAGCTCTATACTTCATCATAGATGAATGCAACATAATAAAGTCAATACCATCAAGTCATAGAATCATCAACAAGTTACTCAATGTATTCCTTATCCTCATCTATCATGTACATCTTTCCTCATGTAGATTTCTCTGTTCTTCATCTCTTTCACCTTTCTTCAAATGTCTTGGTATAGTAACTTACAAGATAAGTGATGTCAAACTAGTTGACATCAATGACAACATAATACTGATTTAATCATATTACATATCTAATCATCAACTCCTTAGTGATCTTGCAATCACAGATTCTTTAATTAGATTCTAAATCAGTTGTAGTCCAACAGAATTCAAGTTGCACATGATAATTCTGAATATAAAAATTAACATATTTAATCCAATTGTATCATTATCTTGTAGGTCTTCAAACAAAGAGAAAATTTGCATGTCTAGTTTGTGGTCCAAAGATAAAATCTCTTCATTCAAAAAGTTTAGGAAAGAAGGTGTTTGATGAGCATAGACACTTTCTCCACAAAAATCATAACTATCAAATTACCGAAAAACATCTTTTCAATGGGAAAGAAGAGACTACATCTAAGCCATGGAGAATGACACCTTGCCTATGGAATTTGGAATATAATAGAATTAATCATCAAGGTAATACCATTGTACCTAATGGTTTATGTTTGGAATTTGTATATTTATATTATGTTTTGTTTGCTGATTTTATGATTGATGATCGTGAATGTCATCAAAGCAATACTACTAAGCACCTTCCAAAGGGACTAAAAAGTTATCCAGATAATTTAGTAGGTTGCCCTACTATGAGAAACTACAAATTGTGCATTTGTTTGATACTATGCATATTGAAAAGAATGTAACATAGACATTGTGGAAGATATTGGATAGAAGTCGTGACAAAGAAAAAATTGTCAAAATTTGTAGTGAAATTTATGAATCCAATCATGCAATGGATTGAACGATGTCATCATTTAGGTTTCACATTAACATGGGAAGTTGTGTCTTCATTGGTTAATGAAGCTCATCATAATGGAGATCCAAATGTTACGCAAAGGGAAATAGATTTAGCACATGGTTTAAGAGATTTCCAGGTACGTATAAATTTTTTAATCACTCATATGTTTATGAACTCTCGATGCATTAATTTATACATGTTTGACATATTTTTGTAGGTCAAACACCACAAGGCTATGTTTTGCAATGGTCATAAATTTTGCATCAAAAATTTGGATGACACAAAGAAAACTTGTGATTCTAGGGTAAGTGCAGTCTTTCAGGTGACTAATATTTCATCTAGAAATGATTTATATCCTCGAGAGTCTAAAAATTGATACTATGACATTTTGGATGATATACTTGAGTGTGACTTTAATTCCTTTAGATGAGTTCTCTTCTTCGTCAGATGGTACAGGCTATGACTTAATCAAAATGATCCTGATAGAACTATTATTGAGCATGACAATAGATTTCCAATGATTAATACAAGGTGGTTTGAGCCAGTTGGGGATGAGCCCTATGTTCTTCCAAGCCAATGTGAGAGTAGGTATTTTACTCAGAGGTTCCACATAAATTGGGTTGGTCATTTGTTGTTAGACATGTATACACCTAAAAATGGTCACCTAGACTATTAGCCCCTTTTGCTAAATCATCAATTACTTATTCTTGATCAAATCCTAGCTCTATCATTTATTCGATTATTTGCCTTGGGCTAACCATCTTATCCTAAGTCTTTATTTATTAAAAGGAATATTTCCTCCCTTTTTAATAAATAAAAAAAGCCCCCACTTTTCCTCTTATCCTAAGTTGCACAAATAAAGCATTATTCTTATTTTATAAAAAGGGAAAAAGCACTTTTTGTCTCATATGGACACAAAAGTCAACTCTTATTTTCTCATTGGAGGATATTTGTGCACATGGATTGCTCCTCTTTTAAGCTCCACCGTTGATTAAATATTTTTCCTCTTAATCTCCATGGTCCATTTCTCCTCATTTCTTATAAAAGAAGAGCTCTCTTCTTCATTCTAGATCCCCAACTTTTTATGCTAACTTTATGCTACAGGTTTTCTAGGTCACTTTGGAGCTTTTGGAGATTTGGAGATTTGGAGCATTCTCATTCTTGCATTCTACATCTCATTCTTGCATTCTTAGCTTAGCTTCATATTTATGCTTTCTTAGATTAGCTTCATTTCTATGCTCTAGATTAGCTCACATAGATTAATTAGCTTGGGTTGTAACACTTGCATATTTCCTTTCATAGCTTAGCTTGCATTTCCATTTATAGCATAGCATTGCATTGCATTGTATTTTAATTCTTGATTCTTGAGGATATTGGCATTCTTGCCCTTGTCTTCATTGAATCTCCCATTGCATGGTTTACTAGCAAGGTTATAGGCTAAATAGCTTTAGCTGAGAGCATTCTTAAAAACCTTTGCACTCCATGCCTAGGGAGCTATGGATCGATTTGTGAGGGCTCATTTTTGAGTTTCCTTGCATGTAATGATCCATAGAAGTGTGACACATTTATTGCACACATTTTTTGGTGCATCCCGTGGGGCAGAGTAGATAGACTTTGTCTTTTAAATTTTGTATTTTCATCAATTTTCGTCAATTTTTCAGCAAGTTTTTAGCTTAATTTTTAGTCTCTGGTTTTTTGTCTCAGACTATGACATGATACTTTCTAGAAGTATCATGTGATATACCTCTGTATGCGTGTGTGATACTTCACCTACCAGAAGTATCGCCTGGCTATAGTAGAGTATATCGCCTAGTCTCGGGCGAAGTATCGCTTGGCGTCGGGTGAAATATCGCACAGAATGATAAGTATTGCCTGGTCTTGGGAAAAGTATTGCTCCAGTCTAATGCAAAGTATCATGCGATACTATGTTTGTACCTAGCAGTGACCTATTTTTAAGCTATTTTATCCATCTTGCAATTTTTAGGTTCTTAGCTATCTTTTTGAAATTTTGGATTTTGATTTTCCTAACTCTTGTTGGTCTAACAAGTTGTGATTGTAGGTGCTTCTTGCTTGAAATTTGCTAAAATCGCATATCAAAGAGGGCTACTAATAGTTTTTGCAGGGCTTCCCTAAGCATAAAAAATCAAATCAAGTGCTTATTTAATTGCTTTCTTTATTAAGTGCGGCATATACTAGTTGTTTCCTTTCACTTAATACCTTGTTGTAGAAATTTTGAGGTGGTAGGAGAGTATGCTCTTCACCCTAGTGGTGAAACAGAAATCTTGACCCATCTTGGGATTTTGAAAGCAAGGGGGTAATTGAATCTTTGCTTGGTGTGTTTGGGAGAGATTCTTGAGATAGGGGAGTATGCTCTTCACCCTTGTGGTGAACCAAAAACCTTGAACCTCAAGAATTAATCCACTCTTTGTTTAGCTTAGGATCCTTTAGCGGGCCTACTCTTGAGCAATCAAGAGGAACAACCCAAGTGGGGACAACTTTGTCATCATTTTCCTTAGTGGTGAGTGATTCCAACTCACTATAATCTCAAGGCTATCGAGGACACAAAACCTTGGTAGACATAGTACTTATCTTCGCTTGATGTGAGTAACTTGTGGGATTGTGACCATGAGGAAAGCATTAAGCAAGAATGCTTAAGGTACTCTTGAGGCTGCGAGGTCCTAGTCCTTTATGAGGAGCAAGAGGGGTGCTATGAACAGAAACCCTTACTACGAACCATTAGATAGAGGCCACCCTATTTTAGCCGCTTAGCTTCTTGGTCCAAGGATTGATCCAAGTGGACTTACCCGGATCACCCCAAGCCACTCACCATATGTGTTCCTTTGGTTGTGTTTTTGACACTTCCATGACAATGCCAATATCTCTTGTGGGCAACCACTTGGTTTGAGGCAAGGGAGCATCAAGTTGTGGGCCACGTTGCTAAGTAATGAGCCTTGTCCTTCTAGGTAGTAATTGCTTGAACTGTCTTTGATTGTGCTATGCCAGTGTAAATGTTCTTAACATTCAAACAAACGGTAGCATTCATAAGGTTTTCTATTTTGATATCACAAGTGCTTGTCTTGGAAAGGTTGCTTTTGCCCTTGTTTCAAGTGTTCTATGACATGTTTGATCACCTACTATTTGCAAACCTATCTTTTATCTATTGCTACTGCTTGTCAAACTGAGAAATTACACTGTTCAATCTACAAATTTGGTCCAAGTGCTTCAAAACTGAGTTTTTCACATTCACTGGTCAAGAGTCATATGATATTGAAGTATCCTTGCATACCCTCAACCAAGAATCCTGAGTCATTTCTACTGTCCTGTCATTGCTACAATTCGGAGTTGCTAAACTTGCACTTTAACCTGCTGTAGAGTGTCCTTTTCTATTCGTACTTGAAACTGGTTTGTTACTTACATGTTTAGATTTGTTCTAGACTGAAATAAATGAGCTAAAACTATTGGATTTGAGCTTAACAAATGCTACTCTTGATCACTTGTCGCATCATGATTACCTCTCTAGCTACTTGCTTATTGAGCTTCTTGCTCGCTGCTTGGCTTTAGTCAATTGATTGCTATAAGTTCTTGAGCACTTTTGACGAGTCATCTCTCTATTGTTCTACTTTGACAAGTGATCTTTATTAGCCTTGCTTATCTCAAATTTGAGAAACTTTGCCTCATTCTATTAGTCAACCAACATCTCTTTTCATGCCGGTTACAACTCGGTCTCAATTTGAGTAGGAGAGTCACCCTCCGTTCAATTATACACAGTTACCTTCTCCAACTAGATGTTCAAAAGCACCCATTAGCAACAACAGTTCTAGTTCTAACCAATCTGAGAATTCTAAGGCTACACCGTGGTATAAAGGAGGTTTCCTCTTTTCCACATTCAAGACCCCCAAAAACACAGACAATGTCTCACTCACTTTGACTGAACAAGAAAAATTTCAACTCTTGCAAGAACACTTTGAGCGTAAGGATAATCAAGCACGCTTAGACAAAGAACACAATCAACAAAGGATGGATGCTACTAGGTGCATGGCTTATAGAGGGACATTTCATGAGCAACCTGAGACTAGTAATCATGAGCATAGACCTCTTTTTAACAATGGCAACAATGACAACAACACGCCACCAAGATCTCCTCCAAGGCCAACTTTTGCTATGCCTTCTTCACCTCCTAGACCTCCTCCCTCTCAACATGAGGCAGAGGCTAATGATGAGATTTCTAGTGAGGATCTTATGAGATGTGAACAAGATGTGGATTTCCAACGAATGATGCATAAGCTTTTAGAGCCTAATGGTGATCAATATTTTCAATATATGACTTCTAGAGGATACAAGCTTCCTCCCGGGTATGATGTCAGACAAATTGTCCAACAAAGAGTACCAACTGAATTGGAAGTCCTTCAAGAAGAATTACGTCAGACAAATCAATGCCTTACCCAAATGGCATTAGAAAGAGATCCTCCAAAGGTCTCTTTTGTAGAATCAATTTGTGCTCTTCCTTTTGATAAAGATCTATACATGGTCCCATTTCCTAAGGATATTGAGGTTCCTAAATATGACAAGTATGATGGAAATGGTGACCCTCATGACCATGTGCATCATTTTTATGCTCTTAGTATGGACTTTCTTCATGAAGACACATATCTTCTACGCTTATTACCTCGAAGCTTAAGAGGCCAAGCTTTGGAATGGTTTGCGAAATTGACACCACTGCTTAAGACTTTTGATGAGTTAGCTCAGCGATTTACCCAGCAGTACTCTTACAACATCCAACAACCTGTCACTGTGATAGATCTCGGTAATCTAAGACAACATCAAGGTGAGCCATTTGAAACTTACTTACAATGTTGGAGGTCATTGTATTCTTGATATCCTCATCAGCTACCCGAAAGAGAAAAGATTGACATTTTCGTCATTACACTTGTGCCTGAGCTATTTTATGATCTAAGGAAGCAACTGTTCTCCTCCTTCCATGACATGGTTGAAAGTGCATATTAGATTGAGGATGTAGCTATAAGAAAATGGGATATTGTTATTAATAAAGATGCTAAAGGTAATGGTAAAGACAAGAACAAACCTTGGAATAAGAACAAGTATGTTGTTAATGATGGGGTTGTTGATGCTCCTAAAGTTAAAGAGCCCGCTTTCAATCTCTCCAATGCTATCTATGCAGCAAAAAAACAAGAAGCTAGCAACACTCACAATGCTCCTAAACCTCAATATGCAGATAAGCCTAAGAAGTCATTTCGAAAGTGAGTCTATACCAAGTTGGCAGAACCTTACGATGTGATCCTTAAGACTTTGGTTGACAATGGATATCTTACGCTTCCTGATAAACTTGGTAACTGGGATCCGATAAATAAGCCTGATTGGTGGAGGGAGGATCATTACTGGCATTATCACAGAAACAAGGGACATCCAACAGACAATTGTTTTAGGCTTAAGGATGATATTCAAGATCTTATTGAGAATGGCACAATCTCCACTGATGGCTTAACTAAAAATTCTGATCACACAGCTTTCAAAGATCCTCTACCTAAGCATGATAAGGGGGAAACCTCTCAAACACATAAGAAGAATCATGATGCTAAGATCAATTACACGTATCCTTCTAATACACTTGTGATCAACATGGTAGAGCCCATTGAGAGCATTCTAATGATGAGGTCTCAAGATGATAATAACACCAATCATGGTAAGCAAAAGTTAGTCTTGCAAACACGTGGTAGTTCATCTTCCCAAAGTGAGACACTAAATTCTATTACTAGGGGGCAAGCCAAGATTGTCCTTAAAACTGCACAAGATCCCAAGCAAGCTTTACCTTCCAAACAAGTGGCTCCTTTGGCCACCCCTAGCTATGATCTTGTCGAACATTTGCAAAAGACACCAGCATAGATATCTATCCTTGAGTTGCTTCGGTTATCCCCTTCACATAGAGAGATTCTTGATGAGACTCTACATACAACACGTGTTCCCAATGACATTGATCCGAATCAATTTTAGGCTATGGTCAACCACATTTCATCTCCGCTATCTCTCTCCTTTTCTGTAGAAGATGACATATCTATTGCTCACCCTCATAATCTAGCTTTACACATTGAAGTTCTAGTCTACAATACCCGAGTCTGCCAAGTCCTGATAGACAATGGTGCAGGGTTAAATATTGTTTCTTTCAATGTCATACAACAATTGGGTTTGTCAGAATTGGCTGTGGATTCCAAGAAGAAGATTACTATAAAATCATATGATGAGGTGGAAAGATCTTCCAAAGGTCTTGTCATGCTACCTATCTGAGTGGGCCCTATCACAAAAGATATTAGCTTCCAAGTATTGGACATCCCACTTGCATATAACATTCTTTTGGGTCATCCTTGGATCCATGACATGCAGGCTATTCCTTCTACTTATCATCAGTGCGTCAAATTTCCATACAATGGCACTGAGGTTGTGATTCCTAGAGACCATACTATTGCTATTAATGCTCTTGCTGCTACTAAAAAATTTGTTCCTCATAATGAACCTTTTGTTGATCCTAGTACATCTCTAGCTGCTGCTGAGAAATCACTTAAGATGATGAGCCTTGGTATGGGTGAATATACACTGGATTCCTTTTCTTCTATACCTGTTTCTCCTAGGTGATATGGGAGACCTTCTGATCAGATGAAGCCTTCCACTTCTGCTATGGTGATCTTTGATACCTTTGTTCCTTCATCCATTCCGTAGAAGCAGAAAGAGAAGAATGAGCTATTCAAGAGTGGATCTATAGAGAGGATTCTAGAAATACTCCCATGCTCAGTAATTCAGACACAGATACAGATGAGTCACCACTACACACTATAGCTCAAATGGGAGATGATCTTCCTTCTACTTCACTCCTTTGGGGAGAAGAATGTATATCTACTGATGATATGGCTGAGGCCTCTATGTCTAGAACCTATGTGCCTAAAGAATCATTGCACTATGATAGACAATGTCGCAACATTGCACGACTGCTACAAAGAGGTGATCTCTCACATAATGACACGAGTATCTCTACTTCTCAGCATCTTAAGTCTCTTCCAGAAGATCCTCCCATGATAGATATGGATGTTGATGTGGTTCATACCTCTTGTAACCCACCTGACGTAGTTGATGAGTCTCATGTAGGGTCTGATCAGTTTGTTCCCCGTATTGCCTTAGTAGACTATGTTGGTCCTTCTATGACAAATCTAGATCTAGCTACTTTTGGAGCCTACCCTATAGGCTCAACCTCTCTTGTCACCAGAGATGACATCCTTCACATAAATGCTATTGAACTAGTCACTTCATTTCATCTCACATCAACACCTGTTACTTCTTCCACCAGTGAACTAGCAACAAAAAAGATTGAATCAACAATCAAGTATCACAGTCATCACGTCAAAAGAAAAGAGCAATGGTCGGATGGCGAAAACCACATTGTGGTAGTATCCGCACCTAAGAAAAGTAAAAATAAAAATCTGCTCAAAAATAATGATTCTCAAATAAACGATGACAAGTTAATTCTCTACAAAAAAATGATGCACTACTTCAAGCACGATCTCATATCTGTTATACTTCAACCCATTCCTAGAGCTGAGAACAAAATTGCTAATGCCTTGGTTGCTTCGACATCCATCTTACAAATGAAAAAGCATAAATTTTGCTTCAAGTTCCTGGTGGATGAATTACGCTCCTATCTTCCACCTCATATTCCTCTTGCAAATCCACCACGCCATTCCTTCCGCCATCCCTTACACTTTGCCTTTGTCTCTGGTGACTTGTATAGGAAGGGTCTAGATGAAACTCTCCTTAAGTGTCTAGAAATAGAGGAGTCAGAAAAAGTGCTAGCTGAAATCCACGATGGCATATGTGGATCACATTCTAATGATCCTCTGCTAGCTCAGACATTGCTCAGGGCTGGTTATTATTGGTCGAACTGGTTGAGACATCCTATTGTCACAGTTGCAGCATTTGGGCCTGGGGCCTATCAGTTCTCTACATCAGAGGAAGCAGATTCTTGATGTCTGTTTCTGTCTGGGGCATTCTTTGTACATATTTTATGATCCTGAAAAAATACCAAAAAAATTCATATATGATGCTGAAAAAATCCTAAAAAGCATAAAAAGTACTAAAAAATGAGCATCCTAGTGAAAACCTAGTAATAGGCACTTTGATGTCTCACCAAAAAAATCAAAATATTCAAAAAATCAAAAAAATTGAAAAAGTGCTTTGGTGAAAACCTGGAAACAGGCACCTTGGTAGCAAAAATACAAAAAATTATAAAAAGTCCTAAAAAAATTGCAATAAATCTATCAAGTGGTGAAAACCTAGAAATAGGCACTGCTTGAGACCCTCTGCACCTATGTCTATCAGTCTTGCATGGCGCTCATTCGCTCCACTTCTCACTTTGCCTCTCCTAGCCTGGAATTGACTCTTGTCTTAGTCTAGGGGGCATACGATTGTTTTAAGCTTATCTTGGGTCTTTTTATGCATCTGAGTTTCTTAGGCACCTCGCAAATGGTGTTTTTCAACACCACCCCAACTGTGTTTTTCAACAATACCCTCACGTCGAGTGTTTCTCAACACTTATCAGATGTCCTATCCGCAGTCTAGATGATGCAATATTTCTCACTGGCAAATGCGATACTCAAAGTTTGACTCTATGACCTACACACACGCACTTGACTTGCTGAGATTTGTTTGACTTCATTTCTTTGCATGTTGTCTATGATGATTTCTTTGCTGAGTGTTCTCCCCCTATGATTGTTTTTGATGATGCATAGCTAGAAGACTAAGGGTATGAGAACATGTTTTATTTCTTTATCTGCTTGTGGGTATATTTTGTTGGTCCTCACTGTCATGAGCATTTATGCTGGTCTTACTTGCCACTATGGACCTACAAGGTATTATCCTTGACTGTTTTGCGAGTGCATGCTTCTAGTTATCCTGACTTTCATGTGTCTTGATACAAGCATAATCTCGCCATATCAAAATTTGGTAATCTCACTGCACTAGTCATCTTGACCTACATGTCTTTGATGCCTAGGTAGGATTTCCACATTTCTATCTGATATAGATCATATTCATATCTACATAGTTATGCTAGTGTGTATTGTATGATCTTGCGACGCTACCAATAATGCTCAATGATGAATATTAGATGTCTATTAGCATTGTGACCTTGCAAGTAAACCACTTTTCATGTCGCTTGCATTCTTAGGTTCATGTTAGTTAGTTTTGCATCTTGCATATGGAGAGAGCTCTCCTTTCATCTTTCATGGACTTGTTAATCAACTGTGCTCACCTTTCACTTCTTCCTGATCATGTCTTTCACTTCTTGTCTTTCATATCACATCATTTTCCTTTCATTTCAGGATCGAAACCAAAATCCAAGTTCACCTTGATCATCCAAATCACCTTTTCCCCCTCTTTCACGTAGTTGGCTAACCTTTTGAGGCCTGATCCTTCCATCTTCACTGGGGCATTCTTCACCTCTTCATCCCCATCTCTTTCAAACTTCCAGTCTTTACTTCACTTTCAAATCCCATGTTCAAATGCTTCCCCTCCATGGTGTTTACAGGTTGAGGGACTGATAGGTTCATGCCCCGTGTCGCATGTGTGGGGCATATCTTCACTGCTTGATGGTTATTCTATTTTCTTTCTTCGATTATGATTTCTAGTGATTTGATCATGCTGCTCTTGCTTCTACTTTCCCTCTACCTAGATTTCACTTTCGATCTCGAGGGGGTAGACACATCATATCTTATTGGCTATCTCTTTCCTAAGTGTTTAGTACTATCACTACCAGGCTGACCATGCAGGATTTTCTATCTCTCTGCACTTCATTCTTTGGAGTCGGATCGCTATTTGCTTGCCTTCTTGGCTATCTCTTGATTTCTTGGCTGATCTGAGTTGCTTTGTGATCCCAAATTGATCTCACATTTCAAATTCATTCTTTGACTACATGTGTTCCCAGATCGATCACACATTAGTCAAAGAGGGGCAAATGTATACACCTAAAAATGGTCACCTAGACTATTAGCCCCTTTTGCTAAATCATCAATTGCTTATTCTTGATCAAATCCTAGCTCTATCATTTATTTGATTATTTGCCTTGGGCTAACCATCTTATCCTAAGTCTTTATTTATTAAAAGGAATATTTCCTCCCCTTTTAATAAATAAAAAAAGCCCCCACTTTTCCTCTTATCCTAAGTTGCACAAATAAAGCATTATTCTTATTTTATAAAAAGGGAAAAAGCACTTTTTGTCTCATATGGACACAAAAGTCAACTCTTATTTTCTCATTGGAGGATATTTGTGCACATGGATTGCTCCTCTTTTAAGCTCCACCGTTGATTAAATCTTTTGCCTCTTAATCTCCATGGTCCATTTCTCCTCATTTCTTATAAAAGAAGATCTCTCTTCTTCATTCTAGATCCCCAAATTTTTATGCTAACTTTATGCTACAGGTTTTCTAGGTCACTTTGGAGCTTTTGGAGATTTGGAGCATTCTTAGCATCTACATCTCATTCTTGCATTCTTAGCTTAGCTTCATATTTATGCTTTCTTAGATTAGCTTCATTTCTATGCTCTAGATTAGCTCACATAGATTAATTAGCTTGGGTTGTAACACTTGCATATTTCCTTTCATAGCTTAGCTTGCATTTCCATTTCTAGCATAGCATTGCATTGCATTGCATTTTCATTCTTGATTCTCGAGGATATTGGCATTCTTTCCCTTGTCTTCATTGAATCTCCCATTGCATGGTTTACTAGCAAGGTTATAGGCTAAATAACTCTAGCTAAGAGCATTCTTAAAAACCCTTGCACTCCATGTCTAGGGAGCTATGGATCGATTTGTGAGGGCTCATTCTTGAGTTTCCTTGCATGTAATGATCCATAGAAGTGTGACACATTTATTGCACACAAGACATGATCCAGGAGGAAGGTCGATGAGGTATGATTCGATGGAAGAAGAAGATTGTGAACAACTAGAAGATGATGTAGATGATTATCATGAACAACAGTTAGTTGATGATGTTCCAGAGGCAAATTTTCTTAAAGAAGAAGAATATGATGATGATGATGATGCTACTGATGATGATGATGATGATGATGATGATGATGATGATGATGCTAATGCCGATGATGATGACGATGAAGATGACGACAATGGTGGTGGTGGTGATGATGTTGATGATAACGATGATCATAGTGATGAGTTGGATGAAGAAGAAGATGAATGACATGAATGAAATGTATAGTTACATGATCACTACTTAATCTATTTAATATTGATTTCTTGATAGAAATGTGTAGTTATGTGATCAATGCTTAATATAATTAATTCGTGATGTACCTTTTAATGTTTTTAATTCATATGGGATGCTTATGGTTTTTAATGTACTTTTGAGTATATGTATCATGAATTTTTTAGCTAACATAAGATAATTGAATTACATATGTAGGTACAAGAACCCCTTTCACAAGCATCCCACATAGTCTCATGGATCAACAAGTATAAGTCAATACACCCTATAGAGTTTAATGTATTTCACAATTTGCAAAATATCTTGCATTACTTGCTATCTCTCTCATTTGATGGAGTGCAGGTAGCAGCAAATAGGTATTTGTCAAATGTATCTTCCTCGAGTGAAGAAAGTGAGTCAAGTAGTATGTTTGAATTAGGAAGATCAACTAGAGGTCAAAAGACTAGAAGGAAATTTAGTAAACGCGTGAAATTTTCCTTGCTCAAGGGGGGTCATGTTCTTATGATGATGAGAGAAAAGGCAACATTGAGGTGCCCTCTAGGTACTAAAATCTATAGAAACTATGGGTCCCCAAGGAACTTCCTCCAATAAACATTGATTTTAGTGTTAAAGGAAAGATATATCATATTGCACCATCGTCAATACATGGTTTGGGCCTATTTTCCATAGATGGCATAAAGGTCTCTTAAAACAAAGTTATTGAATTGATGGAGTATGTTGGACCTTGTTACGATTACAAAAGTTGGATGCAAATTGTTCAATATAAAAAAAGTATGCATAGCTATGCACTCTCGACAAATTATATTCAACAAAAAGACAATGAGAAAAGTAAAAGAGTGGCTATATACATTGATGGAAGGCCAAAAGAATCAGGGAATATTGTAGGTTTTATAAATAGAATGCGACCTCTATCAACTATTAAGCAACCCAATTGCATATTTGAGGCACGTGAGGGAAATCATGTATTTGTATGTGCGATAAAATCAATAAGTGTAGGGGAAGAGCTACTTATTCATTACAATTTGAATCGCATAGATACAAATGATGTCACTATCACTGGGGTATAGGTACATACTATGTACCACTAAATAATTGAGTTTTTTTGCCAACCACATTTAGAGAGTCTCCTCACCATCCGCCTCATCTCCATTATCATCTTCTAATAAAATTTATTAATTTAGTCCTTTCTAATTATTGGTTAACTTTAAATAATAACACAAAGCCACAATATGGAGCAACCACGTAGAGGGGATAATGATGATCGTGCATGCACTTCTTCCTAGTAGGTAAACCTCTTTGTTATTGTACTAAAAATTAGATGGAAGAAAAATGTTAAATTATTATTTTTAATTATATTCTTTTCATCAATGTTTCAGATTAATTCTAATAGTGTTAGTAATATTGTTGTCATAGATAGGTGGTCAGTAGAGAAAGGGAAAGGAACCCACAGTCCCTGAAGAGGAGTCCTTTGACAAGGACCTAGCTATTGATTTCACTACTTTTGATGACCCGACCTCTGCAATTAAAAAATGCCTCCACTAAATTGGAAAAAGAGGGGCTGAATTGACATCTATATTCCCTCCAACTCCTGAATCACAAAAGAGGGAAACTAAATTGATGCACCTATCTCAAAATTACAGAGTAAGTATTGATGTTATTTTTAATTATAACAAAAGTTCAATAATACTTTTTATTTTATACTAGTCTTTTATGTCATTAAAAAATAAGCAGATGTGTTGCTTTTACAACTTTTTTTGCATAATTTTGATCCTCACGGCCATGATGGGGGTACTGCAGCTAGTTCAGGTAGATCGCATGTTGGACTATATTTTTTTTACTCTCTAACAATATTGTCCATGATAATCACTGCTTTTATTATTCTCTAACAATCTTATTCTTCAACACGTGTCAATGATCATTTATTATCTCTGCCTCATGCGATGGCAGACTCAGATGTACTGTGTCCTGTCATGTCAGCAACATGTAGCATGGCCAAAGATGCCATGGAACCACCTACTTGTACACAAATTTTATTTTCTCTATCATTATATATATGTTTATTTCCCTTGAAGTGTTCTTTCTTAGGGCCATTTCGTAATGGATTCAATTTATGCAACAAGGGATGCATCACTTGATGGTGATTTTCTTGGATGTACTAGTATTCCTAGTACAAGAATAGTGAAGGATTTCATATTCCTTGTGAGTGATGAAGAAGGAGTTCCCTTGAAAATAGAAAAACTTCCAGGTACTTTAAAGATTGGGCCTTTCTTTTACTATACAATCATATGTTAATTACACCTTGCATTCAATATGAGAAGCTTACATCTATTATATTCTTATTTTATACTATTATATCCTTCAACTAATGATCCCATGATTATTTTGTAGGGAATGATGTTTTTTTATGGTAAACTTAATGATGAGTGTTTGCAAATATTCAGGCCCACCATCTGTATAGGGTGGAACATCATATCCAAACTAAAACCCCAATACACTATTTTGATTTCATATCATTGCTAGGATAGTTATCATTACATCCATTTCTTAAACTATAGTAAAGGTAATTTCACTTCATTTTTAATCTAACACTATTTTTTTTCTTAAAAGATGGAAAACCCAAAATCAAAAGTTAAAGGATGCTCTCATAGAGAGTATGACAAACTTTTTTGGACCTCGTGCATTTGAGAAGGGTAAGCTCCTTCAGAAAGCTAGGTTATGTTTAAGGTATATTAGGGACTAGTACAGGTGTACATTAATGAAAAACCCAAATTACCAATGCCCCCCTTGCATTCTTGATTTAGAGTGGAAATCTCTTATTCTGGATGTGATTGAGAAAAATGAAATAAAAAAAGGAAATACACCACTAGAGAACAAAAGAAGGTATGTGATACTATTAAGAATCTAATTGTGTACTAAATACTCTTCATATTTATATGAACAAACATATTTCAATCTCTTCATAGATTGTCTGACACATCAAAGGAAACAAAGGCAAGACTCCAAAAGCATGGGCAACACAAGCTAGGCTCTGGCGGTTATTCCAGACTTTCTATACGAGTTGTAAGTGTTAATATTGTTAGAATTAAATGAGGAAAAATACAATCTGTAGATGGATTTTAACACTAAAATTAATACTTTGATCTTATAATATTTATTTATAATTTGAAATCTTTTTTTTTTTTATGAAACAATAAAATAAAATTTGACGATACCAAGAAAAAATGTAGGGTGCGGAGTTCAATAAAAGTCTCATAGAAGAGGACAAGAGAATTGGCTTCCAACAAGGCTACAAATCCATGGCAGAAAGAATAAGAAGTGCACAACGTTCTACTAATGGATCCATCACGATAAGTAAGATAAATAGATGATATTTCAAATTTAATTATTTACCAATTAGTTTATTTGATGTTAAGTTCCAACATAAAGTGAGTAAATTTGTTTTAAGTAAGAAAACAATGATAACATGAATGCGTATGAAATTGAAATGCAACCTGCTAATTCTGGTTGTACACAACCTGTGCATGTTGATGACAATGAGGATGTGCATCAGAGTAATACAAGTAAACATCTTAAATTGATTGGTGTAGCAATACAAATTTAATTGCAATTGGTGTTTGGATTAATGTAACAATTTGTATTGCAACTGTAGAGAGTGTAGAGGCTAATGTTAATGAGCAGGTTGAAGTTGAGGCCAAGGCCAGAAAAATTGACCTTGATGTTGATGACATGACTAGATCAAGTAAAGAGCTATACGATTATGGCCTTTAAAGTACTAAAATACTTTAAAATGTTTTTAATGTTTTTAATTATAATAAAATGTTTTTAATTTAACCCTTTTATATGTTATTGCAAGTGACCCCCCTTTGCATCAATAGAGAACTAGGCATGCATTGAGATCTAATGAGAGGGGAGATGATCATGATGATATCGATGCTCCTCTTAGCGATTACTTCTTAAAAACTAGAAATCAAAAGAAAAAAATAAATGATTGTCATCTATGCACCTTAATTGATAATGCCAATGAATTTAATTATGTGGTATTGAATGTTGATTAATTTTATAATGTGTTAATGAAAGTTATCGTGTGATAATTAATGAATGTTACATTATATTAATGTGTTAATGAATGTTAATGAATGCTATCGTGTGATAATTAATGAATGTTACATTTTATTAATGGATGAAATAATGATTGAATGTTAGATGTTAACATGGAATTTAGAGTGATGTTAGGGGTGGGTGGGGCCAAATGAGCTTCCACCTTCACATGGTTGGCCCTGTTTAGTACATAATATAAAACTATTCTCGAAACAAAGTGAAGCTCAATAAGATTGTTCCTTATATAGGGTCTCAAGTGTAGCCTTTATCCCACTCTCAATATTGCAAGGCTTCAAGTGGTATTCTGAGATTGGTTTCTCCATCTCCCATTGATATCTTGTCTTTCTCCTAAGAACTCTTACCGAGCTCTAATACATGGATGAACAGAAGATGTCCCTTACAGGCTGCACATATATAATATGGTAGATCTAGGGAACAAATATACTACAACATAGAATGAGTCAACTTGAATCTATGGTTTCTTCATTCATAATGAAAATTCAAATTAAAAGCCATATTTTAGATTTAATATTCATATTCTTCTTCATCATGATCATATCCACCATGGTCAGCATTTGGTTCAACTTCATTTGAACCACACTCCATGTCGGGTACCATTAGGCATGGAGTGTGGTCATACCCATGTTACCATAATAATGAGTTAGCCTATACAATTATGAATAAAATACCTCATGTATCATACTATAATATTGCAGGTGCACCCTAGATTGGCCCAAGTACCCAAGTTCCTACCAAAGGAACCCAAGTTGAACCCGGAGGAGAACAAAAGTAGAACCAGAACCCAGCCTCAAACAAAGAACCAGATAACTTGTCTTTTTTCTAATTCAAGTTTATTTCTGAATTCTTCTTCAATTCCAACCCATGACTTTGTTAAGATGATGAATGTTGTCAATGCCTTTATTACCAAGGAATCACCACCTACCATTAATGAATATTAATGATCATTATTTCCTAAGGGTAATCATTGTTTGTGTATTTTGATCAGCCAAGTCTTTGGCTATGATTTGCATGCTGTGAGGTTTATCAAAAGTGGGGGTATGACATGCTGGTTGGATTATAACATATTGATACTTACACCATGAAGAACACAAATGATTAAACAAAAAGAGAGGACCAACTGAACCATCTTGTGGTCAGTCTACATTGAGAAACAACATCAAGACTCAAGAATCAACACAAGAAAAGAATGAATGTGAAGCTTACATAGGTAAACAAAAATTTAACTCTGGAAATTATTCAATCTGGCCAATTCAGCTATACTAGAACTCAATGAATTCAAGATACATCAAATAGAAGAAAAGTTTCTTCAAGACCATGAATGATCAACAAAATTCCATGATTATATTGAAAAGATTTTACATCAGAAAATAAAACACTAATCTATATTATCATTAAGCCATAAAATATGTCTTTAAAGTTTAGAAGCATCACAAAAACTTTCAAGAAACATAGTACTATCCAAAATGAATACCCTCCAAATGATTATGATTATGTTGATGTTGATGTCTATAATTTATGTATAATGATTATGATGATGTTGATGTTGATGTCTATAATTTATTTCACTTACTGATGCTTTCCTAGATTGAATTTTGAATTGCCAGGCTGGCAAATGCCTTTAAAGTTTAGGGTTTGTTCTGCATGATACTCTTAATTATAGCTAAAATGCAACTCAACATATTTTTGATGCTGGGCAACCCACTATAGAAACTCATCTGTGGGTGAAATTTAATGTTGTGAATCTTGGCATTGTTAATGTTATTACTTTTCCTCACGTTTCATATTTGTGAAAATGTTTCTTGGCACTATCTTCTTTTTCAATTCCTATATTTGTAGCTTTTTAGATCATTAACATAAGAATTACATGTCTTTGTTCAAAGTTTATTCTAACACTATATTATATCTTATTCTTATTACAATGTTCTTTGTTGTGGGGTAGGAGGTCAATCTTCATTATCTTCATTGTGGAGGATAGTGAAGATTTCTCTGACAAATAGCAGGTCTTCTTTAGTATCTTATAATAACATGCTAAACTGATAAAGGTGTTATGTGCATTTAATCTACCAATTACTAATAGATTAAGCATATTATTACTATGCTTAACGTTCCATTTAAATGCATTTATCACAAAAAACAAATTTACAAAACTGAACCAATGACATGTTTACAACAAAGGTCTCCAAACTTATTTCTTTCCCTTTCAATGGTTTCCAAGATGTGTTGAGGAGTTTGCTCCTTGTTTAATGTTAACTATTCATGTAAAATCTACTCATACAATAGTGAAATTCTATGTGGAAGGGATGGTTGATAGTGTTCCTTGAGGGAAGGGGGGTTGTGAAAGACTTGTTATCATTTTATTGTGTATTTCCAATATGTTTGGATGTAGGGTAGACTAGGAGAATGAAGGATCACTCATTGATTGCATGATAACCCAGTTTTGAAGGGTCATTGGTTAAGGGGACAGTCAAGGTCTAGATGATTGGGCCATTAGAGGACCCTATTTATTTGTATTAATTTCTATTCAAATTAGATGCATGGATTTCTTATGAATTAACGGCTTCTATGTATCCTGCAACTACATCTGTAAATCTGCATATACTTCTCTAGGGTTGTAAGCCACTTAGGGATCAAAATAGAGAAAATAAATCAAAATCATTCTTTCTCCTATTTCCTTTTAACAAAGTCTCAACTATCAATGATACAATACATTTGATGCCCTAAGTGATTAATACAAATGGCGCTTAGCTAGAAGCTCACAAACTGTTCATTTGATAACCACAGTAAACATTTCAAAAAAATGGATATCCTTGAGCACAAGTACCAATAAAATCAAATAATGGAGTTAAAGCATGGGCTAGGGCATGACACCAGTAGAATGTGGTCATTTCAGTTAGCATCTTAGTAATATACAATGGTTTCATTAAACGTGCCAGTAATATCGACAAACGTGAATCCAAACATTTGAAAACCAATGGCATGTTTACAACAAAGGTCTAATAGAACTCCCAATAATTCTTAAACATACTTTATTTGATATGATGAATTCTTAAAAAATTAAGGTTGGAGTAGACATATTTATCACACATTTTTTAGTGTGGTACACAGAAGATTTTGCTAGGTCAAATCTTCCTTTGTGCTAGTAGTCTATAGAATTAGACCTTTATTAACAACTCAGCATATTAGATAGCTAGTATGTTTAAGAATTGTTGGGACTAGTCCTTTGGTGTGTATTAAATAGAATAGAATTTTTAGTATATTATTATCATTTTATTTCTTTGTTGTAAATGTGCCATTGGTTCAATTTTTAAACTTTGCTGTTGTATGAGTGGATTGTCCAAGAATAGTTAACATTAAACAAAGAGCAACTCCTCAACACATCTTGGAAACTATTGAATTCAATAATAAATGAAACCTAACACAAAAACTATTACTTCCATTCACTTCTACCAAGATAAAGAATTTAATCCATTCAACATTACATATAATTATTAGACATTTACATTTCCTGACTGTGTAGAAGAACAATCACGACCAAAATGATAAAAAGTACTTTCACCCTTGCACAAGCTATTCCAAACTTCAAGTAAAATGAGAAATATGCTATATCAAATCATTCATATTCATAGTAAACATTCAAAGGATCATTTTTTCAATGAACCCTCTGACTGTACCCCTACGGTAGAGAAAGGAAACTTCAAAATAGAGAAAGGAAACTTAGTAAAACCAGTCTATGTCATTGTTTGTGAGGGTACAGTCATGATAAGTGCCTCTCAAACCTCTCCAAATATGTAAGATTGTCTTTAAATACTTTTTTTATCTCTTCTAAACATTAACCAAATCAAACCTACATTTGAATCCACACACAATAACCCCAAAATGAAGGGTTTTGTATCCTTTACTGAATCTCACTCACTAATAACGCATGGATAGTCAAACCAGTAGTCTCCAAAGCATTCAATAAGTGAACTATGAATGTTTGAAAACTTTCCTCTCAACTTCCCCAACCACTCCTAATCAGTTAGAGGGATTAGTTGAGTGTTTATACACTAAAACTTCTCATGCAACTCCCAAAATTTCTCATACAAAATACAATTAAATCCAGTATGCCAAAGGACTAGTCCCAACAATTCTTAAACATACTTTATCTAATATGATGAATTGTTAATAAAGGTATAATGTACAATGTTCATGCCAGTAATATCAACAAACGTGAATCCAAACATTTGAAAACCAATGGCATGTTTACAACAAAGGTCTAATAGAACTCCCAAAAATTCTTAAACATACTTTATCTGATATGATGAATTCTTAAACAATTAAGGTTGGAGTAGACATAGTTATCACACAATTTTTTGTGTGGTACAAGGAAGATTTGGCTAGGTCAAATATTCCTTAGTGCTAGCAGTCTATAGAATTAGACCTTTATTAATAATTCATCATATCAGATAAAGTATGTTTAAGAATTTTTGGGACTAGTCCTTTGGTGTGTATTAAACAAAACATAATTTTTAGCATATTATTATCATTCTATTTCTTTGTTGTAAACATGCCATTGGTTTAGTTTTAATCTATTGGTGTCGTGCCCTAGCCCATGCTTTATCTCCATTATTTGATGTTATTGGTGCTTGTGCTCAAGGATATCAATTCACCATTTTGAAATGTTGACTATGGTTATCAAATGGAAAAAATAGAAAAAAAAAAATTAACACAAATTTTTTTTTACAAAACTAAACCAATGGCATGTTTACAACAAAGAAATAGAATGATAATAATATGCTAAAAATTCTATTCTATTTAATACATGCCAAAGGACCAGTTGTATGAGTGGATTGTATTTAATACATGCCAAAGGACTAGTTGTATGAAATTATCAATCACATAGCATTTCACTGTTGTATGAGTGGATTGTGCAGGAACAGTCAACATTAAACAAGGAGAAAACTCCTCAACACATCTTGGAAACCATTGAATTCAATAATAAATGAAACCTAACACCAACACTATTCCTTCCATTCACTTCTACCAAGAATAAAGCATTTAATCCATTCAACATTACATATAATCATTAGACAGTTACATTTCCTGACTGTGTAGAGGAACAGTCATGACCAAAATGATCCAAACATTCCAAAATAGTGAATCGATATCCTTGAGCACAAGCACCAATAACATCAAATAATGGAGATAAATCATGGGCTAGGGCATGAAACCAGTAGAATACGGTCATTTCAGTAAGCATTCATGATCAAATTAAATGCAATGCATTTGAAATTTGCGGTTGATTATGATGCCAGAGGCTCAAAAGACATTGCTTGTCAAAGATACCAATCAAAGATGAAGAAATCACATACCTTCTCTCATGCTCAGCTTTCACAAAGGAATATTTGATAGCCAAATCTTCCTTGTACCACATGAAGAACATTGCATTGGTTCAATTTTGTAAATTTGTCTTTTGTGTAATTAGTAATTGGCAGATTAAATGAAGATAACACCTTTATCAGTTTAATTAGCATGTTATTATCATATCAGATAAAGTATGTTTAAGAATTGTTGGGAGTGGTCCTTTGGCATGTATTAAACATAATATAATTTTTAGCATATTATTATCATTCTATTTCTTTGTTCTAAACATGCCATTGGTTCAGTTTTGTAAATTTATTTTTTGTGTTAAATGCATTTTTCGTGAGGAGGCATCTTCTTCTGAGGAGATTGATGAAGATTGTGCACCTCAAAAACCAATTCATAAGGTACCAATCATGTTTTCTATTCACTTATATTTTTAGATTGGTAAATCTCCTTATAAGTTTCATGTCCTTTCTTTTGATTACTATGGATGAGATATATATCTTACATTTAACATTCAACTTCTTTACATTTTAGAACATGTAGTGTATTTTTTGAGGATTTTACCAAATCAACTTTTAACATAAACCAAAAACACCAAACTCATATCTTGCCCTTTCAACTTGACAAAATATTTGCATTTGACCAATAACTACAAGCAACTAAATGATAAATCCACATACTTGTATCTTTGTAAAATACCTGAAACATCAAAAAGATGGCTAAGTGGCTACCGCCATGATTTTTATCTATTGAATATGGGGAAAAAAAGAACTAAAAAGAATTGAATAGAAAACATGATTGGTCATTTCAGAGAGCATTCATGATCAAATAAAATACAATGCCTTCTCTCACACTCGATCAGCTTTCACCCGCTCATTTTCTCCCGCTCCTTTTCTCTACAATCAAAATAAAATGATTTGGTCATTTCAAAATAGTGAATTGATATCCTTGAGCACAAGCACCAATAAAATCAACTATTTTGATCTGTGGGTACCCTAATGTTGGCAATAGTTCTTTTATTAATAATATTACTCTACAAGCTTGAAGAAGTGGTATATTTTGGCAAATGAAGAGTGGAAAGATGATGATATTCTTAAGATCATGGATGGACACAATGTTGCACACTTTATTGATCCAGATATCTTATAGAGGCTTGAAGAATTGGAGAGGGAAGAAGGGCTTAGGATGGAAGCTAAGGGTGATGAGGATGATGAGATGGGGGAAGTGGATTTGAATCTTGATGAAAAGGAAGCTCTGGCTGCAATTAGGAAGAAGAATAAGATGCTTATCGTCGAACACAAATTGAAGAAGAGTACTGTAGAGAGCAGGTCTACCATACCAAGGAAGTTTGACAAGATTAAGGAATATGCCTTAAATAGAATGGGAAGACATCTTTCTAGCTGGGGCCTCGATCCTTCGACAATTGGGGTAGGATCCAGACCTAGGCTAGAAAGATGTCTTCCTTTCTATTGTGGATAGGCTCTACTATTGCAACAACTATAGACTATGATGTAGATATCACAACAGCTAAGAAACATAAATGTAGGCATCATGGTCACAATTTTATAAAGACACAACATAATTGAGTGGTATACCCAGATGATGAAAAGAAACCACTACTCCTCTAGTTCCAAGTTGACACTGCAGAATCTAAAAACCATAGATAAGGAATAAATTTAGAGAGCGGAGGAGGGCCATAATGACCAAAATAATATAGGGTCCTATATTATTTTGGTTTTTATGAATCTATATTATTTTGGTCATTATGGCCCTCCTCCACTCTCTAAATTTATTCCTTATCTATAGTTTTTGGATCCCGCAGTGTCAACATCAAACCAGAGTAGTGGTTTCTTTGCATCATCTAGGTATACCACTCAATTATGTTGTGTCTCCAAAAATTTTTGACCATGATGCCTACATTTATGTTTCTCAGTTGTTGTGTCCTAGGACCCCTTATGACCCTTTATGACCCTTTACAATCCCTAAGAATACATCTTAGAGGTCTTAAAATGTCGTAAAGAGTCATAAGAGGCTCCTAGGAGGGGCCAAATGAGCTTCCAACTTCACGTGGTTGGCCCTATTAAGTAGATAATGTTAAACTATTATCGAAACAAAGAGAAGCTCAATAATTTAAGGTCTCAGTCCATGGATATGCTGAAAAAATGATGGGAATCAATGATGGAGAGTTTTTAGATTCTAAGAAGATGTATATGGAGTGGAGGCAAGATTGATTACCAGTGCAAAAATGATGATTCAGTAACCTACGTCTATAAAACCTTCACAAATATCCCTTCTTTGGCCTCCACTCATACCTCTTCTCAGAATCTAAAAATTTTGGATACTGTTTCTCATCCATGCACGAAATGTGCTAGTGATCGTATAAAATTACTTTAGGCCTCTAGTATTGATGAGCTGCACAAGTGTAAAATGTTTTTGTGAGATTGGGATCAATTATATTGGATACTATGCAATGTACATAAATGAAAGGTGGTGATTATTCTTGATGATTGACAGGTATAAGTCTTCCAGACCTTACCTAGTAGCTAGGACTAAAGATAACACAGCTCAAGAGACCATCATAGTTGGTCTCTTTCTTCGGTCTATATTATTGACAAAATGTTTTACCTTTCATTAGCTCATCAAATTCAAGGATTTGAAAGAATTTAATAGAATATTTTCATGTATAACGTACATTATTTTAGTTTGACACTGAATGAATTTATATACTTCACACACTTGTATACTATGAGGATGGCCATAAAGAAGCATCCCCTCCCATGGCTTGAGTAATGTAGGCCATGGGAGGGGATGCTTCTTTATTTCCATCCTCATAGTATATGAGTGCTCAAAGTAGATAAATTCATGCAACGTCAACTTAAATAATATATGTTATCATGAAAATATTCTATTAAATTCTTTCAAATCCTTGGATTTGATGTGCTAATGAAAGATAAAACATTTTTTCAATAAGATAGACTGAAGAAAGAGACAACCTATGATGGTATCTTGAGATTTCTTTCTTTTAATGTGCATATTCATCACTTTTTTGACACTAAAGAAAATTATTTTGATGGTGGTGCTATACATCTGACGGAGTATCTCGTTGGACTGTACTACCACCCATCACTTGGCCAAAAAGTAATTGCAATAGGAATGTTATATATCTGATGGGTATACCTTTCAGAGATATACTACCATACCGTCACTCTTCCAACCAGTCAAATGTCAAAGATATCTACTTTTTGACAGATATGTGTGACAGGAATACTATAGTACCAATAGGTCTATCTATCAGAAAGTACCCATTTTGACAAGTAATTGTGATAGCCATGCTATGTCTCCAATGGGTGTTTCTGTCAGAGAATTATTGCCCACTCATCACTATTGTGACAGATATGTCCGATGGGATACCTACATGGGTTTTTGGATTTCTGATAGGTTGACCATAAGAAATGCCATAACAAAAATGGTATTCATGAGCAAGTTTCTGACAGAATAGGGTGTCAGAAAAATGATGGGTATCTCTTCCATCATCATTTCCAACACAAAAATGCCGACGGACACATATGTCAAAATGTCGACAAATAGGTGTGGAAAATCCAACAATTGGCTGTCAGAATTTGGCCTCAAATGTACTAGTGGAAGGCCCTACTTACTGCTGAATGGACTCTACATTCTCTACCTATGTTGCATCTTATTTTTCCACCTTTGAGGAGTCCTCACTACCTAAGCCATCAACCTTCACCTGTAATATTCCTTAAAACTAATTTTATCTAAAATGTATGAAAGAATCTTCACCACCTTTTCAAGTTCATTTTCAATCTTAGCATCATCTAGTTTCCTCATGATGTCCTTTACAACATTATCAAAAAATAAAGAGAGTAAGTCTGTAATCAAGATATCCTCATCTGATTTATTATAAAATACATCAAACCCCTCCTTTAGAGCCTTATTATATTGCTTATTGTCCTAAGAACACTTGAGAACATAAATATTGTGCTTGTCATGAAATTCAATAAGCTTCCTTATAAGTTCTTGATCCTAAGTTCCATTGGAATCCCTCCTCCCATAAAAACTAGCCACTACCTAGTTAAAATATTATGTTCCTTCCATAGTGGCCAAATATTCCAAAGAGTTTGCAATTGGATCCAAGGCATGGGATAGATAATCATTTGTCTTGTCAGCCTTAAACAAATCCAAGGGACTGAAACCCTTTTCCAAAATTTTCTCCTTATAATTATGAAGTAATTCTTTTTCTAATTTAGATAATAAATTTATATCATTGTCAGCATGCAAATAATTGGAAACTCTATCCTTCTCAAGTTGAAAACATTCCTCAACCTTCAACAAATTGCTTTTCAAGATTAGAAAGTTTCATATTCTTCTAACATTGGTTTTTCAAAGTCCTCCACATAGTGATCCATGCAACCAACTCTACATCTTTTATCTTTGTTGCATCTTGATCTCCATCATAATCGAGTACTCTAGCTACCATCTTAAACTAATATCTTCCCACTACCAAAAAATGAATTTTTAAATGATTAACCAAAATTCACTAGTAAATTTGTGTCCTTTTTTTTATGGCTATCCACTGCAATTCTATCACCACACCATTGATCAAGTGACACTAACCACTGTTGCAGTTTTAGTGATGATAGCACTGATAGCTATGATGTCTATCGTAATTATGATGACACACACCATCGCAACATACAGGGTAAAAGGGCTTGCCAACATGGTCAGAGATGGTCAAAATGCCATTAGGAGTTATTGTTTTTTTCATAATTATGACGTCTGTGTGATATAAATGTTGTATAAGCGATGACTACCCGTCGAATAGTTTTGAAAAATAGTCATCATGTTGAGTGCTCTGTTGTCGGTCATAATTTGACTATTGTTGGGACTTATTGTGGGTGTCACAATTATGACATTTGTGCGATGAAAATTTTGTTCAAGTGACAATTTCCTGTCGGAGCATTCCAATAGATATCTATTTGTATCCAGTGCTATGTTGTCGGTCTTTATTTGATGACTGTTATTCTAGTGCTTCTCTTTGTTTTGAGAATAGTTTAACATTCTCTACTTATCATGCATGGTAACAATTATTTGGAGATACAACATAATTGGGTATATACATAGATGATGCAATGCAGTCACTACTCCTCCAGTTCTAAGTTGATAGTGTAGGGTCCAAAATCCATCATTATCTATGGTTTTTGGATCCTATAATGTCAAATTAGAACCAAAGGAGTAGTACTATTTGTGTTGCATCATCTGGGTATATCACTCAATTATGTTGTATCTCTAAAGAATTGTGACCATGATGCCTACATTTATGATTCTCAGCTATTGTGAGATTTAAAGTCTTGTAAGGAACATCGTGTCTATGTAAAACAGTGTAGGATCATCACCAAATGGCTGATGGTGATTGATGAAGAAGATTTGAAAATAATGATTGATCCAATTCAGATGGTGCAAAAATTTCAAATCTTCTTCATAATCATCATCAACATGGCCAATTTTGCAAAACTAATTCTACATACACTAAATTTTGCATACTCCTTATTTTATTCTGGGTTGATATTGTCAGAAATGGTCTTTCTTGAATGGAATGACTCATTACTTGTACATTGACTACAATGTTGGTGGAAGAAGGATGATTTGTTTGCAACCTGTAGATACAGACATTGAACAACCATTTTCTCAACTCTAATTTTCTCAACACAAAGCGACATTTATCATAGCCATAGAAACATGATTATTTTTAAATGGAATACACCAAGGAGTACTATAAAAAATATTAACCATTTACAATCATCAATAGCAAACCTAAATCAAATAGCCTATTTTTTTATTAGCATGTGTAGTCTCTGTGTATATGAAAAATGAATGAAATATCAAGCTAAAATAAAATAATGAACAAAAATTAAAATTCAAGGCCTAATTTATCAAGAGAAACAAACAATGTGAAACCCCACAATCAAAAACATGAAACTTAATAAAAAATACTACAAAACTTGATTGGGACAATGGAATTTACAAAGGAAAGGTGAGAGGATCAATCAAACAATCAAAAAAAGAAACACATTTTTTCAACAATGTTCAAAATCCTATCACCAAGCACAGACATAGGAAATAAAAAAGGGACAAAAGACAAGAAATAAGAAAAATCATTAGGACTATAGAAAAATCATTAAGACTATAGAAAATCAAGTTCTAGAAATGGACAATTTTGATGCTTTGCCATTACAACAATTGAGCATTCATCATTTGGTACTTCTTGGTGTATTCCATCTAAGTATGTTAGGCACAAAAAATTCCATTTAGATATTTAAAATTTTTTTCTAGTAATGATTTGGGGAATGCAATCATGAAAAGTATTCTCTAATCACACAACCAATGAATAAATATTCAAATGCCATTTTCTTTAACAATTTCTTTAACAATTGAAATGTCTCAAGTAGACAAGATTCTCAATGGAACTATTTTGATGTCATATAGATATAAATAGGAGATTTGAGTTGATCATCCTTCACCTGTGCATATAAGAGTTGACCAGAGAATGTATATTCATAGGTGACAAACATGTAGATTTGACCAAGCATTACTGGGAGCTAGACCCTACAACAAATGGACTTGTGATGATTTTCACAATAGTGTTAGGAATGAATGCTAAAGTGTTTGGTAGACATTCTTTAGCAGTTGTTGTTGCATTCAAGACTATGATTGTCATTGATGTCAACACAGTGATTTACCGAAGACTTGCAGAGAAGTAGACAGAGTTTGGATTAGTGCATGTGGGTTATTACAGTTGGAGCTATGCAATGTCAAGGTTATACTCTTTGATATGTCATAGTCTATGGTTAAGAGTGCATACATTAATTCATTGATTCATGAAAGTTATGATCATTTTTGTGGAAGCAATATTCAAGCAGTGTTCCTGAGTAGCAGTTTGTGGAAATCAGATGATATCTCCTAATCGAGATGGAATCTAGTTTTGCGCAGTTAAAGGGAAGTTGAAGACACATTGATAGTGACATGGATGATAATGCAAACTTTTAGGTCACATGAGTGAAGATTTATTGTATTTGGAAGCCAACAGTTTTGTGTAATTTTGGTGTAGCGTGTGGAAACTTTTATTTTGTAATTGTCTGCTGACTCATTTGTAATTATTTGAGTGTGGTATAAATGAAGGAATGTATTTCTTTGTTGTAATGTAGAAGTATGAAGTTTTAATGTGAAAGTCTGTAATTATGATATGGTAGCAGCAGTTGTGATGTTTTATGCATGAAGTGAAGAAAAGAGATAAGTATGAAAGCAAATTTGTGAAGGAAGACATGCGAAGTACAAAGATCTAAAATTGAGATTTGATGTAACAGTGAGTGTGGTTTGGCATAGTTAGAGAAGAGGTAACATATTATTCTATTGAGTAATGCAAAGATTATTTGGACAATGTGTTTAGTGATCTTACCCTGAAGCTGTTTGGGCAGTGGGTCCTTCTATCTTCCATAACTCTTAACAGGGTTAGAATATTTTAACAGGGATTCAAAATATCCTAACAGGGATTCATACGTACTGAATGTATTTCATAAGACTCCTAACAGAGTCCATCCTCTCACAAGGAATATTCATATTAGTGCATCTTTTGTGGGCATCATTCCCACCGGGGTTTACTCTTTGATCAAGAGGTTCCCTAGTCAACATATCTTGTGTCATTGTGTTATTGTGTATGAATATCTTTCTATGGTTGGTAGTTATATTTCTTATATGGTTTAATTCTATTGAAGATGATAAAAGTTATAATTATCTGATAATTGATTCACCCCCCCCCCCCCCTCTCAGTTATCTTGGTGGACTTTACTTTCTAACAATTGGTATCAGAGTAGTAGGTCCTTGAAAAAGAAGTTTAACAACTTAAGAAGATCCATGGTGAATTTCAGGAAAGAAAGCCCTAAGTTTGATGGAGTAAATTTTGATAGTTGGAAAGAAAAGATGAAGACACACCTATTATGTTTAGGACTAGGTTATTGGTTGATTACAAAGAATAATAAGACTATCATTGAAGAGGACAATCTTGAAACATGTACTGTAGAAGAGAGAGATCTATTCATGTGTAACATACTTGCAAGAGAAGCACTTTTGACAACACTTCTGGAGAATGAGTACAGTCAGGTAAAATATTTGAAAAAATCTCATGAAATTTTTGGAATTAGGAGAGATAGGTACTGAGAGGGGAGGGGTGAATTAGTTCAACTTTTACTTGTAAAACCTTTCTGATCTATAACTGAATACTATGATAACTGATCAAAATAACTGGAATACAATTATATAAATCAATCATCTAGTTAACTTAAGAAAGTAAACAACATGAAATCAATATGACAATCACATAACACAAGTATTTTGGTAACGCAAAAACCCTTGTTAGAAGGTAAAAACTGCAGTGGGGATGACACCCACAAATTCTTCACTACTATAGATAGAAAAGGTTTTCCTATTAAAGCTACAAGTTTTGATCACTTTTGGTGATCTTACCCTATTAGGAGTAACATATTAGATCAGCTAGATCTACCTAGTTATAGGATTTAAATAGCACTAATGAAGTGTGTACTTGGTTAAGAGATTTACAGAAGACTGTTAAGTCTACTCTGTTAAGAGATTTGTCAAAACTCTATCACAATTGTAAGAAAGTAATAGGTAATTTATCTGCTAGTTGAAAACTCAATTGTCTAAAATAGATCTATAAGTGCTCATCAAAATATCACCTTATCTGTGATGGTTTTCTACTCTTTTGTGCTCGGTAGCCTTGTCTGATTCTGCTCAATCTAATATCCTCTATGCTCTGTTCTGCTCGGTAAACTGATTGTCTTGAAGATAGGCAATGTCTTCAAGTGCTCCTTGATTCATATATATTAGTTCACCAACCTCATAAAAATGGTGTGAACATACAAAATATATAGTGTTCTATTTTGCCACCTAAGCAAAAATTAGGTTACAAAAATAATCATAACCCTAAGATCTACGGTGCAAAATAACTTAGATCAACTATTACAATAAGATAAACATTACATTTAATGAGTATCTATTTACAATAAATGCTCCTTGATCTTGGTAAACCATTTTATGATCTTTTATAATTGTTTGCATAGAATATTGTGTCATTTCAGATTACTATACCATTTTTTATGCTCATCAGTAAACACTGTATAATCTATTTAGTGTATACTATGATGCTCGGTGTTTACTGACCATCGGTGTCGGTGTCGCTGGTGCTCAATTAATTGTGTGATGCTCGGTGCAAAGACTTTACCGACTGCTTTGTCTTACTTCTAGTTACTGACCGACTCAATATAAGTAACCGACCGACCTGTTTACTATCCTTTGATACTAATGACAACCTTAAATGCTCAATAGAGATTAACAATCTCCCCCTTTGGAATTAGTATCAAAACTTCAAATGTATATAGACAAAATGTTTCTATATATGCCTTATGTCTCTGCCATATACATAGCCACAACAAAAAATTCTAAGTATAGAGTACTCCCCCTTGATGCATGCTCCCGATAGTGTGTAATATACATATCAAAGTATACTTATTTGGCATATGCATGGTTTTCCCCCTTTTTGATAATAATGCCAAATGCAAAAAAAATATATAATGTATACTTATATCTTATCAAAAATGTGTGGATGGGTTTTCTTTATAGACTCTAAGAGGTTGTCCCATTCCTCTTTCAAGTTGGTAAGAGTAATATGCTCAAGACTGACTTGTGCATGCATGTCAAAGATATTATCCAACACCAAAATCTCTAGTGTTGCCACAAGTTGTTCAACTTTGACAATGTGTGCTTCAAAAATTTTCAGGTAAGGAGTGAGTTCTTTTTGTAACTTTGTAACCTGATCGGTGATGTGCGCTTCTTGTTTCCTTAAGTCTGCTATTAGCCACTGGAGTTCCTGAACTTGGTTAATATGCTTTAAGAAAGTAGTTGGCTCAGTAATAGCTACTTGTGTACTTAACTTTATCTCTTCTTCTAAACCTTTTATCTTTTCACTAACTTCTATATTAGTGAAGGTGTCTGAAGTACAAAGCTTAATTAGAAGTTGACAGATTATCTGGGTGATAGATTTTACCTCGGTAATGACCTCAGATAATTTTACCTTGTTTAATGCCACTTCTATGCTAATCCTTTCTGCCAATTTGTTCTGAATTTTTGAATCTGCCCTTTCTTCTATTCTTTTGTCTGTATCTGTATCAGGGGCATTAATTTTTTTGGTGAGTGTGGAAAGTTGATCTAAGATGGGAGTATTCTCATCAATATTTGTTTTCAGTACTATCTGTTGCAGAATATCCCATACATAATTTAACACTTCTTTATGTTTGTGTTCTTGCCTTAACTTCTCTTGTGCCACTTTCCTTGAACACAATTCCCCATACCTACTTAGTTCCTCAGGGCTTAGGGTTCTTGAGTCACATTCTGGTATAATGATAACTTCATCAATGGTGACCGGCCCTTTGGCTTTCTTCTTCTTCTTCTTCTAGGCAAGAGGTGACATCTTCTCACTTATGACAATAGCTTTTTCTTCACTTCTCAAAGTATCCTTCCCAGTTGACAGTGTATCATCCTTCTTTTTCTCCTTAATAGATTTTGTGGGAGTCTTGGTTGTAGTGTCAGGTGGGTTCACCTCGGTTGACTGTGTTTCTTCTAGTTCCTTTGTTTCTGTAGATTGTGCCTTTGGTTTGTTAGGCTCATTTGTATTTGTAGATTGCTCAGGTGCTTGAATCTTAGTAGTATCTTTATTTGGCTCAAGATGAGACACATCAGGTTGTACTTATGAAATTATTTCAACTGCCTCTACAAGTACAGGTAGTTCACCCTTTAGTGATGTGAGCACACTAGCAGTGTCTAAAGCTTCATCTTTGTATGGTGCAATGGTCACATCTTCATCATCCTCATCATCAGGATCACTGTTAGTGATGTCCTTAATGAGTGCATCATCATCAGTTTTCTTTTGCAAGTGGATCTTAACTTGATCCGGTGCATCCTATGAAATCTTGATTTCTTCCTTTTGTTCGGTGATATCAATTACCTTGGTAACTAATATACCAGTGTCTTCTATTTTCTTACCTTTGTTATCATCAATGAAAATACCTTTATCTTTTGAACTGTGTCTCTTCTTAGACAGTTTCAGGAATGCTTCCTATTCAGCTTTCTCTTCTGCTTTCAAAATTGATGTCCATAGAGAATCACATATGACATCCATATCATCCACATTCTCATACATGATCTGCATTGCTCTATTTTTGACTAGAAATCTAGCCTGATATTTTGTCATGTATTTGCTTATCATAGCATAGCTAAATTCTAAGGCTACATGACTTAGTGACCGTTCTCTTTTCCTTTTCTCTGTATCTAGTGCAATAGCCCATCTCTTACTTATCTTGTCATCAAGTTCTTTTGGCAATTGACATGAAAATTCCATCGGTACTCTCTTGAATTTTATCATCATTTGGACGATAGCATGTTCTATCTTTGTCTTGTCCTCAATAAACATTTTGTCAAATTTTCCTATGCCTGGATCTGTAAGATTTCCATTTTCAATTATATCTTCAATTATTTCTTCTATAGTACTTTCCCTGTTATGAACTAACTTGAATTGATCAAGATCATTTTTAGTTTCTGTATCCTCTAGATCTTCCTTATTTCTTATGTATTTCCTCTTTTGCTTCGGTGTCTCAGCTACTTTCTTGGTCTTTCTCTTAACATATTTCCTGGTAGGTGTAGCTTCTCTTCTTTTTTCTATTTTTACTAATTCTACTTGCTCGATGGATTGTGCAGTAGTTGATGAACATGTCTTCATTCCTTCAGGTTCTGGTAGCTGCATATCTTGTTCATCAGTTGTGGGAGGAACCGGTGTGTGATCCTTTTCTTTGTCTGACTCAGTTTCCTCGCTATCATAGGGCTTGTCAGCCAATTGTAACTGACCTTCGATTGCTTCATCAACCAATGACTCCTTAGGTGAGTCAGATACATTTCCATATTTTGTTGAGAGATCTTTTCTCATTTTCTTTTCGCTTTTAGACATTTTACCGATGTCTATGTTTGTTGTGATTCTAGACTTAGCTTCCTCATATACACCAAACCTACTAGAAGTGATGTCTATTGGTAATGCCAGCAATGCATTGATAGATTTCAAAGTGAAATCATGATTCATTTCATATTCCATTGGTGCTAGCCATTTTGTTCTAGGTTCTACTGCCTTTATCATTGAGTGGTTGTGCTTACCACAAAGCATATATCATCTTCAAATTTTCTCACTAATTCCCTTTGAATTCTACTCCTTTGTTTCATTTTTTTTTGAAATTCCTTGAAATATGCATTGAATTCCTTGTTCAAATTATCTCCTAAAATTTTCATCATTTTACCGATTTGAGCAATTATCGATTTATTTGATTGCTAGTTTACTTTACCGATACCCGGTACATATTTTTGTAGATAGAGAAATGTACAGACAAGCAGTGATCCATACTTACATGTATTAGACTTCTTAACTTTTATTGTCTTCATATTGTCATGCATTTGGTGTAGTAGTAGCTCAACAAGATCAACCTGGTGATCTTTCTTCACAATTTTGTAAGCCATGTCCACGGTGCTGCAGGGTACACTATTTGGTCTACTTGATTGGAATATCTTGCACCCGATGACATGAGTTGCAAATTTTACCACTAGATCTTTGATAGTTGATATTTTCAGTGCCCTACCATCCCATTGAGCTCTAGTGTTCTTTTCTACGTCGGGATGAGATGAACTTTGAAATTCTTTGGCTTTGTCGATTGTAGGATATCCAATAACCCTACTGATAATCTTCTTAGTGACCTCAATAGGTTTATCCAACCAAAATTCTCCATCATGAAATCTTCTTAGTACAATTCTTATCCAGTCATTGTGGAAGGATTGCTGGAAGAATGTGAAACACTGTAACCCTGACTCCTCAATCTTCTTATATTTAGATTTAATCTTACCATCCAATCCATAGACTTGCTGATAAGTAGCAATAGTCTCAAAATCACATACTTCACTGATCTTGCAGTGAATGTAAGGCCTAATGTCTTCTGTTAACAAAACCCTATCTGGAATACTAGAAAATGTGCCCATATCATCTATTTATGCTGCGACCTTGAGATGAGGTTTGAATTTCTCCTCGGCAAAATGTACCCTAACAATTAATTCCAGTTCCTCCTCAATGTTCTATGATTTGCTTGCGGTCGATGTCGATGCCACAAATTTTTTCTAGGGTTTTGAAAAAAAATAGATAACCAGTCTATGGTAGGCAGATGAACTTACTTGTTATCGTCAAAGATTTGTCATCAGTTCAATCTACAGTAGCTTGGAATCTTTTCTAAAAAATCTCTAGCTCAAACTCTTCTCTGTAAAATCTCTATTCTTTGAAATCACAATGTAACAATGAACTCTGTTTCTGTGTATATATAGACTTTTCGGTATTCTTGCTCAAATTTTGATGCATTAAATGTGTGACCTAACTTCTGATATGAAACAACTATCAGCTCAGTTAACATAGAATTTCTTCATCAGTTTGCACTATTGTCGGTTAACCTTGTATAGTGATTACCGACGGGTAACCAACTCACGTTTCTTCTTTTACCGATTATATAACAATTTTAAAATTATAAAACTTAAACCATGGTGCATCTTTATTCATACAGATTTGGTATTGTACATCATAGATAAGGAACTGCATGTAAAATGTGATCTTTTAAAATGTCAGTTCCATACATACCTTTGTCATCTTAAGTGGAGGTACCGATGTCACCCAATCCAGTGGACAAGGTTTCACTAACAATGTTACTTGACTCAACATTCTCATTAGATGCCTTCTTCCACATTGTGTTCCTTAACTTTGTAATATCTACAATGTTATATCCACTCTCAAATATATGGTTTTCATCAGGTGTTCGGTCTCTATAGTTCTTTCTTACATGACCGACCTTGTGACAGTGCATACATGCCATTCCTGCATTTGTCCAATTTCTTGATTGTCCAATCTGATTCTTTCTATAATAGTTTGCTGCAATATGTCCATACCAACCACATACAGTACAATTAGTCCATGTATTATAATCCCAAAAATATGAGTTACCTTGTCTCTTCGATTTATATGGCTTTCATTGTAATTTCTCCTTAGGTGTCCAGACTTGTGTCATTTTCGCCTTGCAGTGTGTCCATGCTTATTACAAGTATAGCATATTTTATCCTCAGTAGTATTATTAGCAATTCCATTCTTCCTAGCTCTACATTCATAAGCTGGATGTCCAAACTTACCACAATAATAACAATATCCATTGAATTTTGGAATGAAATGAGGTTTACCTTGTGCTTTTCTTCTACACACATTAGATATATGTCTTGATTTTCCATAGTGGTAACATGTCATCACTTTAGGTTTTTGAGTTTGATTGTTGTTGATTTTTTCATCTTGTTGTGATGATTCTCCTTCACCAGTGTAGCCTATACTAGTTCTGCTTCCAAATCTCCTCTGATTAGTCAGGAGATCATCAATCTTTTTAGAACTATCCTCAGCTATCTTCATCATTTCATTGTGTTTCTTTTGTGTCTTTATTTCTATTCTTGGTTTTTCATTATCTTCTCTGAGTATTGCAACATCTTCAAGTCTTCTTGATAATTCTCCATTTACTCGGTTCATTTCTTGATTAGCTGTCATCATCTGATTTGATACTTGGAAGTGATGATCAGTGAATCTCTATATTTCACTTTCTTCTACTTGAAGTTGTTCAGTCATCAATCTTCAGTCTTCAATAGCTAGATTCTGATCTTGTTCAGCTTGTCTAGCATTGTTCATGATTTCCACCATTCACACCATTTGATATTCATGACTGATTTGAAGTGCTTTCACTTGCTTAGATAGATGCTGATTCTTTTCAGATAACTCAGAGATTATGCTTTTAGGTCCATCAAAGATGCTTCCAGAGCTTGATCCAATATGATCAAATATTTGATCAATAAGTTCTTCATGATAACTGATTTCATTCAGCTAAATTGCAAGGTTCTTCCTATCAACCATTAATTTCTTCAGTTCTTCCTTGGCTTGTTTATACTATTCCACAAATATCTGTATTTGTATCTTCTGATTCTCAATAGTCTTGTCAAGTTTGTATCTCTCCATGACTTAGATCTTTACCCTTCAGTGGTTAGACTATTCAACAAGAGAACTGTGCTCTGATACCAATTGTTGGAATTAGGAGAGATAGGTACTGAGAGGTGAGGGGTGAATCAGTGCCTTCAAAACTTTTACTTGTAAAACCTTTCTGATCTATAACTAAATACTATGATAACCGATCAAAATAACTTGAATACAATTGTATAAATCAATCATCTAGTTAACTTACAAAAGTAAACAATATGAAATCAATATTACAATCACATAACACAAGTATTTTGGTAACGCAAAAACCCTTGTTAGAAGGTAAGAACTGTGGTGGGGATGACACCCAAAAATTCTTCACTACTGCAGATAGAAAAGGTTTGCCTGTTAAGGCTACAAGTTTTGATCACTTCTGGTGATCTTACCCTGTTAGAAGTAACATATTAGATCAGCCAGATCTACCTAGTTATAGGATTTAAAAAACACTAATGAAGTGTGTACTCGGTTAAGAGATTTACATAAGACTTTTAAGTCTACTCTATTAAGAGATTTGTCAAAACTCTATCACAATTGTAAGAAAGTAATAGGTAATTTATCTGCTAGTTGACAACTCAATTGTCTGAAATAGATCTATAAGTGCTCATCAAAATATCACCTTATTTGTGATGGTTTTTTGCTCTGTTGTGCTTGGTAGCCTTCTCTGATTCTACTCAATCTAATATCCTCTGTGCTTTGTTCTACTCGGTAAACTGATTGTCTTGAAGATAGGCAATGTCTTCAAGTGCTCCTTGATTCATATATATTAGTTCACCAACCTCATAAAAATGGTGTGAACATACAAAATATATAGTGTTCTATTTTGCCGCCTAAGCAAAAATTAGGTTACAAAAATAATCATAACTCTAAGATCTACGGTGCAAAATAACCTAGATCAACTATTACAATAAGATAAACATTACATTTAATGAGTATTTATTTACAATAAATGCTTCTCGATCTTGGTAATCCATTTTATGATCTGTTATAACCATTTGCATAGAATAATGTGCCATTTCAAATTACTATGCCATTTTTTGTGATCATCGGTAAACATTGTATAATCTGCTCGGTGTTTACTGACCATCAGTGTCGGTGTCGCTAGTGCTCAGTTAACTGTGTGAGGCTTGGTGCAAAGGCTTTACTGACTACTCTGTCTTACTTCTAGTTACTGACTGACTCAATATAAGTAACCAACTGACCTGTTTACTATCCTTTGATACTAATGACAACCTTAAATGCTCAATAGAGATTAATAAAAATTTGGAATTCTTTACACTCTACTTTTTAAGGTGATGAACATGCAAAAAGAGTTAGATTACATAATTGGATATGTGCATTTGAAGATATAAGAATGTTGGAAGATGAATCTATTAGAAGTTATATTGGTAGAATGTCAGAGATCATTATAGGTATAAAATCTTGTGGAGGAACAAAAATAAAGAATGAAGTGATATGGAAAATTCTTAGGACATTGACTCATGTATTTAAGCAAACAACATAGATGATTTAACAAGTGATACCTTGTACAAAAAAATTTACAAGAGAGACTCCTCTTGGAAGATTGGAAGCAGTAGAAATGAACCTGAGATTATTAGGAGACTTACCTAGAATGGAGATAGCATTCAATGCTCTTAGTGTTCACCCTACTTTGTCAAGAACAATCAGTGTGAGTGGAGATTATGTTGGCAGTAGCAGATCTAGAAATGAAGAAGATAAGAAGATTGAAGAAGGTAATGCCTTTCTTGTGAAAAGAGAACCAGACGGTAAGAAAATTTTTAAATGTTGGACTTTTTAAGAATATGGTCATTTTGTATCTAAATGTCCTAAGAGAGTTAGAAAGTATAGAAGCAATTTCAAACCTAAAAAATATAAGGAATGTTATTATGCTAATGATGAAGATCTTGAAGCTAGTATAGAAAGAACTTTAAGTGAAAGTGATACTGAAAATAATGATGACATAGGATTGGTAGCAATTAAAGAAGAAAATTCTGAAACTGATGTTAAGGAAGAAAAAGCCTTAGTTTCTCAAGTTGAAAAGAAATTTGATTGGATTATAGATAGTGGTTGTTCAGATTATATGACTGAAGACATGAAAAAGTTCATAAAGTTGAATGAATATGATGGAGGAGCTATTAGAGTTGGAAACAATGCACCTTGTTTGATTAAAGGTATAGGATCTATTACTCTTGATGGAAAGACTAATAATGTTGATGTTTATTTTGTTGATGGATTGAAACATAATATTTTGACTATTGGATAGTGAGTTGATAAGGGATATCAAGTTTGGTTTACTGAGAAAACTTGTGTGATAAAGGATAAAGATGGAAATCTTATTGGAACTGGATCTAGAACCAGAGGTAATGTATTTCAATTGAATCCTACTAAGATGACATGTTTGATTACAAAGATTCATGACAGTTGGTTATGGCATAGAAGGTTTTGTCATATAAACTTTGATAACATTGTAAACTTGCAGTAAGAGATTTACCTAAAATTATGAAGCCTACTAACATGATTTGTAAAGAATGTGTAATGGCTAAACATAGGAGAAGTTCTTTTCCTAGTAAGAAGTTTACATCTACATAGAAGCTGGAGATTGTTCATACAGATTTGAGTAGTCCTACCAGGACTAGAGGATTCTATGGAGAAAGGTATTTTATGATTCTTGTTGATGATTTTACAAGAATGATGTGCATTGCATTTCTTAAAGAAAAATTTGAAGCATTTGATAAGTTTAAGATTGTTAAGAATAAAGTTGAGAATGAATCTGGAATGAAGATTAAATTTTTAAGATCTGATAGAAGTGGAGAATTTACTTCTAGAGATTTTAACAACTTTTGTGAAGAAAATGGCATTAAAAGACAGTATTCATCCCCTAGAACACCTGAACAAAATGGTATTGCAGAAAGAAGGAACAGATCAGTGACTAAAGCAGCAAGAGCTATGTTGTTTGAAAATAATTTGGCAAAGATATTCTGGAGAGAAGCAGTGAACACAACAGTATATACAATGAATAGAGTACAAATCAGAGAAAACACAGACAAGACACCTTATGAATTATGGTTTGGACATGCACCCTCAGTTAAGTATTTTAGAATTTTTGGAAGAAAATGTTATATAAAGAGAGATGATGATATTGGAAAGTTTGATCCTAGAAGTGATGAAGGTATATTTCTTCGATATTATTTGAAAAGAAAAGCATATAGATGTTTCAATAAAAGAACTAAGACTATTGTTGAGAGTGCAAATGTTAAAGTTGATGAAAAGTTCAAAATTTAGGAAAGAATGCTTGATTATGAATTTGATGAAGAAGCTCATCGTAAACCTAATATTGGAACTACTAAATTGTTTTATGAAATTGACAGTGATTTGTTGAATGAAAGCCATAGTGAAGTTATTGAAGAACCTACATCTGAAGAGAGATCTAAGATAGTGACACCTAGCAAGATTTTGTTAAGGAATCATCCTTTTGAATAGATTATTGGGAGCATCAAAAGAGGAGTTTTGACTTGAAATAAGGCACAAGAACAACTATGTTTGATTTCTCAAATTGAACCTAAGACTACTAATGAAGCTTGTGAAGATGAAAGTTGGACTAATGCTATGAAAGAAGAACTAGATCAGATTGAAATGAAAAAGACATGGGAATTGGTCCCTAGACCTAAAGACAAGAATGTTATTGGAACTAAATGAGTATTCATAAACAAGATGAATGAACAAGGAGAAGTAGTAAGAAACAAAGAAAGATTGGTATGTAAGGGTTACTCACAACAAGAAGGAATTGACTATGAAGAAACCTTTGCACCTATTGCAATAATTGAAGCAGTAAGAATATTTTTGGCATATGCAACTTACAAGAAATTTAAAGTGTATCAGATGGATGTGAAGTCAACATTTCTGAATGGAGAATTGGAAGAAGTCTACATTGAGCAGCCTGAAGGTTTTCATTTAACTCAAGAAGGAGACATGGTATGTAAATTAAAGAAAGCTTTATATGGACTTAAACAAGCACCTAGAACTTGGTATGCAAGACTGGATAAGTATTTGTTAAAATTGAGATTTATAAAAGGTACAACTGATAGCAATCTATACACAAAATAAATTGAAAATGGTTTGTTAGTTATAGTTATTTTTGTTGATGACATTATCTTTGGAGGAGAAGATGAAGCTAGTGACAAATTTGCTGATGAAATGAAGATTGAATTTGAAATGAGTATGATTGGTGAGATGAAATACTTTTTGGAATTATAGATAACACAAAACAATGATGGTATCTTTATAAGTCAGACAAAGTACTTGAATGACTTGTTGAAAAGATTTGGAATGGAGGATTGTAAACCAGTTGGAACACGTATGGTGACCAGACATAAGTTATCTAGCACAGATGAGACTCCTACAGTAGAACAGAAGAAATACAGATCTATGATTGGAGGATTATAATATTTAACTCATACAAGACTTGATATAGCACATTCAGTTGGAATTGTAGTTGCAAGATTTCAAGCTGAACCTAGAGAATCACATTATGCAATAGTAAAGAGGATACTAAGATATTTAAGAGGCATAATGGACTATGGATTATGGTATGAAAAATCTAATGATTTTACCCTATGTGCATATACAGATGTTGATTGGGGAGGAAGAGTTGATGATAAGAAAAGCACCAGTGGTGGAGCATTTTTCCTTGGAGGAAGATTAGTTTCTTGGCTAAGCAAGAAGTAGAATTGTATCTCACAAAGCACAATAGAAGTAGAATATGTAGCAGTAGCAAACAATTGTAACTAGATAATTTGGATGAAGCAGATGCTAAAGGATATTAGAATAAAATTTGTTGAACCTGTTGTTATACATTGTGATAACACTAGTACAGTTAGTATGTCTAAGAATCCTGTATTACATTCTAAGACAAAGCATATAGAGATTAAGTATCATGTTGTAAGAGAGAAAGTTGCTGAAGAAGAAGTCAGACTTGAGTACATAAGTACAAAGGAGCAGATAGCAGATATATTCACAAAGCCTTTGCCTAAGGATACATTTGAGTATCTGAGAGGTATGCTTGGGGTTATGCCCCAGCCTACTTTTGAGAAATGATGTAGTTGGTTGCATCTGTCCAGTGGTATATGAGCCTTATCTTTCTTCTGGACTGGATGTTGGTACTTCCTCTATGGGGGAGTATGTGTATCTGAGCTAAGTCATGAGGACTCTAGTAAATGTATTTTCTGAAAAGTTTCTTTTGACATTGAGTTGTTGTTGACTTAGTGATGGAATTTCTATCATTGATGTCAATCGGGGAGAAGTATGCATGAAAAACAATATGAGACATCTGTTGGAGAGAACTGAATAGGATAACGAAGCAAGATTTGATTGATGAAGAGGATTTGAAGAAGCAATGTTGCAGTATTGGATTTTTGGAACATTGGATGTTTTTCATCTATGTTGCCATCAATTCTAAAGGGGGAGATTGTTAGGAATGAATGATAAAGTGTTTGGTAGACATTCTATAGTAGTTGTTGTTTCTTTCATGCCTATGATTGTCATTGATGTCAACACAGTGATTTACCGAAGACTTGCAGAGAAGGAGACAGAGTTTGGATTAGCGCACATGGGTTATTGCAGTTGGAGCTATGCAATGTTGAGGTTATACTCTTTGATATTTCATAAGTCTATGGTTAAGAGTGCATATAGTAATTCATTGATTCATGAAAGTTATGATCATTTTTGTGGAAGTAGTATTCAGGCAGTGTTCCCGAGTAGCGGTTTGTGGAAATCGGATGATATCTCCTAATCGGGATGGAATCTAGTTTTGTGAAGTTAAAGAGAAGTTGAAGACACATTGATAGTGATGTGGATGACAATTTAGACTTTGAGGTTGCATGAGTGAAGATTTATTGTATTTGGAATCTGACAATTTTGTGTAATTTTGGTGTAGCGTGTGGAAACTTTTATTTTGTAATTGTATGCCGACTCATTTGTAATTATTTGAGTGTCATATAAAGGAAGGAATGTATTTCCTTGTTGTAATGTAAAATTATGAAGTTTTAATGTGAAAGTGTGTAATTATGATATGGTAGCAGTGGTTGTGATGCTGTATGCATGAAGTGAAGAAAAGAGCTAAGTATGTAAGTGAATTTGTGAAGGAAGACATGCAAAGTACAAAGATCTGAAATTGAGATCTAATGTAACAGTGAGTGTAGTTTGGCACAATTAGAGAAGAGGTAACATATTATTTTTTTGATTAATGTAAAGATTATTTGGATAGTGTGTTCAGTGATCTTACCCTAAAGCTATTTGGGTAGTGGGTCCTTCTGTCTTCCATAACTCTTAACAGGGTTAGAATCTTTTAACAAGGAATAAAATCTCCTAACAGGGATTCACATGTACTAAATGTATTTCATAATACTCCTAATAGAGTCCATCCTCTCACAAGGAATATTCATATTAGTGGATCTTTTGTGGGCATCATTCCCACCAGGGTTTACTCTTTGATCAAGAGGTTCCCTAGTCAACATATCTTGTGTCATTGTGTTATTGTGTATGAATATCTTTCTATGGTTGGTAGTTATATTGCTTATATGGTTTAATGCTATTGAAGATCATAAAATTTATAATTATCTAATAACTGATTCACCCCCCTCCCCCCCTCTCAGTTATCTTGGTGGAATTTACTTTATTTTATTCAAGGATGTAATCAGTTCCAACTGATCATCATCATCTACTTCTTTTCCCAAATGCTCAATCATAGATCCAATTTGAGTCTTCTTTCTAGTCTCACAAGTAAGACTGATATCTTCTTTGGTGGGAATGGGAATTTTTTCTTCTGTAACTAGTGGTTCTACAACTGTGGTCTCTATCATCTCTTCTTCTTTTGTAGCTTCATGTTCTTCAAAGGCCTAATTGTCAACAATGTTCTCCAAATTCTTGAATACATTTTCATCAGTATCCAAGGTTATTTTTGTACCTTCTACATTGATTGTTTCATCTTCAATATTAATAGCTAGAGAAGAGGGAATGTCCTCTTGTACTTTCTCACCTACTTGCTTTGCTACAACTGATGATTCTCCAACATATTCTACCATAACCTTGATAATTTCCTGTCTATCTCAAAATTTACTTCATACCTGCCTCCCATAATCTAAATTGTTCTCCTTTTGGTTCTTAGATGGGTGCTTAGGACTTTCATGATCTGATTGAAATGAATTTAATCTCTTATTTCACAAAGCTTCCTCACAAGCTTTTCTCTGATAGTTGTATCTTCCTCTGATGCTCTCTTCTTCCTATTAAAAGTATCATGTTAAGGATGTTGACCCTGTTAGGAGTCTATTACAAGCATATAGTGTATTAGTCCTGATTAAGGGACTATAGGCCTTGTTAGAAGCCTCAACCCTATTAGGAGTTGTAGTACAAAATGTGATTACCAGATGAGCCCATTACCCAAACAAGTAATGTACAATATACACTAGTTACAAAATAGGTTAAGGTACATAACCTTATACTACTTGAATCAATATCACTTTTCTGCTCTTTCACTATCACTATTACATATGCTTCATATACTTTGCATCATATCACTTGTCCACACTATTGTGTTCTTTCTCAATAATACTACAATTACAATTACAATTACATTTACATGTATACCAATAGCTTTATCCAAGAGTTAACATCTAGGATGTCATCCCTTTATATTGTTAAGTCATTATTTTGATAAACAAAATAATCCCTTAACTCTTTACTAGTTCTGTCTTCATATTCTGTCCTGTCAGCTTCACACTGTCTTCGGTAAAACTATCATAACTTCTTCAGTACATGTCGTACTGACTTGCACTCTGAGATGGGTGATCAATAGACATCATAGAGTCTATGTTCAAGTGTACAAGCATTGAACTTACTCCAATCAACGTCGCAAACAAAGCTATGTCTAGGTTCACTGGTAAAACACTGTCTCACACTTAGACAAATTTGCAATGCGCTTTGTCATACTTGCTCTCTGACCTGTGTGATCTTCATGTGGATCATATGTTTCCATAATGACAACATATATGTAATCAACTCAGCCGAATTTCCAACAATCTCCCCCTTTGTCATTGGTGGCAACATATGAGAAAATTGGCTAAGTGTACAACTCAAAATCTCAAAAATGTTCAAAATTGTGGCCATAGTATAAAATACATACTATCCTTATAACTCCTCAAAAATTATTATCTCTAATATAGTACTCCCCCTAAGAGTAACAACCCTTATCATATACCATCAATTTTCTTCTATATATCTCTCCCCCTTTGACAACAATGACAAAATAAGGTAGGGAGGGTCACAAAATTGTATCACAAAAAGTTATACCTTAATTCATTTATTGCAAAGCTGGTAGGCTTGAAACACAATCTACACAATTTGTCTTCATGGCTTCTATCTCCTTCTCCCATAATTTCTTAATGGAATCTGCCACATTAAGTAGTGCGCTCAGTCCATAAGAAGCAATTTCATATGCTTGGAGGTTTACTAAGTTAAATTTCTGAAAAGATGACTTTGCTGAAAGACATTCTTCTAATTGCTCTTCAATAATGCTCAACTTCATAGAAGCATGCTCTCTCAAAAGAGTGTATCTTCTCAATTTCCTATCTTTCTCATCTTGCACAACTCTGATTTCATCATAAATTTTCCTAACTTTCTTCTCAACATCATAGACCTTCACATTGGGGCTAGATAGAAGGTTTGTTTCATTCAAAATTTTTACTTCCTTTACCAAGCATTACTGGGAGCTAGACCCTACAACAAATGGACTTGTGATGATTTTCACAATAGTACATGTGTTGCAGGGTAAGCTTCCAGTAGTGCTTAGGCAAAGCTTAATGTTCATCACCTGTGCATATAAGAGTTGATAAGATAATGTATATGCATAGGTGACAAACATGCATACTTGGCCAAGAAATACTGGGAACTAGACCCGACAACAGATGGACTTTTGATGATTTTCACAATAGTACATGTGTTGTAGGGTAAGCTCCTAGCAGTGCTTAGGATAATTTTCATGTTCATCACCTGTGCATATAAGAGTTGATTAGAGAAGGTATATGCATGGGTGACAAATGTGTAGATTTGACCAAGAAATACTGGGAGCTAGACCCAATAGCAAATGGACTTGTGATAATTTTTAGAATAGTACATGTGTTGTTGGGTAAGCTCCTAGTATTGCATAGGAAAATATGCATGTTCATCACGTGTGCATATGAATTGGCTCTAATGGAAGATATTGTCACTAAACAACCATTGTGATAACTTGTTGTAATGTCCCAAGTAAATTCAACTAGTTTATGCATAAAAGGACCTATGTTTAATATACTTGAATTGAATTTATACATAAACACTACATTTATACATAAACACTACATTAACTTAATCAAGGACAACATTGAGTTAGTAGCCCACTACACCAACAATCACAAGTACAACTTAAAATTAATCAACACATCAGAGACCCTTACGATTATGTTCCATCATAAGACTGATCAAGTACAATCTTAGTGAAACCAAACATAAACATATATATATGTACAAACATCTTTATCTCAACAAAACCATGGCATAGAAACCCTACACACAAAATATAAATCTTCTCATATGAAAACATTTTCAAATCTTCTTCATAATCATCATCAACATGGCCAATTTTGTAAAACTAATTCTGCATACACTGCATTATGCATACTCCTTATTTTGTTCTGGGTTGATATTTTTAGACATGGTCTTTCTTGAATGGAATGACTCGTACATTACGTGTACATTGAAAAGAATGTTGGTGGAAGAAGAATGATTTGTTTGTAACCTGTAGATACAGACACTAAACAACCATTTTATCAACTCTAATTTTCTCAACTCTAATTTTCTCAACACAAAGGGACATTTATCATAGCCATAGAAACATGATTATTTTTAAATGGAATACACCAAGGAGTACCATCAAAAATATTGACCATTTACAATCGTGAATAGTAAACCTAAATCAAATAGCTCATTTTTTATCAGCATGTGTAGTTTCTATGTATATGAAAAAAGAATGAAATATCAAGCTAAAATAAAATAGTGAACAAAAATTCAAATTCAAGGCCTAATTTATCAAGAGCAACAAATAATGCGAAACCCCACAATCAAAAACATGAAATCTAATAAAAAACACTGCAAAAATTGATTGGGACAATGGAATTTACAAAGGAAAGATGAGACGATCAATCAAATAATCAAAAAAAGAAACATGCTTTGTCAGGAATGTTCAAAATCCTATCACCAACCACAAACATAGGAAATCAAAAAGGGACAAAAGACAAGAAATAAGAAAAATCATTAGGACTATAGAAAAATCATTAAGGCTATAGAAAATCAAGTTCTATAAATGGACTATTCTGATGATTTTCCATTACAACAATTGAGCATTCATCATTTGGTATATGAACAGGTGAAAAACATGCCAATTTGACCAAAAAATTCTGGGAACTAGACCCAATAGCAAATGGACTTGTGATGATTTTCACAATAGTACATGTGTTGCTGGGTCAGCTCCTAGTACTGCTTAGGCAAATCTGCATGTTCATCACCTGTGCATATGAAGTGGCTCTAATGGCAGATACAATCATTGAACAACCATTTTGTCAACTCTAATTTTGTCAACATAGAGGGACATTTATCATAGCAATAAAAACCTGTCTCAGAACTGTCCATTTCTCTATGTATATGAAAAATCAATGAAATATCAAGATGAAATAAAATATTGAACAAAATAGTATTCCACATAGAGTGAATGAAATATACCATCAAAAGAAGGTGAACTCTACAATTGGCACAAACTCAGACATGGGTAAAGTCAAATTCAAGGCCTAATTTATTAAGAACAACAAATAATGTGAAACCCCATAATCAAAAACATAAAACCTAATAAAAAACACTACAAAACCTGATTGGGACAATGGAATTTACAAAGTAAGGAAAGGTGAGAGGATCAATCAAATAATCAAAAAAAGAAACATGCTTTGTCAACAACGTTCGAAATCCTGTCATGAAGAATGGACATAGGAAATAAAAAAGGGACAAAAGATAATAAATAAGAAAAATCATTAAGACTATAGAAAAATCATTAAGACTATAGAAAATCAAGATCTAGAAATGGATGGTTCTGATGCTTTTCCATTACAACAATTGAGCATTCATCATTTAGTACTTATTGGTGTATTCCATTTAAGTATGTCAGGCACAAAGTATTCCATTTAGATATGTTCAAAATTTTGCTAGTAATGATTTGGGGAATGCAATCATGTAAAGTATTCTCTAATCACACAACTAATGAATAAATATTCAAATGCCAATTTCTTTAACAATTGAAATGTATCAAGTAGACAAGATTCTCAATGGATACGAATAGATAGAAATAGGAGATTGGAGTTGATCAGCCTTCACCTATGCATCTAAGAGTTGACCAAAGAAGGTATATGCACAGGTGACAAATATGTAGATTTGACCAAGCATTACTGGGAGCTAGACCCTACAACAAATGGACTTGTGATGATTTTCACAATAGTACATGTGTTGCAGGAAAGCTCACAGTACTGCTTAGGAAAATTTGAATCTTCATCACTTGTGCATATAAGAGTTGATCAGATAAGGTTGATTACAATTATATCTTCATAAAAAATGCAACATCCCAATAATTGATAATATTATAAGAAGGATAGTTATCTATAACCAAACAAGTGTAGTAGTTGATATTGTTATGTAACAAATAATAATCGACTTCTTATTTGGCACAATAATGAAAAATCATCAGAAATCAATGGCATAATGAATATGTTTGGTTAGAATGTAAGTCCAAATGGGATAATGAAGCGAAGTGTCTCCCAAATGCCAAAGGATGCCAAACTTACAATTTTGGCGATATAAGAATAAGAACTTTTCCACTCCATTGGGCATCGACTAGCATACAATCATATTTATATAATCATTGGAAATAGACAACGAGTGACAAAACAAGAAAAAATGACACAAAGAACTAATTATGATCCTAAATAAAAATTACGGTGGAATCCCTTACTTCAGCATAGATAGGAGGGTCGAGTAAGGAATTTGACATCTCATTGTAGTTGTAAGTATGATCCAGTCACTTTGAATTCAAATTATCATCAGTTTTATTGTGTTGATTAGTGTAGATTAATAAGGCCAAATTTAAATACACAACTGGTGAATATATTAATGAATTATAATGTAAGCTTAGCTTCATTATGACAAAAATTAATATATATTTGTATATTTATATAAGAATGGTCTATAATCATTGTTAATTAATCAATTACATTAGGTAATCGAAACACATTAATTATGGAGGTGGTGTCAAGAGTCCTATGACAGTAAAATTTCCCCATTCTCTATTAGGCCTATTTGGTTGAGGGAATTAGGAAATGTTGGATTTGATCAAATGCTGGAAATAGTCAAATCATAGATTTGATAATCCAGTTTTTCATTTCCAGATTATAGTTTGGACTGTTTGGTTGACTCGGAATATGAGCGAGAAGATTTATTTCCTCCATTTGGTTCCACTTTTTGAAACTGGAATTGGAATTTGAGTATGATTTTTTTTTTTTTTGAATTGTTTTAATATTTTTTAATATAATAATTTAGTTTTTCATTTTATTTTATTTTATATAGAAAATCATATTAAAAAAATTAAAAATGTTATAATTTTTCAAATTTTTTTTTATAAGGTTAATTTATAATTTTGTTTAATTTTATATTGAAAATCATAACAAAGTCATAAACAACAAAAAAGTTCATGAGTTTATCAAAATATGTCCAATGTATCTACTTGAAATTCTAAAAAAAATTTAGTATCTACAATAGCCCTTTGTTAACCACATTTACACATATGGTCCCAATAAAGTAGTTCACAAACTACACAAAGAAGGCATCGTAGAAACATGATTTCTACTTTCGCCATTAAAGCAATCTTGGTGGCACTAGTTGTCTCTCGAGCCTTGCACAAGTTGAATTCATTTCCTACATCAGGTATAGATGTAGATGGGGTAGATATAAATGTGGTTTCATCGACCCACCGAAAGTATTGACATCCACTATTTCCCTGCAATACCAAATCTATATCAGTTCTTCCTAAATGATTAGTTGTCACATTATTTTTGAACATAAAATATAATTACATATCCAGACCTTTTTCCTATTTGGGAAACCCAAAATTGACGCCCATGATTACTTGTTGTGTGTGACGTCTTCAACATGCATGGGCCAACACCACATTGACACATAGGCACATTGACCGAAGTCATCAACACTATATCGACAAATATTGCATTGTCATTATTTTGTTCATTCATACTAATTATAATTGCAATAAAAAGAAACATACTAATGTAGACTTGCACTTTTTTTGGCTAAGTCAAAGTAATTGGTTTAAATCACTGGACATTCAGAAAAAAATGACAAACCAAAGACAACCATGCAATAAAAATCAATTACTAAGGAACCAAGGAACTAATTATAATTGCAATAAAAAGTAACATACTAATGTAGACAAAATCTCAAATCAGATTGCAACATGAGAATGTTCAATAAGCCTACTACTTTTATTTTCATTTTTACAATTCCTCTCATAACTTGTTCTCCACTTCAAACAATTGGGAGTTCCTGGGAAAGATGATATGGTCCATCATGTATATGGCCCAAGTTTGTAGAGGATTACGAAGCTAGAAAAACAAAACTTTAGTGACAAGTTGTAGGCAATCTTACAATTCCTCAAATTGTGGCCAAGGGTGTGGAGGAACATGACTTGTTCTTCTAACGTTCTATTCATCATATCTGATAGGCTTCCTTTTTGCCTTAGAAGATTGGCTAGCTGAAAGAAGGTTTTTGAACTCATGTGAATTTGGTCATGACAATGCACCTCATTCGAATGAATAATGCATTTATAAAAAGTTGTTCCATCACTTCTTTCCTTGCGCATTGTTTGCCTACCTTCTTGTGCAAACACCACTTTGACTACTCCAAGGACAACAAGAAGAACTACGAGAATATGAGCACTTGTGGTCTTCCTACAAATGTGTCCTTGAATTTTTATATTGTTGGTAAGATCCATCAATGACCTGAAAAGTACACAGTGAAGAAGGTTTGAGATACAAAATCGTCATTCATAGGGAGCAAGAGGTCAAACCAAGAAATGCGTGTACTTATTGACACAATTTTTTGTATATGTATTCCTAGCTAGTTATTATCTATAAGTGTTGAATTTGTTATCATTGTTTCATTAGGAAATGAAATCCCAATGAGGGAAAAACATAGAAGATGTTTTTTGTAAAACATAGTGAAATTTTTGTTAGTGATTCTGCAAAAATAACCAAATTATGCACTAAAATTGTGCATCATAAACATTGATCCAAATGGACATAAATCAAGTGGAAAAAAATGTAAAGTTTGCACTTTTATGCTTTACATTTTCTAGCTTCATTTATAACATTGACATGTGTTGCACTATCTATACTACATTATTCTAATATGACATTCATTATAGCAATAAGCTCAACTATCATACTATCACATATCGTGACATGAATACTCTTCATTGTCATATAGTTTTATATTTTCATTTCTAACATTGATATTTGTTGCACTCTCTATACTACATTATTCTAATACTAAACTTATTATATCACTAGATCAACCATATCACATACTGTAACATTGATACTCATTTTTATTTATTTACTTTTCATTATCATATAATTTTCTATCTTCATTATAATATTAGCATCTATTGTATTATCTATACTACACTATTATAATATTATTTTTATTATAACACTAAATTCAATTTTGATACCATTACATGATATTAATATTCATTTTAAGTATTTAATTTTTACTATCATATAATTTTCTATCATTTTTTTGTATTTACTCTTCATTGTCATATAATTTTCTATCTTCACTTCTAAAATTAACATGTTCTCTACTATCTGTACTATATTATACCTTTGATTTAAACTAAGATGTTTCTTATGACTAGGCATAAAATGATTCTCAATATGCACTTTTAACTTGAATTTTATCCTTCAGTGTGATGCATGCATACATAGTATGTCCATGTATCCTATAGTTGAAAAGAATTGTGCATCAAAGGGTTATGTAATGTGTTAGCATAACAGTTAAATATTAAGTTTTTTAAACTTAGTCTATTGCCAATTATGCTATGGTTGTAGAACCATCTCCTCCATGTATAAATGCACTTGCACTATCAATTAATAGATCTACCTTTTACCATATCTGGTATGAGAGTCAATATGTGATCTTGTGTCATGAGAAGATAAGATGGTTGGGGACCATTAAACTATGTCTCTAGCCTGTTAAATGCTGCATGAATGAAGTTGAGTATTGAATGCAATGTTGGGTGTTCATAATCATTATGATTAATAATAACTTAATTATATACATATATATGTGCATATATATGGTTCTTATATATGCACATATACATATATATAGCCATGTAATATTATTAACCATGTTCAAGATAACGATATTCTTCATTTTGGAAAAGTAGCTAAGGCAAAGACATTCTTCATCTTGTTCAAACATAATGATTTTTAATCCCGATTTATTGATTTAAAGATGCAAAATTTCTCTTCTGAATTTCTATTTTAATTGTGTTGACAAATATTTGTTTAACTCAAATTTCTATAACAATTATGAAGGAGATCATAACCCCACCATATATATACTCACTGCTTTTCATCTGATATGTATTATATGATCAAATAAGCACATAAACAACAAGACTACATATCGGTGTTCATAATCATCATGATTAATAATAACTTAATTATATACACATATATGTGCATATATATGGTTCTTATATATGCACATATACATATATATAGCTATGTAATATTATTAATCATGTTCAAGATAACAACATTCTTCACTTTGGCAAAGCGGCTAAGGCAACGCCATTCTTCATCTTTTAAAAATAAATCAAATGTAGATTGCTTTTTGTTTATTATTAAGAATAAATCAAATGTACATTACTTTTTATTTAGAATCTTGTTGCCATAGCCACAATGTATACCAGTTGCCAACCCCTCAAGGACATACTTCAGTAGAAATGATGAGCCTAAGGAATGACCTAGCCATGGTCAATGTAGAAAATTCAAGATTGAAATAAAAGGTCAATCAATTGTACAAAGAGACTAGGGGAGAAGAAGTGAAAAACATGACACGGGTAATACAGTCTCTCCCAGAGTCCAAATTGAATGCTATCTAGGACCATGCATGTACTACATGGGATGAGCATAATTTTTAGACTTTCAGCAAGCTCACTTGAAGTTGCAGAGGTATATTGCATGTTCAATTTCATTTTTGCATAGAATGATTAGAGGCTCAGAATTCTACTTTGAGAGGCCACTTCCAGAATGTGTATGATATGATCAGTGAAATGAAAGGGAAGTTGAAAGTGTTGATCCAGATGTTTGCAACTCATAAGGTGTACACAAGGGCCATCGAAACAGAGTTGTCTAATTTTTGTACTCCCATTGGTTGTCAAATTCCTCCATTGTCTGGTGAAGGAAAAGATGATAATTAAGAAGGGGAAATGGTCTTGACACCTAAGTCAAAATGGAGAGTAGAAGTTATAAGAGTTATGGATCTAATGCTGGTAGATATCCATATGGCTGAAACTGTCATTTTGAAAAAATTGGATTCATACTTAGACTACTTATCTAGGTTAGAGATATGACCATTTGAATTGCCCATGTGGATGCGTTGAACAGGGGAGATGGAAATAAATATTTGCTAAAATTTTATTCTTGTATAATTTGATTGTGTTTGGAAATGAACCTTCTATTTATTATTAATGAATTAATTTAGGGCACCGCTCTGAACAAGTCATAGTAATGAATTAAGTTATCCCCTTTAAACAAGTCATATCTATGAATTGTAGCTGGTAACTAAAAACCCTCTTAGAACTCATTTCTAATATAATTTTCAATTAAATTCTCTATTAATGCTTGTTCTTGAACTGATTCTATAATTTTTTTATGAACACTGGTACTACTTGAGAGGGTGAAATTAGCTTTAGATAGTGTGGCACTATGACATCTTCAGCAATGACCACCCAAATGTCCTTTTCTACTTGCCAATCATCCTATGAAAAAAATATTCATCGCTAAGAGTTGAGAAAAGGGTCATAGATTTATCGTTCCCAACCTTCTATAGGCACTCAAATCATATTATTGAGTGAAGATTTTTCCATGAATGCAAGTCCAAGAAGAAGATCATGTATCAATACTGCCCAAAAACACAAAGTAGTGCAGGAGCACCAAGGTCAACTCTAGAGCAAGGGAAGTACACTTGTTGGAAATATAGATGCAGTAACTGAGAGGGGGGGTGAATCAGTTAACCACAAAAATATTACCACTGATCCCTTAAATATCTTAACAAATTATTTATTGTGCCACTCGGTAAATATACAGAGAAATGCTGAAAACTTGATCCTTGAAGTGTGTAATAATTAAACTGTTCTTAAGCATTCATCACTGATTAACTTACATGAATAAAGAAAATAACATGAACACAAGAGACACCAAATTTACCATGGAAACCCAATATGGGAAAAACCACCAATGTAACTAGTTACTATTTTTCACTCTTCTGAAGTGATGCCTGGTTAGAAGCCAACCCGGTAAAAGGTTACAAAACACACTGTTAGGTGTGACCTTGTTAGAGGATTTAATCACCTTGCTAGGAGTAGCCTTGTAAGAGGTCTTGAAACAATTCAATAGAACTATTACCTTGTTAGAGGATTTACAAAATGGTTGTTAAACCAACTTGGTTAAGAGATTTTGATATCACTGCTACAATTGCTAGAGAGTAACAATGAAATGACCTACAACTGAATTGTTGAATATAGATCTCTATTTTGTTTCACTAGATCCTTACTGATCAATTAAATCTTTGTTGCTCCTCAAGGATATCTGACCATCCTTCAAAATTTGCACACACCTTTCTTCAAAATGATTTTTGCATGTTGTATATCTTTTATTCACCACTTGACCTTCTATATATATATGCCATTTCATAATCATTTAGATTGTCAAGTCAGCACTAATAATTATTATAACAGTCGGATGGGATAAACAAACTGTAATAAAAAAATTCTTTGAAAGGGCCCACCTTGCTCAGTAAACATTAATCCTGAAAAGATTTCTTTCGATGACCAAGAGAACTCGGTAACCACAGTGAATTCTACAACATCCTTTGGAGACCAAGAGAGCTCGGTAACCACTAATTTTCCTTTGATAATTGAGGAGGCTCGATTAACACTGTTACCCTATCATGTTTCCTTTAGACACCTGAGAGAACTCGATAGACACTAAAAACCGCCTAGCTGGCTGACTGAGCTCGATAGATACTGAGAACCACTTAGCTGACTGACTGAACTCGATAGATACTGAGAGTGATAATTGATATGACATTTGTGTGACATCAAAGACAACACATAGCTAATCCAACAATGTCCTTTAGACAATTGTATCCAACAATCTCCCTCTTTGGCATTAATGGCAACACAACATGTCATAGCACAATGAAATTTCACAAAGAAACCAAGAGTAAGAAACATATCCTTAGCTTCATTCTAATTCCCATCATCTTCAAACTTCTTTCTCTAACTGAGAACTCTCCCTCTTAACTTCTCAAATTATTCTTCTTAGAAATTTCTTGAAATGATAGCAAACTCTCCCTCTTTGACAACACATGCCAAAGACAACTTACACAGTTTTGGTAAATATCAATGTACCTTATGTACTGATTCATATGCAATGATTCCCTGACTATGCTGCATCAACTGATTGATCTTCAACATGTTCTGGTTGATGCATCACTAAAACTTTATTTAGTGAACCTCAGACAGGGGAGTGACCCCTAAGTTGCCTCTTAGATACAAGAATGCATCCTTAGGTAGTGGCTTGGTGAAGATATCTACAATTTGTTTTTTTGTATGAATATATTCCAATCTGATTTCCTTGTCCTACACCAATTCTCTCACAAAGTGATATTTAATTGCAATGTGCTTGGTTTTGGAATGCATTACTGGATTCTTTGAAATATTTATTGCACTTGTATTATCACAAAACATAAGAACTGGTTCTTTGATCTCAACCTTCATGCCTTCCAAAAGCTATTTAAACCATATAATATTAGAGTAGTTTACTGCTGCAACAATATATTCTGCTTCTGCTATGGATTGGGATGTGCAATTTTGCTTTTTACTAGTCCAAGATACTAACCTCTTGCCAAGAAAGAATGCTCCACCACTTGTACTCTTTTTGTCATCAATGTTTCCTGCCCAATCAGCATCAGTAAACACCTTTAAATCCAGATTGCCTCCAAATTTATATCACAAGCCATAATCTTCAGTTCCCCTTAAATACCTCAAGATTCTTTTGATTGCCATCATGTGATTTTCTCTAGGTTTAGTCGAGAATCTTGCCACTATTCCAACTACTAAGGCAATATCAGGCCTTGTGTGTACTACATACTGTAATTTTCCAATCATTGATCTATATAAGGTCTGATCTACTTCTTTTGAATCATCATCTTTGGTAAGCTTTAGTCCAGTACACATGGGTGTACCAACTGGTTTTGAATCTTCCATACCAAATTTCTTAAGTATTTACCTGATATATTTAGACTGAGTAATGTAGATACCATTTTTGTTCTACTGAATCTGAAGTCCAACAAAGAATTTTATCTGACCAAACATAGACATTTCAAATTTTTTTTTCATAAGCTCTGAAAATTCTTTGCACTGATCATCATTTCCTATAAACACAGTATCATCCACAAATATTTCTACCAAAACAATTTTTTTATCTGATCCTTCTTTGATGTATAAATTATTATTGTCATTAGCCCTTTTGAAATCAATCTGAGTAAGATAGTTATGTAATCTTTCATACCATGCTCGAGGAGCTTGTTTCAGACCATACAATGCTTTGTGTAATTTGCAAACCATATCCCTTTTGTCTGGATCAATAAAACCTTTAGGTTGCTCAATGTAGACTTCTTCCTCAAGAATACCATTGAGAAAAGCAGATTTGATATCCATCTAATATACCTTAAATCTTTTATGTGCTGCATATGCAAGTAAAGTCCTCACACCTTCTAATCTTACAATAGGAGCAAAAGTCTCTCCATAATCTATTCCTTCTTCTTGAGAATATCCTTTACATACCAATCTTTCTTTGTTTCTTGATACTTGACCATCTTCATTCAACTTATTTATGAATACCCATTTTGTCCCAATTACATTTTTATCTTTAGGCCTAGGTACAAGAGTCCATGTCTTATTTTTCTCTATTTGCTCTATTTCTTTATTCATAGCCTCAATCCAACTTTCATTTTCTAATGCATCTTTGACATTTTTAGGTTCAAAATTAGCAAATAAACATGTACCTTTTAGTTTAATTCTTGTCATAGTACCATCTGATTTATTTCCAATAATCTGATCTGGTTTATGATGTTTTTTGATGTACTTGGCTAATACAGGTTCCTTGCTTCCTGAATGAGTTACATTGTCATCTTCTTCATCTTCAGGTTTAGATTGCTTGGGCTCGGTAGATACTTGCTCGATAGCTTCAGACTGAGACTCAGTACTTTGTGACTCGGTCTGAACTTCTTCTTGTGACTCGGTTACTATACTGGGATCGGTAGATGTAGTCTCCTTACATGTGTCTAGAAATGTATTAGGTTCGATGTAAAAAAATTTTCTATAGTCCTTTGGTTCCTTTTTACTTTCTTCTTCAATCTTTTCTACAAACTCATCAATTCTCACATGTGCACTTTCTATGATTTTGTGAGTAGACAAATTTAGACATCTATATGCCTTACTTTTGCAAGAATATCCCAAAAATATTCCTTCATCACTTTTTACATCAAATTTTCCTTTTCTAGATTCTTTTAAGATGTAACATTTACTACCAAATACTTTTAGGTAACTTACATTTGGTTTGTAGCCATACCATAGCTCATATGGAGTCTTGAATGTGTCTTTTCTCAGTTGTACTTAGTTCAAGGTATGAACTACAGTGTTGATAGCTTCCTTCCAGTATTTCATAGCAATGTTCTTTTCAATCATTAGAGTCCTTGCACAGTCCATGATAGATCTGTTCCTTCTTTCGGCTATTCCATTCTGCTCAGGAGTTCTCGAGGCTGATACCTATCTTTTGATTCCTCTTTCAAAGCAGAAATTATTGAATTCATGGGAGATGAATTCACCACCTCTATCTGATCTCAAGCAATTTATTCTTTTTCCTATTTCCTTTTCTACTCTTGCTAAATGCCATTTGAACTTCTCAAATGCTTCAGACTTTTCTCTTAAATACATAACAGTCATCATTCTAGAATAATCATCAACAAAGAGAATAAAGAATTTTTCTCCGGTATAGCTCTCAATTCCAATAGGTCCACAAAAATTAGTATGCACAATTTCCAAAATATCTTCAGACTGATAGTTTTTACTTTTGAAACTAGACTTTCCCATTTTACAAATTTGACAATTCTTGCATAGACCAACATCAGGTTTCTTCAAAGTAGGAATACCTCTTACTTTCTTGAATTTTCTTATTTTCATCATGTTGTCAAAATTTACATGACATAACCTTTTGTGCCATAACCAACTTTCTTCAATTTGAGCAATAATACATGAGTAATCACCAAGATCAAGATAAAAGAGGTTACCTTTGGTTTGTTTGCCTGATCCTATTAGTTTTCCTTTGTCATCCAACAGTCTTGCTTTTCCATTCATGAATTCAACCTTGAATCCAATGTTGATTAGCTGTGCTACACTTAGAATATTATGCTTTAGTCCTTCAACCCAATATGCATTATCACATATAAGTTCTTTGGTTAATGAAATTCATCCCTTTCCTTTTATACAACAAGGTTCATTGTTTCCAAACCTTACATTAGCACCATCAAAGTTTTCAAAGTGTTCAAACTTGGTCTTGTCACCAGTCATATGATGTGAACATCCACTGTCTATAATCCATGTATCATTCTTTCTTATATGAGAGATAAGTGCCATCTCATCTTCATCATTATTAGATTCATCTTTAATAGCAATGAAAACAATTTCTTCTTCACTATCATCTGAATCTTTAGCTAAAAAACATGTTTTCTTACCTTTATCCTTGAATGATTTGAAATTTTTCTTTCCATTGTACTTGTAATTTTTCTTCTCATCTTTGCTTTGCTTCTTTGGACACCTAGCTGCAATATGACCAATTTCTTCACATGAAAAATAGATTAAGGGAGTTTTACCTTTGTATTTTCCTCTGCCTCTTGAATACTTCTTTGCAAGTAATGCTTCAATAACTTCAAGATCGCTATCAGAACTTTCCTCTGATTCTTCTTCACTTTGTGATTGGATTTTCTTCCCTTTCTTGAGTGAAAGTTTGGCCTCAAAAGCTGATTCAATATTTTTAGAAGTTGGAACATAGTTGTCATAGTTATCCAGTTCAAAGGCTGTCAATCTTCCAACTAAGGCATCCAAAGTTATATTGTGATTTTCTTCACATCTTCTTTCTTGAATAGCAGAAACTCTTATTGCATAAATATGGAGTATTGTTCTAAGAACCTTACTTATAACACTTGTCAATTTTTCCTCTAGAAGCTCTGATTGCACTAACACTTGTCTTGATCCTTTCAACATATTTTGCAATGTTTTCTTCTTCTCTCATTTTCATTTGATCAAACTATCCTCTTAGGCTCTCTGCACATTGTCATCACCACCATAGATTTTCTTCAGCTTGTTCCACATTTCATGAGCAGTTGTGCAGTCTTTGATTTCATCAAATTCTTCATAGCTAAGAGCTGATGCAATGTCTATCATCATAGTGTTATGATTCTTCTTCTCTGCAATGTCTTCAACAGTTAATGTGCCAGTAGGAATTGTATATTCTTGATCAATATATTTGCATCCTGAATCACCAATGGAAGCTAGATGTAATCTCATGAGACCTTGCCATGCTGAAAAGTTATTTTTGTTAAGCCTTGGAATTTCTCTTTTGTAAGACATCCTGATCTTTAGCTTAAGTCCTTGAAACCCTTCCTGCAAGCACCGAAAGCTCTTATACCAATTGTTGGAAATATAGATGCAGTAACTGAGAGGGGGGGTGAATCAGTTAACCACAAAAATATTACCACTGATCCCTTAAATAACTTAACAAATTATTTACTGTGCCACTCGGTAAATATACAGAGAAATGCTGAAAACTTGATCCTTGAAGTGTGTAATAATTAAACTGTTCTTAAGCATTCATCACTAATTAACTTACATGAATAAAGAAAATAACATGAACACAAGAGACACCAGATTTACCATGGAAACCCAATATGGGAAAAACCACCAATGTAACTAGTTACTATTTTTTACTCTTCTGAAGTGATGCCCGGTTAGAAGCCAACCCGGTAAAAGGTTACAAAACACACTATTAGGTGTGACCTTGTTAGAGGATTTAATCACTCTACTAGGAGTTCCCTGTAAGAGGTCTTGAAACAATTCAATAGAACTGTTACCTTGTTAGAGGATTTACAAAATGGTTGTTAAACCAACTCGGTTAAGATATTTTGATATCACTGCTACAATTGCTAGAGAGTAACAATGAAATGACCTACAACTAAATTGCTGAATATAGATCTCTATTCTATTTCACTAGATCCTTACTGATCAATTAAATCTTTGTTGCTCCTCAAGGATATCTGACCATCCTTCAAAATTCACACACACCTTTCTTCAAAATGATTTCTGCATGTTGTATATCTTTTATTCACCACTTGACCTTCTATATATATATGCCATTTCATAATCATTTAGATTGTCAAGTTGGCACTAATAATTATTATAACAGTCGGATGGGATAAACAAACTGTAATAAAAAAATTCTTTGAAAGGGCTGACCTTGCTCGGTAAACATTAATCCTAAAAAGATTTCCTTCGATGACCGAGAGAACTCGGTAACCACAGTGAATTCTGCAACATCCTTTGGAGACCGAGAGAGCTCGGTAACCACTAATTTTCCTTTGATAACCGAGGAGGCTCGGTTAACACTGTTACCCTATCATGTTTCCTTTAGACACCTGAGAGAACTCGGTAGACACTAAAAATCACCTAGCTGACCGACTGAGCTCGGTAGATACTGAGAACCACTTAGCTGACCGACTGAAATCAGTAGATACTGATAGTGATAATTGATATGACATTTGTGTGACATCAAAGACAACACATAGCTAATCCAACAATGTCCTTCAAACAATTGTATCCAACAACACCAAGGTCACTGAGGATCCTTGGGTGATGGAACAAGACCATCTAAGGTCACTTTTCATTGTACTGGACCATGATTGGTCATTTCATGTTATTTTATCATGTTTTGATTTTGGATCATTTGATAAACAAAAGTTGCATTGTAAGCCATTGAATGGCATAAGGGATAGTGATGTAACATGTTGATGTTTTTTTTTTTTTAAGGCAAAACTGGTGTAACCACCATATTTTATTAATCTAGCTCAATAACTCCCCTGTGGAAGAACCAGTAAGAAACCCCAGGATCATAGTTATATACATGCATATATTTGAGGATATATAAATACATAAATATTACATATTTTGAGCAATATGTCAATATTTCTTATCCAGTTTTAGATCATACTCCAAAAAGCCTTCAAAAGTGCCCTAATGATGGCAACATGTACAATATGCTGATTGTGTGAATTTTTTCTATGACAACAACATTTTATACAACTAACCACCGCCAAACTCCAAGCCAGTCGGATGTGTATTAAGGTCAGGGACCCGCAAAAGAGCTTGCGGGCTACCAGAGAAGACACATGGAAGATGTTGATTTGGTAGCTCCATGATGTCTAACACAACATTAACCTGAATTTTGACTTTGTTTGCCAAGTGAAACCCCAAACACCTCTTCAAGAATTGAAGTGCATTTTGTGAATTGAGCATCTTGCGAACAGAGGGAGCATTTAATACTTTCATAGATTAGAAAGTAATCATGATTTGAGAGCAGCTCATGATGCAAAAACAATCCACTAACTAGTGCCAAACCATCCCATAGTTCATACTACTGAACAGCCTTTGAGAGCGCATTGTGAGCCAGTGAAGACACCAAAGACATTGACTGGGATAAGTCCATCACGTTGCAAATGCTCCACAAATGAGAGTCCAATATTTCTTCCCCAACAACCAATTGAATTGCATCCCTTATTGCTTGTGACTGGCATATAAACATTAATGAAAATGAGCCCTCATCGATGTGAGATGGTAGAGCCTCTTCCAAAAGTTCCAATCGCATCCTAACTCTGTAATTTCTGGTCATGACTTCATGGTGATAGCAGGCACATTGTCTACATTACATCACCTGACTAACCTGCAAATCCATTGGCACCCAACTTGTAACTCGACAATGAGTGATGGATATGATCAAAAGCCCACATATTTGTAGCTGTAATAAATTGCCAAGTACAGCCAAAATAAAATTAGGATATCCCAAGTGTGAGCGAGATTATGCATAAGTTTTAATGTCATTTTTGGAACTTGGGATTCTGCCAATAGTACACTGATTAAACTTTCTCAACCACAAACACATGTGTGTTGATGAACTTGCAGATGGGGAAATAGATATGCCTGCACAAATGATACACAAGCAAGTTATGTTTTTATTAAAAGTTATTAAAATTTATATCTACTATGTACTTCTCACATGCCAAATACTATGGCATATGAAAACTGTCTGCGCCTCCCATTAAACACAAAAATGGAATTTTACTTGGGGAAAATACATAAACCATTTATGCATACATCTATTAAAGAACAAACTTCACATCCGGACATTTGAGGCATCAACTGCACATGACACTATTTCTTGACTATAGATTTCCTTCAACTTGGCATCATGATTAATAATTGAATCATCATTAATAGCCACTAGTTCATACCCATCACAACCTTTGTTTTCCAGATGGTCTGCTAGTCTATTACCCTCTCTAAGCATGTGAGAGATCTGAACTTCTTGAAATGAATCCAGTAACAGCCAAATCTGCTGAAGGATGTATGATAGTTTCTAGTTATGGGATATTCTGCTTATACATGCTGATATAATCACTATTGAATCTCCCTCTATTTGAATCTGTCGGAAGCCTCCATTGTTTGCTAATATTAGACCTTCTAATAATGCCTTGGCCTCAACCATATTGTTTGTGCCATCAGGAAGCATGCAACATTTTACTGCTAGTAATATTCCTTGAAAATTCCGGATACAAATTCCCACCCCTGATTTACCTAGATTCCCTCTTGAGGAGCCATCAAAGTTAATCTTGCTAAACCCTTTGGATGGTGGCATCCACTTAATCCCTTCTCTATCCAGCATTTTATTTGGTTTTGGTTGATAACACCAACCAAAAGGAGCATGTATTTGTTTCCACTCTCACAATATAAATGAGTCCCATGATGTCATAATTAGATTATGTTTAAGCTTATTATGACTAGCATTAACTAGTTCTGATATTGATCTTTCTATTTGAGCTGTGACCACTTGGATTGTCGAAAATTGTCTACGAAAGATTCTTTTATTTCTCTCCCACCAAATTGCCCAGACCACTATTGCTAGAGTGCACTTCCAAATTGCTAAAAAAAGGGAGGATGAATATAGTTGTGGCCATGAGTCAAACAGGTCCCTTAGCTTGCATGGAAGAGGAGTTGGATATTGTAACTTTCTAAGGACAAAATGCCAGCATTCTTGAGCAAATTCACAATTTAAGAATAGGTGGTCTATGTCTTCTTGATGATTATCACAATGCAGACAATTAAAAGGCTGAGCTATATTAAGTCTCTAAAGCCGCTCGCTTGTTAATGCCCTATTATTCAAAGCTAGCCAAGAAAAGCATCCTGATTTTGGTAATGTTAGATTATTCTAGCAGAAGGAATAAGCTCGAGATGGTTTCTTGGTTGCATCTCTCTGCTAAATAAGTTTATATCCATCCTTAATATTAAAATTTCCATCTTCCCCCAGTGCCCAAATCAAATTATCCTCCAAGTTTGATAAGTAGATCAATCTTTGAGATAAGATTTTTTGAAATAATTGAATCTGTTGTGGTGAGAGAGGTAGCTCTTGGGGGTCTTTCTAAATTACGTTCCTTGAATGCAGGCATATAGCAGATACATATCCAATTAAGTGAATACCCCAAACATTTTCTGCTACAGAGATAATATCCTCCATTCCAATGTCATTTTTACTAATCAAAGGTGGTACCCCACTCCATGAGTCACACCAAAACTTGACTGATTGACCATTATTGACTTCCCATGTAATATACTTGCATATTAAATCTCTGGAAGAGATCATGAAGTTCCAAATGGCTGACCCTTTAGGGGGGTCAGATATCGATATAATTCTAGCCGGGTTAGAATCATCTAAGTACTTGGCTTGCATAATTTGGCACCAAATATTATGTGGCTTAGAATACATTTTCCATACTAATTTGCCCCCAAATGCTATGTTCCACTTTTGTAGATCATGAATCCCTGCCCCACCCAGCTGCTTAACTTGTGCCAATTTCTCTATCGAGACTAAAGGGATTTTCTTTACTCCATTCATGTTCCCAGTCCATAGAAAATCTCTAATCAGTTTCTAAATTTTTTGAATGACCGACATAGGAGCCTTGAGGACTGATAAGTAATAACTAGGGATTGCTGAGAGAACTATTTTGATTAAAAGTATTCTACGTGAGAGAGATAGCCACCTTGCTTTCCATGCAACCACCCTAGCTTTAATCCTTTTGATGATTGGTGTCCAATAACTGATTTTATTTTCCCCCATGAAAAATGGGATACCAAGGTAGACTGATGGAAGAAAATCCACTGAAAATCCAAGAAGGTTAACAATTTTATTAGATACAATTTGATTTGTATTAAACAGATATATCTTGGATTTGAGAGGATTAACTCTCTGATTTGATGCTATAGTATACAGGTCCAAGGTTTCTTTGATTTTCCTGGCCTCCCTAATGTTTGATGTACCAAATAATAATGTATCATCAACGAAAAGTGAGTGAGTCACTGAAATATTTGTTTGACCAATTTGCACACCCAGCCACTTGCCTGACGCTTTCTTCCAAATTATGAACCTACTAAATGTCTTTGCCATTAAAATGAATAAGACTAGTGATAAAGGATCCCCCTACCTAACTCCTTGTGTAGATGAAAAATAACCCATCGGAACACCATTTATCAAAACTGAAAAAGATGCACCCGAAACACAAGCTTTTACCCATTTACACCAACTTCTTGAAAATCCAAATTTTTGTAGGACCTTAATGAGGAAATCCCAGCTAACTCTATCATATGCTTTCATCATGTCCATTTTAATAACGAAATGTGCTGATTTACTATTGTGGATAGAATGAAGAACTTCATGAGCCACTAGAGCTCCTTCCATTGTCTCTCTACCTGGAACAAAGCCCCCTTGTGGATGTGAGACAATCTTAGGGATAAGGTACTGCATCCTTAAATAAATAGCCTTTGTGATGATTTTATAGATAGTATTGCATAAGGATATCAGTCAGAAGTCTACAAACGTCTTTGGATTTTACACTTTTGGAATAATGGCTATATTAGTGGTGTTGAAGTTTTTCAACATGGTCTTGCTAGTCCTTGATTCTTCTATAACATCTAATAATTCCCATCCAATCTAGTCCCATCATACTTGAAAGAATAGAGTAGTAAAGCCATCTGGGCCTAGGGCTTTGTCCGGAGGCAAGGAAAAGACCACTTTTTTTAATTCCTAAATGGTAAATGGAGCCATGATTTTTAAATTTTCCACTATTGAAATCATGTTGGGGATTGCCTCTAGCAGTTCCTCCATTGGAGGTGGCAGTGGACAAGCAATGGTAGGAGGGGCTAACAAATTTTGAAAAAATCTGACCCCTTCATCTTGTATGCTTTGAGGTTCTAACAATAAGATGCCATTGTTAGCTTTGGTTATAGAGAGAATATGATTGCTCTCTATTTTTAATTTAGCTAATGCATGAACGTATTTTGTATTTCTATCCCCCTCTTTTAGCCAAAGTTCTCTTGACTTCTGCCTCTAGTATTCCTCTTCTCTTCTGCATATTTCCTCCCACTCCTATACTAGACTTTTCTGAGTAGCGAAGGAGTCATTATTCATCCCTTTTTTTATAATAGTGTTATATATGTCCTCTAATTTAGCCTTGACTATTTCTTTCTCTGTAAAAATATTCTTAAATATCGTCTCACTCCATTTCTTGATCCACTGTTTGGTGAGCTTCATCTTGTGTGCAAACTGGTACATTTTAGTTCCATCTATCGCGGGCACTAAATTCCAACAATGCTTAAGTGAATTCAAAAAACTTGGGTGGTGTAACCACATTCTTTCAAACTTGAATGATGGTCTATGTTGGAAATATAGTTTATAGCTTTATTCTTTCAAACTTGATGTTTATAGCTTCATTCTTTCAAACTTGATGTTTATAGATTCAATCAGATAAAATATAGTGGACATTAATGTTATAAGAATAGATCAAATATATCTATGTATATATATCAATATATATAATAATTATTATATATACATTCATCTATATACATATTCTGAATATTATACCTTTCTTATAATAATAATGATCTGATTGGATTAACATCAAATTGAATCAAATTAAATAATATTATTCACATTAATATTACCGATTTGTATTGGTTAATATTAATAAAATTGTTCACCTTTATTAATACCATTTGTATCGGTCAATTATGTGTTGCACACAGTATATTATAAGTGTTTCACATAGTATATTATGTGATGCACATAGTATATTATGTGTTGTGCACATAGTAATATTATGTGTGAAGCACATAATACTATTATGTGTGTAGCATGTAATATACTATGTGTCCTGCAATATACAATATATAAATGTTATTTACATTATGTACAATGTTTAATCTGCAATATAAATTTACTTACTGATAGTTATGAATCAGTTCTATACTTTGTTATGATATTAAAAGAACATGTGTCATTTAGAGACATGTCTCTACATACGTAGAGGCATGTCTCTACATGAGACATGTCTCATTTCTAATATTTATATTCATTATTGGGCTGCATTTGAAATACACAAAAATCAATAAGTGCAAGTAAAAGTTTAGTACCTCCATTGTGATAAATATAAAGAACATTCAATTCAAGTCTCATTCATAAAACCAGCATAATATTGACATTAATATATATATATATATATATATATATATATATATATATATATATATATATATATATATATATATATATATATATATATATATATATATATATATATATATATATATATATATATATATATATATATATATATATATATATATATATATATATATATATATATATATATATATATATATATATATATATATATTTTAATTAAATATATTTCATATATTGAGGTCATATAAGAAAATTTAATTCCATATATTCTGATCTAAAAATTGAACATAACCTTGGGGTCACTTGAGAGATCCAAGGACTTATGTAAAGGTTAATAACCTATAAGGCCATCTAGGGTTTTGATATGGCTATTTATGTCATTAAACTATGTTATTGCACTTAAATGTGCAAAAGATGCTAAAAGTTGTAAATTTGCATTTTAATGCAACTTTGGCATATAAGGCTCATAAGGGTTAAAGGGTGAGTAAAGATTGTAAAGGTTATGTTTTAAACCTTTAGACAAGTCTTGAAATGGGTTTAATGTTCATGTTGTCAAGTTGACAACATTGGTTGTCAACTTGACAACAAATATTAGTCATATCTTATTGAAACAGTCAGTTTGGGGACTATTAACAAACAGTTTGGAGTTAGTTGTTAGAGGTTGCAATTGGTTTTTTGGAGTTAGAGTCTTTATCAATGTGGATCCATGAGTTTTGGGATGAGATTTAGAGTGGGGCTTGTAAATAAGGAGAACTGTAATGTTTTCAATCAATAAACAATAATTTCTATGCATACTGTTAAACTATCACGTGGGTACAGTCAACCCTGGTAGTGCCTTCAAAATTTTTTGGTGATGTGTTAATGATTAGATTATAATGTGATATCATATACCTTGGTGTTATTTACATTTTTACACAATTATTTAGTTATTTTAATTGTTAACAAGGGAAGGGAATTGACTGGTATCCCTAACTATGCTAGGGTTTCTAGTTGTGATAGTATTTGGATTTGAAGTCCCTTTAAAATGAACTAACTCTCCCACCCCTATGGAGACTTTGATTGGTGGGAGAGGTATAATGTTGTATTATATCCTTGTACATGATTGTTTTAATGTAGGGATATGGAGGAGTCATGTTTGAAGATCAATGGTTGATGGAGTTTGTTGATTGATGGAGAGTTTGTCTTGGCACTAGTCACTTGGGAAGTATTTTCCCTTAAGAGTAGATGAATTGGATGATGGAATATGGATGTTTGTATCCATAATGATGTTTTAGAACCATTGGATTGATTTGGAGATGGTTGTGAAGTTCATTTTGAGTAGACCCTAGTTGTGTGATCCTAGAAACAAGGGTTTGGTGGCTAGATGAATGGATAGATGGTGAAGCCTTCTAAAATTGGAAATATTATGGTTTTAAACCTTATGAAAGACTATTTCATGCTTTTGGGTGTAGGGAGTAAGTGCATTTACAAGATTCTTTATAAATGGGGTTCAATTAAGCCTATTTGGTGACTACTAGGTTGTTGGATCTACTAGATGGTCCAAAGGAGTATACTTTGAGACTTGGGGAGGATTTAGATAATAAAAAATGGTGTCTAAAACACTAATTATTTTCTAGAGTTTTTTGGGAAGATTGGGATAAAAAGGCAGATTGGTGACTGGTGAAGGCTACAAGCCTAAAGGGCTAGCTGTGTGGGAGATCAATTAACCAGACTTGGTGGGTTAATGAAACATGGTATATGGAACATGATAAGATGTTCTATGGAGTTAGAAAAAGGTGGATGACCTATTTGAAGATTTGATGACTTGGAGGCTCTAGGTGCATTGGGAGAAGGCCTAGATTGGGATCCTTGAGTGGATGTATGGTGTCAAGAGAAGTTGGGATAAGAGGTTAGAGGAAGTGATTTTGTTAAAAATGTTTGAGGTGTTGGTTGTCTACAGTCAAAGCACTCTATTTGACCCTTGATTTGAGACTAACTCCTTGAGTGACTTCCAAGACACTTGTAGAATCCTCAAGTTAAGTTGGGTTTCCTTAGGGGAAAGTAGAGCACTCTACTTCACAAAGCTCTTAAATATACTAGTAATAGCCACCCAAAATATGTGTAATATAGATGCCACATTTGAAATTTGAAAGCACTTTTACATGAAAAAATAGCATAAGGATGACTCACTAATGCAATGAAAATAACTTCCGAGTACATGTCATTAAAAATCCATAAGAAAAAATCCTTGCAAACACTTTTAATTCTAAAAAGAAATCAGAGTTTTGTTTCACTCATGTGGAAGTGAAAAATGAGATGGAATTCCTAGAGTGGAGCCCCAAAACTTATTTACATTTGAATAATATATTGGATGTGACATGTATTGAGAGTGGTTGCACATTCATACCTTTGAATGTGCCAAGATCTAAATAATAAAATGTATACAATATAATACTATGAGCTTAGGGGAAGGAATAATTTCATAAACATCTCATTAAAAATGAGGTCACATAATAAGAGGATGATTTCAGTGGTAGAACAACCCTTCAAATATAAAATATTACATGAGAGTAATGAGTGGTAACCTTCTTTTATATGTGAAAAAATAAATATGTATTCTATGTCACCAATAATTGCCATCAATGTTTATTTGAATATGTATGTACCTATCAACTAGCTTGTTTTCCTAGGAGTGGGTTAATGTATTGATGCTAATAAGGATGAAACCATGAGATCTTAGTATGAAGATATGGTAAATGAACATGGTTACCCCACATACCCAAACAATATCAAGTAATAAGAAGACAATACTTGTGGGTTAGTGGGGCATGAAGGAAATAATCAAATAAATCCATGTGGTCCCACATGGATAAAGGCTCAAGAGGACTCTTTATTTCTAGTATTTGGGATGTTGAAGAACAAAATAAGATGGTTACCCTGTGATTTTGAAAGGGTGAAAGCCAATGTGAAATCTTAATCATGGAAGCCCAAGTGTTGATGTCACCTAGTAAAAAATGGTCAGATCAATCATGGTTGTCCACTAAATAAAGATCAACGGTGATGATTTAAGGTTGTTCACCATTATGTAATCCAAGTTAATTTGCATGGTATGAATTAATGGTGACATAACTTGTAGCCCCAAAAATGTTAAATTAAAAATTGTGTGAGATATTATGTCATTCTATATCCATGAAACCAATTGAAGGATCTCTCCATATTGTAAATATGTGTGTACATAGCCAACTAGGGTCTAAAATCAGGTTTAACAACAAAGTTTCTCTCTATCAATTGGTGGAAGCATTTTCTCTATAATTTCCTCTATTTACAAGATTACAGTGAAAACATTTAGTGATTTCTTGAAAGCCCTAGGTATTTTTTTGTTGTTAATAATGCCTAAGAAGGGTGAGTCTTTCAATGATTTCTTGAAATCAGACACTGATTATAGAGTAGAGGCCACTCTTGGTTGAGTACCTTCATAATATGAAAGACGGGTGCTCTTCTGACACTAGAACCCTTTCCCACCTATTGCAAGCCTACTTTATCTATGGCAAATGGGTGCTAGGATCTCTTTGTCCTTTTCTCAAGATATTTCCTAACTTGATGATAGCCAGCTTTCTGCTCTATTTTGTCCCTCTCCCAACTAGATTTATGGTCTATTTGGATTACTATCCATCACAGGTGACAACTTTCTCTTATAGAAAAGAAACCCTCAGGTAGTAGAAGTATAGTGAAATGCACATATTTTTGTATACTTTTCTAGGTTATTAAGAACATTAAAGAGAATACAAAAATTGATATACAAACAAAGTATAGAACCGATTCATAACTATCAATTTGGTTATATACTCTAAAATAAATACCAAGTGTAGAATTGGAACCAAATTTAAGCTCAAGTAGAAAAAAATGAGAACATACATGTGTTTGCATAGTCTCCATGCACTATTACATTTGAGGCCCTGACGGCTTCCCAAGAATGGGGTGGGCTTCCACAAAGTAGTGGCTTCTTTCTCATGATAAACTCAAAATGAATTTGATCTATCTTTTTTTGTTTAAAATCATGAGGGTGTCAAAATAACGATGACACCATCGTTATTATGACGGTGTTAGGGGAACTTACAAAAAAAAAAGAAGCACACACAAATAGTAGTATTGTTGCAAATTGGCATCAGAATTTGACCCCAAATGTTGTAGTGATTATCGTTATTAGTTAGATGAGGATCTATTTGATGGTAATTCCCACTGCACTTGAACTTTCAAGTTCATCTGCAAGTTTTTTCCCTTCTCTATATATATGACTCATTATAACACTCTCCAACCTTCCCATTAATTCCAATGTTGTGTCTAGAAATGACCATAATCTCCAATTGGGAGTATGGCTAGTCATGGAATTTATGGTAATGGTTGAATCCCTTCAATTTCAACCCTTCTCAAGTCTAATTCCATGCATAGTGATATTCCTTCCACTAAATCTTTAAATTTATCTTTGTTTTCTTTGTCTTCTTCCAATAATTTGGATAATACTTCTATTATCTTGCCTTGGCATGAGTGAATTACACACCTAGCCCATGAGGGTCCTAGGTCACCTCTAAAATCACCATCAGAATTCAATTTGAACCATCTTGGTATTGGGGAATACCATTTTCAATTATATTTATCTTTTTTCTTTGATTAGTGTCCTTTACCAAGGACTTTAGAAAGTCTTAACACATACCAACTTTTATGTATTTTTTTCATCCCAACCTGTGAAATAATTTATTTTCTTCCTTTGAGCATGAATCCTTGAATTCATTGTTTCTACTATAAATACTTCCATCTTATTTTTTATCCACCCATTCCACAACCTTTCCTTGGAATATTCTATGATTCCTTTCCTTCTAAATCTCCCAAGTTACAATTGAGGGTGAAATTATCCATATGTTTCCAAATAAACTATTGTTCCATATTATGGACCAGGATTGGAATAATGTCAAAATATCATTTGGAAGTGTTGAAATAAAGCCCATTTTGGCGTATAGTCATTGCCAACATTTTTTGTAGAAAAGGGAATGTTAGTAGAATATGATTAGAATCCTCTTCACTGTTGTTGTATAAGAAACAAACTTATGAACCTTGAAAACTAATCTTTCTGAACCAATTAGTTGTTAGAAACTTTCCTTGTAGAGAAGCCCAAGTGAAGAGGATTGCCTTTGGCAGACATAATTTATCCCAACATAGATGAACTGGTAGTTGCATTTTTTCTCTTTCTTTCATGCATGATAATGCATTATATTTATCCTTGGAATTGTATACTCCCTCCTTAGAGCCTCTCCATATTATTTCATCATTACCTTATTTGAAAGAGATAAATCCATTTTTGAGAATTTCTCTTATCAACTCAATATCTATAGGTGGCAGGTCTAGGTTCTCAAATTTTTTTCATTCCCATTTGTGATCAAGATTTGTATCTATCAAAATGTAATCTCTAACATATATTCCCTAGTTGAGTTCACAAATGTGTTTGATTCTATTTGCATCCATTAGATTTTTTATGATTGAATATCCCCCCCAAGAGTCCTACCAAAAAAGGGCTTTTTTTTCCATCCTTTATGTTCCATTATATGTGGTTAAGTATGATATCACTACATTTGGAAATGAATTTTTGATACAGGAGCATCCTGGGTGTAATAGCAATCTTGCATCACCCAAAAATATTTCTGGTTTTGTTATCAATAAGGGCTAGCTTGTGCAGAGCTGCTATTTATGGAAACTTGCTATTTTTAGTAAGTTGGTCATGTGATCTCAAAATGTTTTGATTTCACAGGTGGAGGTTCATTTTGGTCATATCAGCATGCCAGTAAAGTTTCATTGCCGGATCAATTCTAGTCTTGAAGATATTGAAAATTTTCGGTATTGGCAACTGGGAACAGAAACTTCAAACTCAGTTTTGAAGGCTTTAGAGGCCCTGAACGAGGTCAAAACTTTGGCTAAATGAAGCTTGCTTAATTCAAGTGTTGTAGAGATCCTTGCGCCCTTTCTGAATTGGGGTCATAATAGTCAATCGGGTCAACATGTAATGACTTATGGTCTCCGGAAGTTGGGCCACCTGAAATGGCGGAAAATAATTTTCCTTCAAAATTTTTGTTTGGGTTTCAAAAGTTATTTTGAGCTGACGTTGATGTAATAAATTGAAAAATAAAATAATTCTAAATTTGGTCACCCCAATGGGTTAAAAAACTGGAACCTTCTTGGGTTGTGGAAATTGCCTATCTAAGGAAGGCCTGTAGTGTTGTCTTAGGCAGTTCAGAATAGTTCTGGGTAGTAGATCTGGGTAATAATTTGAGTCTTTGTCCTACAGAATATTGTAAGGGAAATGCCCATGTGGCTTTGCATATTGTAATTCTGAAAGTTTGTAATTCCACATTTGTGGAGATAATAAGAAGTCCATCTTCTATTCTTGCAAATTGTTGTTGTTTCTCTGTTTCTGTTATGTGTTTGTGGTATTAAGGAAAGCACCTTTCATCAATTTCCAAATATGAGAACCACTTGGGAAGTTAGATAACCTTAAAATATCTTCATTCTTGAATTTTTTAGATATTTACCTTTAATGATTCTTACTCATTTAAGATGTGACTCCCTATGAATTTTCAAAACAACTTTGCCCCTAGTGCTTTTTTCTGCCATAGTTGGTTCTTGATTCTCGTACCTCCATTCTTGATGGGATTTCATATCTTTTCCCATGAAATTAAAGAATACTTTCCCTTCACATCTATACCTTGCTATAAGAATTTTGTTAACTTCTTTATCAGATCAATATAAGATCTAGTTGACATGGAAATACGTGATATTAAGTATATAGGGATTACAAATAATGTTGCCTTTATTATTAAAATTATTCCTTCCCCTGTTAGCCATTTAGATTTTCATGATTCCATTTTCTTATCTATTTTATCTCTTATTGATTTCCAAGTTATAGTTGATTGTAGAGATTTATCCAATGGCCTAGATATGGGCAAGTGACTTTACCTTCCTTAAATCCTAGCAACCTCAACACCTAATCTTGGACTTTTAATTTCACAAAAAAGAATAATATATGTGATTTCTCCTTATTTACTACTTTTCATGAAGCTTTAGAGTATGTTTTAAGCACTCTTTTCAATTATAAGACTTCTCCCTTATTCTATTTTCCAAATAACATTGTGTCATCAATAAATTGTCGACGTGTCACTCATTGAACTAAAGAAGTCACTTACACCCCTTTCAAGTTTCCATTTTTATAGGGTGGATAACTTCATTCCAAGAGCTTTAGCCACAATGACAAACAAGAAAGGTGATAACAGATCTCCTTGTCGAATGCAGGGATAACTTTAAGAAACCCCCTCCTAGAAAAAATTGTAAAATCCTTGTGAATCCTACATTATTTTAGGGGGAAGCTTTTCTTAATGAAGGCAGATTTTTTTTCAAATCTGTGAATTTTCATAGTTTGTATTGGCGATTTTTTCCCCGCCGAATGAAAATTCAATGAATTCCTGGCAAATTATACAGTCATGTGGGGGAAAATATATATTGAATGAGGCAAATTTTTTTCTTTTGAAGTAAATTTTTTTTAATATATATGAGGTAAATGATTTTCTTTTGAAGGGAAAAAAATAATTGTATTGGCGATTCATTGGTTAATTATGGGAAAAAAATAATTGTATTGGTGATTCACATCGACACGTAACCTAACAGTATATCAGTAACATCTATTATTTTATAATGTTAAATGTATTAATTGGGACTGTCTGATGATCCAAGATCAATGGTTGAAGTTTGATTTTGGCCTTAATTTCTTGAAGGAAATAGAGTTCTCTAGGAAATCACCAGAATGTTGACACATATCAAGTTAGGGTTGTCAACTTGTCTATAGACTCAACATGCTGGTATCGATAAGCACGTCTAGTCACATCCACACGTAACCTAACAGTAACATCCATTATTTTATAATGTTGAATGTATTAATTGAGACCGTCCTATGATCTAAGATCAATGGCTGAAGTTTAATTTTGGCCTCAATTTATTGAAGGAAATAGAGTTCTCTAGGAAGTCACTGGAATGTTGACACATATCAAATTAGGGTTTTCAAATTGTCTACAGACTCAACATGTTGGTATCGATTAGCATGATAACCATAATTGTCACACATGGATGGTGGATAATGTTGCATGGTCCTATAGTACAACTTGTAACTCTAACTCTATAAGAAATAAATGCCTTTTCAATGATATTCCAGATGAATCGACGATATTACCAATTTTAGTTATGGGAAAGATTTACATGCCAATATGAAAGATTAAGGACAATGGATTTAAATTTCTCACACGCATGCATTTATGGGAAAGCTTTACATGAAATATTAAGGATAATGGATTTAATACGATTAAAGAAAGATAATTAATTGCTAAATGTTAAGTATCAATCGAGGGCTATTTATAGATGATCTAGCTTCTTTCTTCCTCAAATTTCAATTCGTCTTTGCTAGATAAATTGTTGTAGGTGCCTTTGGTTTAAGTCATTAGTCTGTAAATGATTTGTTTTTAAGGTTTCTTAAGTTTTAGATGGACACTCCAATTAGGCTTAGATGCACACCTGAGGAGGCCCAAAAGGCCTTTTTGGGTTCCTTTTCAGATGAAACCTTAGAATCAATTTGTAGGGAGGGTGGGCCTTTCATAATAGAGGTTGTTACAATGGTGTTGGGTAGACAGTTTCAACACAATGAAGATAGGCATCAAGTCAACACAGACATTACATACTATTTTTTGGCATCTCTTCTCAACCTCGGAGGAGAGAAGGTGGACATGTTGATGTTGTTGAGGAAGGTTTTCAAAGAAGAATACTTGAGGGAAAATGTTAATGTTGTTGTGTTCATAGAAATAGGGGTGGGGATCCCTTAAACAAGTGAAATACCCAATCTTCTCCTCCTAGGCCAGAATTTGGCCATGCAACCTTTTATGTTGCACCTGAATGCTGGGAAGTTGAAGTGCCATAGGAAATGGGCATTGATTGCTAGGGATTTTCTCTATAAGTGGTTTTTTCTTGATGAAGTGGAAGCTGAGGTGGGGCAATACGGGTGGCTCGATGAATTCTCATAGTTAATCCTCTTTGGATAATTCTACTTAGATGGAGCCATAGGGAAAAATCACTAGTGTTACCACTTACCCATGGCCCATCATTCCTCTTTTTTGGAATTTTTTTAATATAAACATACCATGTTTTTGGGTTTTTTTTTATACAAACATAACACCTTTTTGGGTTTTTCTTTATACAAACATACCATTGGCAGTATGGCACTGGTCCACTACTAGTGATGTAGTAGGTTTTTCTTTGTACTGGATTATATAATTATTAATGTTATGAAAAAAAATAATGAAAATTTTGCAGGTTCATTTCAATTTGCATTTTATGGGTACAAAAAATGATTCTTAAACTTCTTTGTGATTGCAATATTTTAATTAGTTGCTTTATCTATGTATTAGACATGTAAGTGTGTTTAAGTAGAAATAAGAAAGCAATGGTATTTTTATTTTTAAATCTGAATATTTAAAATGTCATTGCCTTCTCAATTATCATCAAAAACTCAAAATTCCTAAATTAATATAACCATTAATTGAAGTTATATGAACTTTTTAACCAATTAATTATGCATATAAAATTACACCATTGTAAATTTATTACACGTATCAAATCTTACAAGTTACAACTAGTTGATAATGTATTGCAGTTGTAGTTAATAAAAGAAATATCTTATCACTAACATTAAATTTGGGTAATGTTACCTGTCATGACTTTTTTTCCAATTTCACACACTTGTACTGCATTTAATATGAAATATTTATAGAATTTTGAAGGACAAATGAATTAATAAGGTTAGAGAAAGAATTGAGGGATAAGTGGTGCAGGAGCACTAGGGCCAAGGACAAAGGCCTAAGAAGGAACTAGGGTCACTAAATAGATCATTGGGGGAAGTAAAGGAAACATGACCATGATGGGTTATTTGATTGTAATAAGACCTTAATGGTCCTTTAATTATGTTTTTGAATAGATTTAATTTGGAATCACCTCTATTTGTGTAAGTGTGTGGGGAAAATGTAAGATTCACTCCTAAATCCAAATTCCCAAAGGAGAGATCCAATTTGATCAACCAAGAGGTTAATACACAATTGAATCAATTTATGAAGAATATGAAAGAGAGAGAGAAACCCTATACTTCCCTATAGTTGGATCAAGCTTGAAATCTAAAATAAGTCAAGTGCAAATACTAACCTTGAATTAGGGCAGATCTGGAAAATGCTAAATTCTGGCTTTTGTATGAACTTTCTGAAGATTTTGTCACCTATTTTGGACTGGAAATGTCGAGGTGAACAAAACCCAGAAATCTTTTCTCCAAATTCACACAAGTTGACTTTGACCTTTTAAAAGATCAAAGACCACATTATTTATTTGAAGTCCAATTCCAATTATGCTCGTAGATCTTGAAAGATTGTCAAAAAGGGTATCCGAATTCGCTCTTAGATCCAACATTTTGCACTTGTACCTGCAAGAAAATGGAGGTTTTTGGTTGTATGGGGGGTTTGCCTTGGTCAAACCCCAATTTAGGAATTAACCTTGAAATTGAATTGAAATATATGGTGCATAAACAAAGTAATTGAAACAAATCACCTCGCTTATGTTGAAGTCCTTGTAGAGGATTCAAATCCTCAAATCCACAAGTAAGAATTCTTCAATGAATGTAGGATGTCTCCAATCAATGGTATTTTGATCTTCAACCCCAATCTTGATTTGATCTTTGCATATGAGAAGGTTTGAATGAATGGAGAAGGATGAATCTTCAAAGGGGCTCCAAAGAGATTGAATCCTTCAATTGCTAACAATGGAACTCCTTGATGGATGAATACTTGAACACTTGAATGCTTGAAGACTTGCTTGAACTTGAGAGCTCTAGATACTTGATTGAGAAAACTTGATGATTGAATGATGTAAACTTGATATGAAAATGAAAGAGGAAGGCCTCCTTTTATAGTGATCTAGGGCACACTCCTCTAGATGGGCCACCTTGAAGAATTAAATCCCAATTAGGTCCTCACCTTTAGAAAATATACCTTGATTAAATACAATTAAAGGATTTACCATTTTGGAGATCGAAACGGCCGACCTGGAAGCGGAGAAATAACTTTCCCATAAGCCAAACTACCAACATTTGAATTTTGAAATCTTGGTGGGAAGAGGTCAAGGTCAAGGTCAACCCTAACTTAGTCAGGGTTGAGGTTGACCCTGACCTAACCTAGTTAGGGTTGAGGTTGACTTTGACCTCAAACCCTAACTTTGTCAGGATTTGCAACAGAGGTTCCAGGAGATGCCAGAAACTTAGAAATTGATATCTGAGCAGGACCCAGTGTCAGGAATAGACAAAAAATCCTCATAATGATGTGATGATGGACTAGGAGGTCTCATTTTAGAATCCTACCTAGAAAATAGAGCCATAGAAGAGGCAAAATTAGAAATGTCCTTAAGACCTTAACCCTAATTTCACCTAGAATGAAGAAATCAAGAGCGGAGAAGAAGTGGAAAGCGGGGGAAAGCCAAATACATGCAAAGACCTAATCAAGGCACTTAACATGACCCAAAACCACTTACTTAGAGGGCTAAATGCTCTTATCATGGAAGTGCTTCCATTTTAAGATGATACATTAAGCCCCCACTTTAGCAAGAGTATGGACTTGATGCAAACTCTTGGTAAAGGAGATAAAAATAACAAGATAATCTTATCGTAATATAAGGGACAAAGAGAAATCCCAAGTCCCCAAGGACTCAAGTCTTCATCGACTCTTAGATCACAAATAAGAGAGACATCTCTAAAGAGAAAAATAAAAAGTGTGATTACCTCTCCCAATGAGAACTTATGTCCCATTGTGAACCACATAGGAAAAAGGTGCAACTAGAAAGATGGAATTGAACCACCTAGTGAATGTGGCTACTCACTAGTCAACCCATCAAGGATTTATCCTTAGGAATATTCTATTCCATAAGAATAAATAAAAATAAAGGAGATCCAATTTTTAAGGACACTTCCAACCTTAAGGGATCACAATATATGTGTATTTGAAACTGGAGGGATCAAGAGATCCTAACATAAATTCATACTTTAAGGATTAGTTTTTAATCCAAAAAGAAAGATTGAAAAGCAAATTTAAAGTGCATGTCTTCCTTAGGATTTAGCAACTTATGTGTGTTACCTTTAGAAGATTTAGCATGTTTTGAATTTTTCATAAGTGCGTGTGTGTAATAAGTGAGTAGAGCGTATGCCCCCATGTTAAAGTCATTGCTGAAACTTTAACAGGAGCAATGGATTTAACAAAAACATAAACAACTCCATTGATTACATTTCCACATCGAGATGCCCCTAGATGAAGACAAATCAAGGGGAATATCATAGAAACATAAAAAGAACATGGAAGGGATCTACCTACCATGGGGTCAGTATGATCATAAGATAATATATATATAGTATTATTGCAAATGAATTGACATCATTCCCTAAAGGAAGTAGAACTACAATCACAAAGGAGCAAAGATCACATAAGATATACAAAGAAGAATCTTTTCGGACCATGACATGGAGACCAAAAAGATTTAGTGCTACCATATCTCAAATCCAAGCAAATGACACAAGGAAACATTTATGAACAATAGCACATTTACAACATAACATTGAACAATGCATAGAAGAGTAGAGATACATATAGAGGAATTTGAACAATAGTTTTGATTCCTTCATCACCTTGTACCAACTGAGTAACAAGGATCATATAAAAGAATCTAACAACATTTAGCAAACACATTACGGGAGAAGCACAGTACAGCAGGCAAACACACAATAAAGCTACAATGAAAGACAAGCTGATCAAGCGTGCCACCTACTTTCCCCATCTCATTGTATATCATTTAGGGTAGGTGGATAACTCGCAAGAGGGACTATATCCAATATAGTAGGAATGATAGCCAGTTCCAAACAAGGATCCTCTTGAGAATCACTATGTTCAATACTAGGTGTAAGATTCAATTGAGATAAAAGCTTATTTAGCAAATCAATGTCAATGTCAATAGTCTCATATTCATCATTAACATTATCAATATCATTAAGAGTATCTTCGTCATCCAAATTAATCAAAATAGGATCTAAGATATGAATAGAATCATCATAATCATGCATGTGAACATAATTATTAGTAACAACATTATGCATAGGTGTATCAGCAAAAAGTAGAGATATTTTAGCTTTAGCATGAGCATGATGCTTTTTACGACATTCATTAGTAGATCAGTTATGTTTTGATTTATTTGAAATATGTTGAGAACTAGGAGGAACAATCGTAGGATCCTTCACAGGTTCTATAGGAATATCAATAGGATTATCAACCATAGGAGGAGCAATCACAGGATCTTTGATAGATTTAGTAGGAGGAACTTGATTAACAAAACAAGAAGCCATAGTTGAATGAGGTATCGAAGGTGTAGGTAAAAAACCACAATTAAGATCCATAGGAGGTATGCTTAATTGAAGAATCTTACGATGCTTATAGGCTTGATATTATTGAAAAATATTATTAGGGTGAGGAGGACATGAATTAGGTAAGGAAGGCCAAAATAAATCCAGAGCAGCACAATCTCTAGGCCTAGAAGGTTGATATAGACTATGATTGATCATCTTCACTTTGCCATCATGAATGAACTTAAGACACTTATGTATAGGTGAAGCAAAAACATGCATGGTAGTTAACCAAGGCAAACCTAGCTTAACTTGAAATTGATCAGAAGTAGGAACCACAACAAAGGTAGTGTTCACAAGTTTTCCAAAAAGTTCCACCAGTAAAGTAATAGAACCAAATGAGGGATAAAGAAAACCATTAGAAGTTAATCCACACATCTGATGTATCATAGAAATTGTGTTGTAAGCTTTTCATAAAAATATTTTCTTTAGTGATAACATTGAATAAGGAGGTAGGATCAACAAGACAACCACGAGTAGGTATCTGAGAAACCCTAGCAGCAATGTAAAGGGGACCATCAGGAGCTTTAATAATCTCAAAATCATCAAAGCTAATTAAAAGTTCTTGAGGTCTTTAATCCTTAAATTTTTGTCAAGGTTTAGGTTGAGGTTTCACTTTAGGTTTAGGTTTAACTTGAGGTTGAGATTGAACTTGAGGTGAAGGTTGAGGTTGAATTTAAGGTGGAGATATAGATAGATCAACATGCTCCACTTGATTAACAACATGAGTAAGATCATCCATCTTGGAATCATAAACAAGTTCCTGAGTAGATGGTTGAGCAATAGTATTAGTATCATGCATAGGTAAGGGATTCATATAGATTTGAAGGTTCTAATTAGGAGGAGAGACAGATTGATTCCCACTACTATCCAGATTATCAACAGATAAAGCTTTAGCATCAATGAGATCTTGGACCTTATGTTTTAAAGAATAACATCTCTTAGTATCATGACCATTCTGATGATGATATTGACAAAAAGCATTTTGATCAAAAGATTTAGATGCAATCGTAGTAGGTAAAAGAGGTCGAATAGGAGGTAAAGTAATCATATTAGTAGATAAAAACCTATGCATAATAGCATGTAAAGTTTTAGAAAGAGGAGTAAACATATGATTTAATTGAAAAGCAGTGGATGCAAAAGTGGCATTATGAGATGCAACAACAACCTGATCAGTAACTGCATTCGCTTGTTTGTTTATCTTGACATAGTTGTTGAATTTTTGAAACTTATTTGGATTAGGAGCAGCATCATTCTTATCAATGGGAATAGGAGCCATTGGAGTGTTGCTCTCAAATTGACTCACTTGTAATTGATAATGATGAAGCATTGCACAAAGTTGTTGAAAAGAGGTAAATTCAGTAAGCAAAATCTTATCTCTAATATCCTTTTGCAAATTGGAAATAAACATATGTTGAATATCAATATCAGGAACAGGATAAGAAATCTGAGCATGAAAATGCTTAAATCTACCAATAAATTCAGTCAATTTTTCTTTAGCACTTTGTTTACAATGCATTAAATCAGTCAAAGACACTTGCGAGACAATATTATTTTGAAATTGTTGAATAAAGGCATTAGCAAGCTATGGAAAGGAATCAATTGAATAAGGAGGCAAGGAACAATACCACTGTAAAGCCTTGTCATGAAAGGTTCAAGAAAATGGTTTGGCTAAAGTCCTATGGTCATGAGCATAATCACTACAAAGGATTTGGAATGTTTTAACATGATGAACAGGATCTCCTTTTCCATTATAGTTCTCAAGATGAGGCATATCGACTTGCTGAGGAATAGGAGTTCAAATAATATCCTAGGACAAGGGACTTCCCATGTCACATGTAGGAATACTAAATTTGTTTTGAGTTAAGGAAGAAAGTTTTTGTTGTAAGGATGATACGGTTTGAGCCAAACTAATGATGGTGGAATCAGTAGAGGAAATAGGAGTAGCAACATTAGACACACTAGGTAAAGTGTAAGAAGCTACAAGAATAGAAGACACAACTGGAGGAACACTAGGAATTGCAGTTGGAAGCAGAGTGGAATAAGTGAAAGGAACACTATGATATGAAGGTTGTGATGTAGGAAGGGACACAAGAGGAACACTCATAGGAATAGACAGAACTGTCACAGTCACCAAAGGAGGACTATAGATAGGAATACTAGGTAAAGGATTAGAAGGAGGTTCAACACTAGTGATAGGAGCAGTGAAACCTAAATCTTGAGCCTCTTGTGTTAAAGGTTTAACATTGGAATGCACAAGATGAGTAATACCACGCAAGAGGTTAACTTCTTGATCACTATCATGGAGAAATTTCTTAAGAGCCTCTATAGCTTGAATAGAATCTTGACCATGGTTTTCTTGAAGAAGCTAATTACCCATTTTATCAAGTTTAGTGGAAAGTTTTTGGACTTGTTCGGGAGGAACCCTTAAAGCATCATCCTCATCATGAGATGAGTGAGAAGAGTTCTGCTCCATAGTAGGATTAGAATCATGAAGAATCAAGTTATCATCGAGGATCCTAAGGAAAGGAGAAGATTTAGGCTCAAAAGCACCCATGAGTCTACGACTTCTTCTAACCGGAATGTTATAAGTAAGACTAGTGGTAGTAAAGCTCATAAACCAATATAATGCAAATGAACTAAAATAAGAACACATAAAGCATGAATATGAAATCTAATTAGCATGCAACATCAATCACAAAGGACAAATCTAATACTAACAAGATAAAAGAAAATCTAACACCAAAAAGAAAGAGAGTAAGCTAGTCGGGTTCACCAAAATGAATAGATGTAATTTGGAATCACCTTTATTTGTGTAAGTGTGTGGGGAAAATGTAAGATTCACTCTAAATCTAAATTCCCAAAGGAGAGATCCAATTTGATCAACCAAGAGGTTAATACACAATTGAATCAATCTATGAAGAATATGAAAGAGAGAGAGAGAGAGAGAGAAACCCTATACTTCCCTATAGTTGGATCAAGCTTGAAATCTGAAATAATTGAAGTGCAAATACTAACCTTGAATTAGGACAAATCTGGAAAATGTTGAATTCTGGCTTCTGTATGAACTTTTTGAAGATTCTGTCACTTGATCTAGACTGGAAATATCGAGGCGAAAAAAACCCAAAAATCTTTTCTCCAAATTCACACAGGTCGACTTTGACCTTATAAAAGGTCAAAAACCACATTATTTATTTGAAGTCTAATTCTGATTCTGTTCACAAATCCTGAAAGATTGTTGAAAAGGGTATCCAAATTTGCTCTCAGATCTGAGATTTTGCACTTGTACCTACAACTAAATGGGGGTTTTTGGTTGTATGGGGGTTTTCCCTTGGTTAAACCCCAATTTAGGAATTAACCTTGAAATTGAATTGAAATCTATGGTGCATAAAAAAAGTAATTGAAACAAATCACCTCGCTTATGTTGAAGTCCTTGTAGAGGATTCGAATCCTCAAATCCACAAGTAAGAATGCTTCAATGAATGTAGGATGTATCGAATCAATGGTATTTTGATCTTCAACACCAATCTTAATTTGATCTTTGCATATGAGAAGGTTTGAATGAATGGAGAAGGATGAATCTTCAAAGGGGCTCCAAAGAGATTGAATCCTTCAATAGCTAACCATGGAACTCCTTAATGGATGAATACTTGAACACTTGAATGCTTGAAGACTTGCTTGAACTTGAGAGCTCTAGATACTTGTTTGAGAAAACTTGATGATTGAATGATGTAAACTTGATATGAAAATGACAGAGGAAGGCCTCCTTTTATAGTGATCTAGGGCACACTCCTCTAGATGGGCCACCTTGAAGAATTAAATCCCAATTAGGTCCTCACCTTTAGAAAATATACCTTGATTAAATACAATTAAAGGATTTACCATTTCGGAGCTCGAAACAGCCAACCTAGAAGTGAAGAAATAACTTTCCCGTAAGCCAAACTGCCAACATTTGAATTTTGAAATCCTGGCAGGAAGAGGTCAAGGTCGAGGTCGACCTTGACTTGGTTAGGTTTGAGGTCAACTTTGACCTCAAACCCTAACTTTGTTAGGATTTGCATCAGAGGTTCCAGGAGATGCTAGAAACTTAGAAATTGATATCTAAGCAGGACCCAGTGTCAGGAACAGACAAAAAATCCTCAAAATGATGTGATGATGGACTAGGAGGTCTCATTTCTAAATCCTACCTAGAAAATAGAGCCATAGAAGAGGGAAAATCCTAAAATTTCTTACAACCTTAACCCTAATTTCACCTAGAATGAAGAAATCAAGTGCAGAGAAGAAGTGGAAAGTGAGGAGAAAGCCAAATACATGCAAAGACCTAATCAAGGTGCTTAACATGACCCCAAACCACTTAATCAAAGGGCTAAATTCTCTTATCATGGAAGTGCTTCCATTTTAAGACGATACAATTTTAAATATGTTTTTGATCATTTTTTATTAAGATCAAACATTGTAAGCCTTAATGGCATTTGGGACTAGAAGTGTACCTTGGGGGTCATTTGTGGATCCTAAGGTTGATAAGGTTTTTAATGACCTATAAAGGTCCTAAGGATTGTAATATGGCCAATAGAGCCATTATGTGAGGTCAAATGCACTCTAAGTGCCCAAAAATATAAATTGCCTGAAAATGGCAAAATGAAGTGTAGAAGGGTTCAGAGGATTAAAGAATTAGGATTTGATCCTAAGAGGATTTATAAATTTTATTTTAAAAAAATTAATTCCATGGGATAAATGGTTGTCAAAGTTGACAACTTTGTTATCAACTTGACAACACAAACTAATGTAAATAGTCATATAACTAGCTGTGGTCAGTTTGGAAGTAAGTTTCAACTAATAACTAATTTGTAGAAGGGTTATTTGCATGTGTGGGTTTTGGAAAGAGAGGAATAGTAGGGAGTTTGTAGGTTTTTTTGGTTGAAAGGAGGCAATGTATTGTAGTTTTAAATCAATGAAATTTTAATTCTCTTCAAATTTCTAGCTTGCTATTGTAAGGGGACAGTCATCTTTTGTGGTATTAAAACTTATCATTTGAATGAAATATTGAGTGGAAATGTATTATATTTAAGATGTATTATATTTTTTTTCTTTCCACATAATTTTTATAGATATTTGATAAGTTTTGAGGCAAGAAACATCAAGATTGTTTTGACTATTCCTTGATAGAGATTTTGGTGTTTAATCAACAAATTAGTTTGAAGAACCCATGATGATCTAGGCTCTCCCACTTTCTATGGTGGATGTTTCTTGTGGGAGAGACCTAATCCATATATTTTATGTTCCATTGATTGTTTGTATGCAGGGATGGATGGGAGATTAAAGAGAGGATTAGACAATGTTGAAGAAAGTTGAAGATGATTGTTAAAGAAAAATGCAGTTCATTAGGGTGAAATATCTCCCAAGTTCACCATTGGATCATTATAAATTTGAGATATGTTAGAGAGAACCAAATGATGCACATCCTCACTAGAGGGATTTTAAAATTAATGTTTCTTTCAAAATTTATGTATAACTATTTACGGGTCTATGTAAGGGATAATGACATGGCAGTTTTTGGTGTATTTCCTTCATGAGTGTGTTGAGGGAGATTTTGTAATGGATTAGGATATGTGAGGGATGTGTTGAAAATATTATAAGGGTTATGGGAATAACTAGAGGGTTTCTCTTTTCATTTAGGGGTGTGGGACACATTGGAAGGGTTGGTTGTATGTGTTGGTGTTTCTTTTTCCCCAGAGGTCAGATTGGCATTAGGATTGATAGGGATAGTGTCACATTCACTCAACACTCCAAATCTGATAGGAAAAAGGGCCAACTAACAAGGATCAAAGAGAGATACTTATACACTTTGAGCTCCACATCACTCAGGTAGGTACACCTCATTTGCACACTCATACAACTCGTGTCACACTACATGCCTACAAGTAACTGACTGTGGAATGATTTTCAAACCCTTATAGGTATCTTGTACCTCAAATGAAACCAATATCTCATGCAATAGCCCTACTTGCATGGAGTGAGTATGAAAACTAGAGACCTACACTAACAACATGAAAGGGAAAGGGTGGGACTGAATGGAAATGATTTGAATGGATTGAAAGGACCCCTGAGATGCCCTAAGTCTCCCATAGACCAGTGCCTTGTCCAATGGGCCACAGAGTCAAATACCTTATTGCAAGGGATAGCTATGAAACAAGAAAACAATATACTCAATGTGTTGATGCCTAACATCAATCACACACCATGACCAAACCTCAACTTAGCAACCCACCTATGTATCCAAGTATGTTATTACCCACCTAAAGGATTTTAACCCTCCCCTTAGAAGAGACCTATAAATAGGTAATACATTAACCAACATCCACTGGAAGACAAGCATGAAATATCTTTGACACCTCAGCTCATACATACATGAACACTAACCCTGAACTAGTTATCTCTGCGAAGACAACTCCACTTGCAAACACTTAGGCAATGCAAATAGAAAAATCAAACACCCTTGATGTATGACTAATGAATCCAGAATTCAAATGGAGATAGTTTGGTAATAGTAAGAATATATTACATCCTCACACATAAGACAAATCTGTTACAATATGCACTGTATTCTCTGAACCAGCAATGGAAGAAGAACACCCTATATGCAGAGAGAAGGAGAAATCTGCAGGCTAGAACCTTTCGTGGAACCAGAAAGGAACTCTAAGCTGGAACCCTTACAAAGTCAAAATTTCAACTATTTATACCACTGGTTACCTTGGAATCCTAAACCAGTAGGATGCAACAAGCTATGGGTAACTAGGGTTAGGATTTCAACTACCCAACCAATCAGAACCAATCAAGAATTTACTGCAGGGGCAGGAAACCAAGTAACCTGGAAAAAACAAATCTTAGGCAGATCTGCAATTATGAAAATCTGTGAGCTAGGATAGAAAACCAAGAATTTCCATGAAAATTAGTCAAATCGGCCACCTACAAATAGCTTCTCGAGCTCAAAAACATACTCCACCAGGTACAAAATCAAAATGAAACTAACCAAAGAGCCCTTGGACCACTTGGCAACAACCATCGCCACCAAACCAGATGAAAACCGTCACCAAAACCATAAATTTTGGTACTTCCAGGTCGTAGGAAACACTTAAAATTTCAAATCTATAGGTTAACAACTATATTCATGGCACCAAAAGTGAATCAGTGGTCATCATTCAAAATCAGATTGACTTTAAATCCCACCATCAGATCTTTATTTTCCCAGGCATCGACAAGATTAACTGCAATAGGAATCAGTTACATTTGTGCTTGGTCGCATGATCACATGGCTCCATATTAACCTTTGCCATCATGCAACCGTAGTTTCTTAACCACGCAATGCCAGTCACAAACCATCCTAAGAAGTCCTCGGCCCCACCACCAGTCAATGACCAATCAAAACCGAGCACACCGACAAGACCCGCACAATGGACCCGCCTTAATTCTGCAACCGTGACGTCCAAACAGTTGTCACATGATCGCATAGCTAGGAAACGGGCTATGCGAACATGTGACAACCCACAAACCTTTACCTTGCCACATAACCATCACCACCGTGAGTTAGCACAAAATGTTAGTCACATGATTGCATAGCCTTTAAAAAGGCTATGCGAACATGTGACTAACCACTACTTACCATGCCTCGGCCCTACCAACAATTGCCATGCCTTAGACCTGGGCCTGCCATACGCCACATGTCATACCACCACTCGCTGCAACTACCGAGTCATCTCTGCCACAGGACTCACTTTTACAAGCCTTCAAAATTGAATGGCGGGGGCATGATCACATGGGTCTAACACCTCCCATGAGATCATGCACCAACCACTATATTTGCCATGCCATCCTCCCCTCTAAATCTCTCGGGCCCACTGATGAACTGTCACATCACCACCTACCATCGGGCCTCAGCAAGGAAGAACCTGGTCGCATGGTCACAAGCCATGAAAATAGCCCTTGTGATCATGCAACAAGGCCATAAGACCACCACCTCTCCACCAACGGCCCCACAAGATAGATGTCAATCAGTCACATGGTCGCATGTCAGAAATTCTTGACATGCAATCATGCGACAACCAATAAGAACATGCACCCCTGATTCCCTTCTAACACTGGGCCCACATCACACCCACACAAGAAAATCCAACGGTTGTCACAAAAGTGTAAAGGATAAACATCATGCATCTTCACCATGTGAACATGTGACAACCACCGATTTTGTCCAAGCTTTAACCACACCTAGCAACTTAGAAGAACTAGGACCCACCAATGATCGCACTTGTGCAGTTAAGACCAAGGTCGAAAACACACAAAGTTTTTGGCACCAAAAGACAAGTGCACAAAAGCTGGAAGGCACAAGGTTGAAAACAATGAAGGTTTTCACACAGACCGAAAATATCATGAATTTTCAAAAATATTGTGGGTTTTCGACACTAAGGCATATTCTGAAATTATTTCCTGTAAACCTTAAAACTTGGATATCTCCTTGGATTTTTTGAATTAGGAGATGCGATCTAGACTGGAGCATGGTGACAACATGAAGAACACATGGCCAAGGGCACACACCATGAAACATTGTGGATTTACTTCGCATACCAAAACTATGATTGTAGCAGGGTGGGACAACATTACAAAACTTGCAAGGAAAAGGCCATTTTCATTAGATTTTTGCATTGACTACAAAATGGCCTAATAGTATGATTGTTCTAGAATGAGAAGGAGATTTACATAGTGGACAACAAGTAAGATTTTTTCATTCAAGGGTGGGATTCCTAATAGTCCTATTTAGAGAAGACATTAAGGGTTGTAGGGGGACATATAGAAGAGCCCTCTTGTGTCAAGGAGTAGTGGATCCTTTGAGAGTGATCCTAGTTGACAAGTTATTGAAGGGAAGTGAAGTGCTAGAAGATTGGGATAGTCACAACACCATATGTTCAAAAATGCATTGATGCATGAGTGGAAGAGTTCAAAGAGTGAAGACATTAAGATGTGGAGTCTAGTGGAAGATAAGATTGTTGCATACCACTAGCCTTTGCATCAGCACGGCTATTTATAGACCCTTTATGCTTCATTCTTCTTCAATTCTACCTTTGTTAATAGATATGGGCATCATTGAATTGTAATGAAATTTTGCATAATATAATATAAAAATTTTGCATTGCACTTTTGTTTAATGTAATAATTAAATGTTTCCAAACTTTATCATGTAATGGTGACTGGTTCAAACTTCATGGATAAGGTATTGTCATATGAATTCTAAGTGAATATAGTTAATTATTTTATTCATTAGTGTGAATTAATATTTTAAAATTGTGACAACTGTTGGATTACAAGAGACGAACAATTGAAGTTGTATTTCAAAAGTACTGTGGGTTTCAAAAACCTTTTCTGCAAACTCATTTTGGGAACGTGACACGTGTAATTCATCAAAAAGATTACTTATCATGTGAAGATAAAACATAAATGTATTCTATAATTTTGGTTTAAATGATACATTAGTGTGTATTAATATTTTAAAATCGTGACAACCCTTTGATTATGAGAGATGAATGGTTGAAATTGTATTTCAGAAGTACTGTGAGTTTCAAAAACTTTTTCTGCAAACTCATTCTAGTAATGTGACATGTGTAATTCATCAAAAATATTACGTATCATGTGAAGATAAAACATAAACGTATTCTAGAATTTTGGTTTAAATGATACATTTACCAAAAAGTTGTTAACATTTCTTTTTTAAAAACCTATCAACTCGTAGCAGAAGAAAGCTAAAAACAATTTTTGAACCATCACCAAAGGTTTCAAACTCTAACTTGTGAGAGCCTTGGCTGTTCTAACTTCTGTCTATCTAGATTTCAAAATTTAATTTACGGTAAGATATCTAACCTGATGGAAATATCGATGATGAAAAGAGAGTTATAGAAATTAAACATACATTGTGGAGTAAGGCAACTGGGCCAAAGAGGTCTGAATTTATAAAACTTAATCCAACAATATGTGTAAAAATGAATAAAGTTTCTTCGTCAGATGTTGGTTTGGGTCGCATGTTGTTACCTAAAGTTTTCCCTTGCTTGGAAATAGTCTTGATTTGTGTAGAAAATTATGATGAAGAAAGAAAAGAAATTGTGAATAAAAATAATCAGGAAGAAATTTTATCAATAACCCAGGAAGAATTTATTAGTTTGCTAGACCTAGGGTTTGACTACCAAAAATGTAATGTCCATATTGATCTGGGATTGATGGTAGACCAATATGAGGCAGTTGCACCAAATTCAAAAGATTCATTTATAAAGGGTCTAATAGTTGTAGAGGCAAAGGCTTCATTGGGTGAGAACCATAAGCCTCCTTATGATTTTAACATTTTTGTGCCATGGGTTCAAGATACTATATCCTCACTAGCATTTTGTCTGGGACTGGAAAACAATAGGGAAGTGGGTGCCAACATTCTTTAATTGATTTGAGATATCCATTGTGTCAATGAACCAATAAAATATAATTTTGTTGGACACGTGGTTCAATCGATGCAAGAACAATTAGCATTGATTAAAAGAGGAAATTCAAAGACATTTAGGTTCACAACCTACTTGTGCTATCTTTTGCTAGCCAAGCATGCTACAATATTCATGAGAAAAGGTAAAAAGCTTAAAATTCAGAGGGGGACATTGGCATTAAGCAGAATTGCCACTAGTGACAACACTTATTTGCATTCTGGATGCAAACCGAGTAGACAGTGCAAACCAAGCAGACAGTGCAAACTGAGCAGACAGTGCAAACCGAGCAGACAGTGCAAACCGAGCAGACAGTGCAAACTGAGCAGACAGTGCAAACCGAGCAGACAGTGCAAACCGAGCAAACAGTGCAAATCGGGCAGACAGTGCAAATCGAGCAAGTTAGTACAAACCGAACAGGACAGTGTAAACCGAGTAACATCATGTCTACCGAGTCACCAGTATTTACTGAGTTCAAAACCTACCGAGTGATCAGTATGAACCGTGCCTTCACTTCTACCAAGTGCATGACGATGCCGAGTAATGCAGTGGATGCCGAGTATCAGAAAGTCACCGAGTTAGTTTGCAGGAACCATGTAACCATACTTGGGCCGACTTAGTAGCACTTATGTTTATTTGTCAAGCCGACTGTGTAATTGTAATTGTAATTAATTGTTTAAGACTTGTATATAAACAATGTTGTAAAAATAAAAAGATGTATGAAATGTATGAAGTAGAATATATGTGAAAGAGAAAGAAAGGCAGAGATAAGCGAATTACAGAAGGCTTCAGAAGTATAAGGTACAGAAAAGACAAATTCATCACAGAAGGTGATCAGTACATCAGCGAATCTCAATCAGCAATCCAGTTGCAAAGCAAGAGATCTACTGTTTCATTCTAACAGGTGAATCAGTACTAAATCCTTTAACCGGGTAGACTTAACAGTCTTTGTAAAATCTCTTTACCGAGTGCATACTTCATTGTATGTTTTGTAAATCCTTTAACAGGGTGGATTTAGCAATCCTTATTGCTCCTAACAGGGCAGATCATCAGAAGTGATCAAATTGTAAGCCTTAACCGGCCAACTTTATTCTGCAGTATTAAAGCTTTGTGGGTTTCATCCCCACCCCAGTTTTACTTTCTTTTGGAAGGTTTCTGGGTAACCAAATCTATGTGTCATTATTGTGAATGCTTTTAAGTTTCATGCTTTCTGTATGCAAAGGTTAAAAAGTAAATTACATGTTAAATTTGTAAGAGAATTTGGAGTTACTGATTCACCCCTCCCCTCTCAGTAACTCGGTTAATTCCTGAATATTTCCAACAAGGTACTCCAATATATAACTAGACACCTTAGATAAGGATGTATGATAACATAAGGAATTACAATAATTTTGTAGACTTCTTTTTAGCACCATTGTACAAGAAAATAACAAGCACTCCAATGCCCAGATTGTCTACTTCATGTAGGGATTGCATCCAACTTGGAAGTATAATTTAATTGGCTGACTAGTACCTGATGGAGGAATAAACTATGGTTAGGTTTTACAAATCAGAACTACAACTAGCCCACAAACTTTCAATGCATGTGATAGATGTTTGCAGTAGAATATGTACTAAAAATAGAGAGCACATATAGACTCTTCGTTGGCCAGTCAAAGAAGAGAATATTCCCTTCCTTACCTTTCTCAATTGGAGAGTTAACATTTGAGAAAAAGGCATTCAAAGTGGAAAATTATTTTTTATAATTTTTTTAATTTGATTTAGAGTGGTACTGGATGTATGATCCACTCAATGTCATTCAAACAATGCTTGTTGCTAATAAGAACTTTGAAAACTTATTTCAACATGAAAGTAAACCATTGCTAGGGAAGTTGAAAAATAAGGATACCTGGGATGATGTTACAAAAGAGATGGAGAAAGTTTCCATTGGGGAAAAAATTTCAGCTAAACAGTTGTCATCACAAATTATGACATCAATAAACTAGGGCATTGTACAGCCTAGGATGTCCTACAATTTCTACCAAAAATCTACTAGTCCATGAAAAAAAATATACAAAAGAAAATAGAAAAAGATTGTAAGGATATAAATGGACTCAAATGAAAATGATTGATTTTTGGACTATGAGAAAGAATCTTAGTGACCCAAAGACCAGTGCAGATCTAGATGAGATAGAGGAGGATATAGAGTTTAGAAAATTGTAGAATTTGGAGCATCCCAAAAGTGGATACAACAAAAGTGATCAGGCTAAAAATGCAGACAATAAGGATGATAATCCACTCATTACATTTACTTCACTTAGTGGAGTAACCGACTACCACAAAGAAACATATAGCAAAGGGGAAATCATTATGGAAAAATGGGTTATAAAGGTGGTGGTTTGGGTCCCATAGGAGAAGGCATCTGGAATCCAATTTTCACACAAGAAGCACACAAAATTGATCATGGTGTAGGCCTTGGGATTGGAATTGGAGTGGACCCATTAGATTCATCAGGAACCATTATGCCCACAACAACATCTATTGCCACGGGTGGGATTGGGGAATCTACTGCTATTGGGTTTGGTAGTGGCACTGGTGCCAGTCAGACTGGGCAAGTTATACAACAAGTTCCCTCTCTAAAGAGGGTAGTAGAATCTACACAGAATCCCATAGTAGAAGATAGTGTCAAGAAGCAAAAGGTTTCCAAATCATTGATACTCGAACCTAAAGCACTTTTTTCACTTTCAGGTTCAGCAAAACCCTCTAAATGTTTAAATCCTCAAACAACATTAGTTAGATCAATGGGAATTGCAAGCTCTGGTTCAACTTTCAAACATTCAATTCCTTCTGCAATACCACATTTTCATTTCAAATATTTCTATAATAAATTTGCAGAAACAACAACCAAGAATAAGGAAATAAAGAAGACATCACAGACTAGTGCCCTTACTACAGCTGTAGAGGAACAACCTACATCCAACAGGGTTTTCCAACATATGACCCAAACAGAGACATGATGGAGTTCATGGTTGTTATTCCACCCAAATAGATGGAAACCCACCAGAGAGTCAGATAGATCCATCTAAATTTCAAGTTAGCACTCTCGAAATAGATTTTTTCTAAATTTAAAAATGTGGACAAAATCAATGTGTCAAAGTCTATGAACCAAGTGGTCTACAGTGCACAACTAAAGTTAGAAAGAAAGAAAAGTAAGCTCAAGAAAAATATAGAAAAGTTATAGGATGACATTGCCAATGAAAAAGAAAAGAGGAAAGCTTCAAAGAATGGTTTAAAAGATTTACAGAAAAAAAATTAAAAAATAAGCCTCTACATCAACAAATACAGAGCAAGAAGTGGAACATGCGGAGGCATTAGTGAAGGAACAGGAACAGGTAGAGTTGAAGGCACCGAGGGGAAAATTGGCAGAAATTAGTAAAAAATTAGAGGAAGAAAGAGTCACTTCACAAAAGTTATTTAAAATCATGGACAGTAATGTTGCCTCCAACTGAGAATTGCAAAAGTAATTGGACTCTCAAGAAGATAAAGCCAATCATTGGAAACAAAAAGCAGTGGAAGAAAAAACTAATTGTGAAAAAATGGTAGAAGAACTAAAGAAGGCAAATAATACAATTCAAACTTTAACAAATACTAGTAATAATTTAGTGAAGATTACAAAAGAACACATTTGGGGCCAAATATTGGGGATGTCTCATAGCTTGTGTGACTGGTTTGAAATGCTTAAAGTATGAGAGTATGTTGTTGGAAGCTCCATAAAAACATTGAGCATAACATGGATGGTGTCAAGAAAGAAAAGAATGCAAAAGATATTATGTAACAACTCTACAGTAAGAGTGATAGTTATCTATCAAACGAGGGAATTAGCACTTGCCTTGATGCCTTAGTAAATGTATCAAGTATCATTCAAAAATGTGAGAAGCTAAGGGAAGCACAGGAATTGGATGACAAAGCTAAGAAGAAGATCACAAAGATGGAAGAAAGGAAAGAAAATTTGGAAAGCCTTGGTTTGCCTAAGGGATTTGACGCAAATAAGTTCATTGGAAGAGAAACTTACAAAATAAGGTTGCTAGACAAAATAAATATTGATTTACACTTTCTTCCTATAGACAGATCTCCTGATACATTCATGGATTTTATCAAACTAGTCAGAACTTTGAATGGAGTTTTAGAAGCAACAGTGTTGTCAAGTCACACTTCCAAATATGAATTGCTAACAAAGTTCCAGGAGTGTGACTATACTTTGAACCAAATTGTTCTGCCATTAGAGGATGTTTGGGCTGGCCTAAAAACATTGCTAATGCTCTAAATTTTGAACTATTGTAAATTGTAATGTATTGCAAATGAATACAAAACAAATTGTGCTCTATCTAATTTTCATGTTTTCCAATTTAATGTACATTGAGTTACTCTATTTTATGCAATTATTCTTAGTTGATTTACTCTATTATATGCTATTGGAACACAAAATTTCATTCATGAATTTTAAATATGAATGATCATTGATGATATGATACAAACTACAGTAATGAGCTGAATAATGCAAATGAAAACCATTATTAATTGTGGAATTGAATCTTGATGACATTATCAACCGCATTCATTTTTTTGACATTGGAATATGCTATTATGCATGATTGATGATAAGATACAGAAACTGATAGTAGACTATAGGGAAAAGTTTAATAAATAGCTAGGACCTGCTAATTCTACAATGGTTCAAGCTACCACATCATATCATTATTGGGATCCTTGAATTCATCGCCATCAACTTCATAGCTTCCTTGGTTCTTCGATATGTTTTCTTCACTCTGCATACCTCCACTTAACTGATGTTCACCGCTAGCAGTACTAGTACCAGTACATGATTCAATGACATCATTGTCTCTGGTACTCCCACTTTGGTTTGAAATGTTGCCAAAACCTCTTCTCTGACATTTAGTCCTCCACAATTTTAGTGCCCTTTCTTAAGGAAAAGTATTGACTTGATACCTTATGTATAGAGCCTCAAGAAATTTTCCAAATTCTTGTCTAGTTTGTTTCTTAGCTTTGACTTTAGGAATCCCAAAGCCCTAAAAAATCTCTCATCCTCCACTGACCCCAATATCATGGTCAGACATAAATCGGCAAGCTTGAAAAATTTTGATATTGAATCAATCAACATTTCGCTCTCAGTTAGATTTTTCCAAAGCCTTGTTACCAATCCATCTTCATGGGGGTTTTGCATAATATTATATTTTTCTCTCATTGTCAGTGAAAAATGACCTGATTTCTCTCTTGAACGAAATTCATCTAAAATTCTATTTAGAGTTACTCCATTTAACTCTTGAGTTTTGTAAAAATGATCTATCAAAGTTAGTAGCTTAGTTCAAAAATCTTTTGAATTGTTCAATCTCCAATATCGAGGAAACACAATAGCCGTGGATTCAAGTAGTTTTACTGGAGGGAATCTTTCTCTAATTTGTGAGGAAAGATCATAGGCAATGTTCTTGACAGAAGCTGTTACAGAATCAACGATATTGATAAAGTCTTCCCTTTTAACACTTGATACTCACTTCTTGGGGCTCTCTCCTGGTTCCTCAGACTCGATCCTGGCAAAGTAGTGAGTTGGTATCTCAACTCCGTGAACTTTTGCACATAACTCCCTATTTGCATAGATATTTAAAAATTTGTCAAGATTGTCCAAATCTATGATTTTCTGCCAGTTGGAAAATTTTACATCATCACATGATTGATAGATATTATCTAGCGTTATGCATGTCAATTTACACAGTGTAGAATATTCTACAATATACATAGCTCTTTGTTGGGCTATTTTCATTATATTTCTCATTTCCTCAAGCATGGGGAGAAGACCTGCTAATGTTAAGAGTGTCTCTACATTACTTAACATTCGCATTAGCACAGGAAATTTTGGTTGCCCTTCTTCTTAAGGACTTGAGTTCATTAGACCAAGCAATGATTGATATTCTGAAAAAAATCAATGCGCTGGTCCATCCAAAGAGATCCATCTAGTATTATCATCCTTAAGAAGCTTGTTCTCATTGGTTAGTCCTTCGAAAAAGTGTTGAAATTCTCTCAATCATTTCAGACTTCAACATAAGTATTGGTAGAGCTCTTTTATTAAAAGTTTAATTTTTTGTACTGAAGCATGCTTGCTGACAACTCCAAAAGCTAGATTCATTATGTGGGCCATGTAGTGAATGGGAGTAACGTAGGGTGCACAAGAAGATTGTATCTCTGTGCAAAGACTGCTCATGTGGCCTTGCATTATTGAAGCTCCATCTGCTCCAACACACACCAACTTTTTGGTAATCGTCATGTCATTTATACCTCCATATTCAATTAGAGAACTCTTTACTAGATCAAATAAATTTTTCGTTGTCACATTATCCTTCATTTTAGCAACAGTTAGTAGATGAGGTTGGCGAACAAAATTGTGTATAGTATAAACATGCATGCATACCCAAGAAGTATTGTCTACTATTGTAACCTCATCTAAAGAGAATGTAATAAAATTTGACCATTTAATTTTTTCCTTTAGATCCTCTTTTTCAACCTCGACAAGACAACTTGCACATTCCCATCTACTTTTTACAAACCAGTGACTATTAGGATAGTTACAAACTTTTAGAAAGTGTAATAAAGAACTCAATGATGGGTAGTCTATCATAGGATGCCCTCTGCTCAAAATATTAAACACAACACTTAAATGAACAACTTTTCCTATTAGTTCTACTTCCAATGCTTTTCCAAAACAAGCTTCAATAGAGCCTTTAACTTCACTAGGCTTCATCTTTATATTTTGTTGAAATTCATATAATTCTGCATTCCTAACATGCCAAGATTCCTCCTTTGTTTTCCATCTTATCACTGATTTTTGAACTCCATCTATGGTGTCAATTTTTAGCTGCAACCTCTTTTCCTTCGTATTTATCTTGGTGCAAATCTTACATCTGCATTCTACCGGAGGCTCACCTTCAATTGGATTGTCCACTGGTTCAATGAATGGATACTTTGACACCCATTCTACTTGAAAATTGCTTGGCAGATCCCACATCCAATCTTTTTTTGATTCTCTATCATTCTTTGAATTGTATTTTCTTTTCTTCTTCCCTACACCATAATCTTATCTGACATTCTCAGTCTCATCCAAGTCAATTATATCATTATGGTTAATCTAGGTATTTAACTAAAAATCTTCTTCAAGTTCATCGTGAGCTAAGATATCAAGTTCGTTGACTTCTTCAATATGTCATGTAGGTTCAGGTTGTGAATCTTGAAAATATTTTTGTGATGAAGTAGCTTCTCAATTTTGGCCAAAACCATTTCCAACACCATGACCAAAGTACAATGATAAGGTCTTGTATTTTTCTGACCTCTCTTGGCTTTCCCCATATCTGGGAGCCTTACCCTTATTCTTGTTCGACATCTTGATTCTTCAACAAAATAAAGGCTACCAACCTACCAGTGCAAAAAAAAATGTTTACTTGTTGAAGAAGTGACAATAGAACTATAATATATATAAATATGATTCATTGACCCTTAAATCATGTCTAAGGTCTCCCTTTGCCTCAAATTCAATTGTAGTCACAAATCACCAATGCAATCAAGACTAAACAATTTGAAAGTCGCTATCGATCAAATTGAACTGAACCAAATTGTGTATAATAACACTGATCTATGAATGTATTTATACTAATCCTTTTTTGGCGAATTCAATGGGAGGTATTAGGTCTACAAATATTTGGCAAAGCCGGTGTAAGTATAACATGTCTTTTATTATTTCTGAGGTGATTATGGGTCGTCCAATACCTTGGTATGATTAATAAAGTTGGCAAAAATGTATCAGTTTGAGACACTCATTCGTAAAATGCTAGGTGAATTTGGGGCCACCTATAAATATATATGTATAAAACTATTGGCGAATATAGGCCATCCATTTGGGGCCGCTTTGAAATTTATCGTGCTCAAAAATAATATGTCATTGGTGATAATGTGAAAGAAATAGACAAAAATTAAATAAACCAATGGGTGATGGGCCCGGGCATTGGACCCAATTTTAATAAATTCAAGGTGATAGCATCAATCCCATATGTGCAATATATTCGCTAAATCACGAGTTGCCGACATGCACCATTCGCCAAATGGTGAATAATCACCACTAAATTTTTCATTGGTCGAATGCCTCTTGAAATGTCAAAAAACTTTGAGGGTTCCCATTGATAAGAATAGAAAACCATGGCATGGAATGCAGTAGAATATCATATCTATCCACACTTTGCAAAAACCAAATCTTTCCAAATATTTAGCCAAGAATCTCCAGTTCACATTGTCATACACTTTTTTTACATCTAGTTTAATGATCATACTTGGGGTCTTAGTTTTTTAAATAGAATGAATAGCTTCTTGGGAAATGATTACCTCGTCAAAAATAGAACTTTCTACAACAAAGCTTGTTTGTTCTTCTTCTATTAATTTTGGGAGTAAATTTTTTAATTTGTTGGCTAAAGCTTTTGTCAAGACCTTGTAAATAGTGTTACAGACATAAATTGGTCTAAACTCATCTAAGAATGTTTATTTTTATTTTTCTAGAATGGGGGCTAACAAGGTGTTGTTTATTTCTCTCAAAAAACTTCCATAGATTCCTATTGCCGCTAATGCTTCAGTCATCTCAAATCCTAAAATTGGTCAACATTCTTGGAAGAAGCCAATTGGAAATACAACAGGACTTGGTGCTTTGTCTAGATGAAGCTGAAATAAGGATGTATGTAAATTTATTCCTCTGATAATTTAGCCATCAACACTTTGTTATCCTTAGCTGTCACAATATAAGGGATGCCACTTAGCATCTCTTGTTGCGTTAACAAATCTGAACCCTAAAAATTATTTAGTAAATTTGAATAGAAACTCACTATCTTTTTTTAAAATTTTTTTGTTTGATCTTCTATAATGCCACCATTTCCATCATTGATCTTATGAGTTCTATTAACATTTTTCCTTTGTTTTTGTACAGTTGTGAAAAAAATTTGCATTCTTATCCCCTTATTCAAGCCAAAGCTCTCTAGATTTATGCCTCC